>CM052544.1:100513259-100596250 GCA_028533065.1 Trachops cirrhosus
GGACAGGTTGTCAGTGCCCAGAGGGGAGAGGGCAGGGATTTTCAGGGGAAAAGGGAAGGGTTCACAGGAACAAATATAAAAGACACATGGACAAAACTAGGGGGGTTGTAAATGGGAGGGAGGAGGGGAGGCATGGGTGGGTGGGCGGGAATGGGAATAAAGGATAGAAACTGTACTGAATAAACTAAAATAAAAAAAAAGGAAAAAAAAAAAAAAGAAAGAAAGTCTGTACCAGAGGATGAAAAGCCAAAAAATTTGTATTTTTTCCCTGTTAAAAAATTATTATTGGCAATTGGTGGTGGAATGTTGACTTGTCATAGAGACAGACGAGAATGGCACTGCCACCTCCCTTCAGATGGGAACTGAGGGCGGAGTCAGAAGGCGCCACATCGGGCAGATTCCGTGAGCAGTTAGTAGGTGGCTGCAGGGCGCCTACGGCCTACACAGGTTTTCCTCGGTACGAGGTCAGGCCACGTACTGGGATGGAGCAGTTGTGTTATCTAGAAATCGGGTTGTTTTTAGACTCAGCAGACACTATGCTCTCCTGTGAGGTAACGTTTCTGAGTTGGCCTTAATTAGAAAAGTCTCCTGTAAGACCAAGTTCACAGGTCCCACCGTAAGCATGTGCGCAGAAGCATGTAAAAGGAAAAAGAGTGGGGAGCTTGATTGACTTGGGCTCAGACCATGACTCTGTAGTCTTGAGCAGGTCACTCTCAGAATCTGTGGCTTCCTTGCAAAATGCGAGACATGCTTACCTTCCAGAATAGTTATGTTTATACTGTACTTGACCTCTCATTGTCTTTGAAAGAACTCTTGGCCACAACAAACAGGAGTGGAATCATTGTTTGTCTCTGTCAAACTGGGTCACTTTTCCTTAGAACAGACTGGATGATTCTTCTTAGTTACTGGTCCTGTACCTCCCAGGCCTTCATTTCACATGCCAGGAAATCATTGTTCATGCAGATGACACCTGGATAGGAAAATTAAAAAGTTCTCTGCCAGCCAGAGGTTACTGAATGTTCCTATACTTGGTGTTATTTGGATAAATTAGAATGCTTCTCTTTTCACCTGTGTGTTTGGTATTGTCAGTCAAGCCATTCATATGAATTGTGATGATTTACTTTGGCTTCTTTATCCTTGTATATAACTAAGTTTTAAACTGGATTACAGACAAGGATTTGGTGATGATGATGGTGGCAGTGGAGGTGACACGAGTTTTCAAACTTTCTCTTTTCTGGGGAGTGCATTTCTGAGTGAGCTTACCTAGTAACCCTACATACACATCAAGAAGCTTCGGGTACTGTGGGCTCCTTGCTAGTCCTCGAGCCCACCCAGGCTACTCATCCCTCAGGGCCTCTGCATTCGCTCTTCCTTGTTTCTGCAGTGCTCCTCCCCCGGATCCGCAAGCTCACTCCCTCACTTCCTTCCGGCCTCTGCACACAGGTCTGATTCTCGGCTGGGCCTTCCCACACCACCTACAGAGATAGCGTCTCTCTATTCCCTGGTCCTGCTTTGTTTGACGTCACAGCATTTATCACCACCTGACCTAGTTTACGTTTGGTAAACGTTTATTCTTTCTCATTTCCCCCGACGAATGTAAAGTTCATGAGCACAGGAACATTTTCTCTTGTTTTCCGTGTATCCCAGGTCCCTGAACATAAATAAACTGCATTGAGCACGTAGTTGCCACCGTGCTGAGTGCTGTGACGCAACTGCGCACGCACCGCTTCCCTGGATTCTCACAGTCTCCCCGTGAACATGGCTCGGTAAATACCACCACCATGTTCCAGATCCGGAGACCTCGGCCCACAGAGGGGGTTTCTCAAGGTCTGATAGCTCCACAGAGAGACGGAGCCAACTGGAGCCCTCGGGCGACTTAAGTGCAGTTAGGGAGATGTCCAACATACGAAATGTTAATAACATTCCAAGTCACAGCTCACAACAAATAAAGGAAAGAAGCTTAGGCAATAATATACCACCAAGCAAGAGGCAGTATGTGTAGTGGTTGGTCCCTCACAGTCAGGGTTCAAATCCTGGCTCTGACATTTAGGAGTGGCGTGACCTTGAGCAAGTTACGCAGCCTCTCTAGACCCCAGTTCTATTGTTTCTGAAATGAGAATAATAGTAATATGGGATATCATTAAGAGGATAACAGTAAGATGAAAAATAAGATTGGTGCAAAGATTGAGTGAGTGTGTATAAGGTACTTAACGTAGCACACAGAAATACTTTATAAATGACTATATATATGTTCATATGTATTTGGAATGACTAAATGCTAGTGG
This sequence comes from Trachops cirrhosus, assembly GCA_028533065.1. Classification (NCBI taxonomy): domain Eukaryota; kingdom Metazoa; phylum Chordata; class Mammalia; order Chiroptera; family Phyllostomidae; genus Trachops; species Trachops cirrhosus. Next base: position 100,515,545 of record CM052544.1, read on the forward strand.
ATGGGGAGGCAAATTGAGATTCTTCCCACCCAGAAGGGCTAGAGAAAGGGGGCTTTCCTGGATTTCTTTCCTGGTGAAGCTAGCTGATGCGCACAAGGGAAAACATTGCTCATGGGCCAGTAGACCCCTCGCCTACCCGGTTGAGTCATTCAGGCATGGAGACCAGGGCCTGTGCTCACTGATTCTCTCAGCAGGCCTCTTTGCAGGCAAGAGTCCCTTCTTTTTAAACATACATCTTCGAGCCCACACGGAACAATTTCTGACTCCAAATAGAAGTCATTGGCTTCCAGAGCAGGCAGTTCTGTCGAGTGACCCAAGACAAGCAGACTGAGTCCTCCAGTGGTTGAAAAAACAAACAAAAAAACAAGGGACATTGCTAAATTCTACCTGTCACACACCTGAGGTTTCTGGGCAAACAGAACTCTCCACTTAGTTAATATCTAGACATTATAGATCATCAGACAACCAATAACACATTGATGAGATACATCCAAGACCTAGGATCCTCCTAGATGTCAAGGAAGTCTTTTCAAATATTAATAATGGGCTTTTTAAAAATTATGAAAGTGTGTGCTCATTTTAGACTACTTGAAAAGCAAAACAAACAAACAACCCAAGCACTCTGAGTCCCCCTCATTCTGAGAGACTTATGGCATAGCACGCGCTTTCTGTGCATAGAAGGGAGGGTTGCATGGTGATATCATCCAACTCTTGGGCACAAGGAATGCTGTAACCGCCCCGCCCCCCCCGCACACACGCACACACACCCCAACAGATGGCCAGCTTCCTCCCGTGATAGCTGCACAGTCTCACTTCTTTCCAGGGTTCTGAATTTGGCAAAATGCAGTTTGTCACCCTGCATGGAGGCAGAGAACGCCGCGCCGTGTGGTGTGTTATTGAGCTGGCTTTGCCGTGGACGCATGCACTGAGGATAGCACTTCGCCCTCCTAGAGATCGTCTGTCCTCCTCCGCAGCATTGGTGCACATGCATCAACATTGCTGGCTGCTGCTTGGTATTGAATGGAGTCCATGAGGTCCCCTCTAAACAGTCTCAACCTATAAATCTGAAACCAGACTGCTAGGTCGGTACCTTTCAGTCTGCCCCTTAACTAGCTGAGGGACCCGGGGCAACTTAGTTAATACCCGTAAGCCTGAGTCGCCTCACCTGAGTCACGGCCTGTGGAAGTGCCTCTTCCATTGCAACGCACCAGGCCAGTCAAAAGATGCAGAGCTCTATGTGCCTACCTGCTAGGCACTTACTAAGCGATCAGTGAAGGCGAGCTGCTGCGGCTACTCCCAGCAGGCCCGAGTGGAAACTGGAATTGTGCAGGATTTGCGAGAATCTCCTAGCTCTATGATCAATTGGTTTGTGAGCCGAGGTATATGTGCTTAATGGAAGTTTGCTGTACAGTTTCTGTATTATGAACAGCAATTCTTTGTAGAGCTTGGCATACAGTGAGCATATTTCTGTAGCCCAGATGACGAGATGTGGAATATGTGGGTCTTAGGATATATGCATTTTTAATTTCAACAACTTAACGCCAAATTCCCCTCCAGAACGGTTGAGCTTTTTGTTCTCTCGTCTACAGAACCTGAGGGTTGCTGTTTCTCATGCCCTGGCTGACACTGTGTTACCAATGTTTTAGTTCGTGTTAGCCTGATGGATTAATAGTAGTATTTTATTGCTTTAATGCGAACTTTGAAATTATGTGCGAGGGGGTACATTTTTTCATATGTCTATTGTCTTTTCTCTGCAAATTACTTCTTTGTGTTGTTTTTCTCTTCTCCTTAAATGATAAGGCGTTTTTGTTTTTGTTTTCATTTTTATTTGCAGGGGTTCGTTCTAACTTATGGAGGTTAATTTCATGCCTGTCATTTATGCTGCAAAAATGTTTGCCAGTGTATTAACTGGCCGCAGCTTTTTATGATGGCTTTTAATTCTGTTGTTTTATCAACCATTGATCTTTTTTCTTCAGGCTTTATATCTTGCTTGGAAAGATCTTCCGTACTTGAAGAAGAGTAACCAAAAAAAAATCTGACTCATGGGTTTCTTCTTGTATGGTTTCATTTTTCACAAGTAAATCTTTGATGTGATTCATTTTGATATAAGAGTGGTGAAGAGATCCAACTTAACTTGTTAATTTTTTTCTATATGGCTACCTATTTAATCCACAACATCCTAATATAAACGTCCATCTTTTTTCTGACTGGTCTGAAATGACACCTTCATCATAGATTATATTCCCATGTGGCTGAATCTGTAGTTGAATGATTTAAGGTTTGTCCAAAGGGAGAGCCTTGCAAATGAGGCCCTTTGAGAGTCTGACTCATGAGTGAGGACCCTGGCTTCCGGCAAAATCTGCAGGAGAAGGAAGTTGGAGCTTTTGCCCTTGCTTCTGCTCGGACTGCCCCCCTGTGCTCACCTGCCTTTTTGTCATTGGTGTTACAGATATCTGAGAAATACGGGCTGCCTGTGGAGAAGATAGCAAAGCTTTACAAGAAAAGCAAAAAAGGGTAAGAAAGAAACTGAACTTAAATTAACTTTCAAATCGAGTAAGTCAACACAGGGCCTTAAAAACAAAGGTGGCACTTTTGTTAGTTCCATTGTCTGCCTTTTACAAAATTCTGTGCCTTCTTTCCAGGAAACAGCCTGCAAGTGTGATGCATTTTGAGGACCTTTCATGAGAATGGGAGGGAGGGCGATAGTGCATTGTCCTAGGGTTTATAGGAAAGCCCACACTGCTCTGGGGGTTGGCATCAGGGCTACAGGTAGGAACAAAAAGAATTCATTCTTCCGAGGTAATTATTAACAAAATGATCTAAACGATCCTTGAACCTGCTTGCTCTCAGTATTTAGAACAACAGCTGCCACTTATTGGGTGATCAGTAGCTTCTGGGTCCCCTGCTAAGTGCTTTATATGCATTGCTCTATTGTTCATCACCGCACTATGGGGTAGATTCTCATCCCTAATGTACTGAAGAGGAAAGTGAGCCAGATGGAGGTTAAGCCTCTTGCCCAAGGTCTCATGTACAATGAGCGGAACACAGATCTGAACCTAGGTCTGTGGCCCCCAAACTCAAATGCTTAGCTCATTCTGCTCTCTGCCACCCCCAGTCTCCCTGGGGCTTCCTCTGAAGCTCTAAGAGCAGAGACTGCAGGAGGCGGTGGGGTCTCGTGCCAGAGGGTCTCCGTGAAGTCAGCTTATGGGGCTATTTCCCTATGAAAAGCAGCAAATGCGTCTTTACACTTTTCCCCGGGGCCTCTTTCATAAAGAAAATGGGTGATCTGGGTAGCTCAGGCTTTCTCAGTCATGGGGTCTCTTGATGGGGGGTCAAGCAAGAAACCCTTTCTACTTGAGCCTTTGTTGAAAAGCTCACTAAAATGCATTTTACAGTTCTTTCCAAGGTCAGTGCCATAGTCTGGGTTTATTCCCTGACTGTGAGATGAGTGGCATCTCAAGGTCTTGCTGCTGAGCTGAAACCACCCTCAGTGCCCAAGCCCATGCCAATGATGATGGCATGCCCTCTCACTGAGCACTGCGTCAGGCCCTGCGCCAAATACCGTTATTTTAACAACAAGCCTTTAGAGCAGAGTTGTTGTTCTTATTTTTGCAGAAGAATAAACTGAAGCTCCGAAAGTCTAAACATGTGCCCGATGACACATGGCTGTAAAACGATAGTCAGTTTTTCATCCTCAGAGTAAGAGCTGTTTGACTTCAGTGGATGGGATTGGCTCAGGGATGCTAAATCATGGACAGGCCTTGAAAGTCGCCAATTTTCTTAAAACTCAACCCACTGCGGGTAGTTAGTCAAGGATTAGGTCCCGTGTGGTCAAGCATGAGCTTCAGAGTGAGGCAAAACCCAACTCAGCCATGAACTAGCCCGATGAACTTGGGGAAATGATTTAACTCCACTGAGCGCAGTTTTCTCATTGGCGACACAGCAGTAATCACGACCACCTGCAGGGTTGCTCTGGGGATGAAGTGCAAGGTCTCGGGAACCCTGGCGGGTGGCTCGCATACTCAGCGAAGGGTAGCAGCAGTTTCGGTTTATTTTCCTCTTCCTCCTTCGTGCAAAATACTTTTTAAGATGCATTTTCAAGAGGCAATATGGTTTGATGAAAGTAGGGTCCCTAGCTGTTTAGATCGTGGCTCTGTCAATATGCCAACAGCTAAGTCTGTGAGTTCAGGCTCTGTGAGCTCCTCGGGGCCTCAGTTTACCCATCTGTATAGCAAGACAGTTGGGTTGAACGATCTCTGATGTCCTATTTAATAAGGAATCATGAGGTTAGTTCTGAGAAATCGAGGCTTTGCTTTCCTCAAACTGGTTTTGGGGGAAAGACAATATAATGAGGGTCCTCTTTTTTGCCTAGCACCCTGTCTCCTCCACCCCTCCTGGCCACCCTTGCAAAAGAATGGCAGAGGGAACCCCCTCCCCCACCCCCACCGCAGTCTGTCCTTGCCGGGAGCACGTTGTTCACGGCCTCTTTGTTTCCGACCCCCGCCCCACCCCGGCAGCATCTTGGTGAACATGGACGACAACATCATCGAGCACTACTCGAACGAGGACACCTTCATCCTCAACATGGAGAGCATGGTGGAAGGCTTCAAGATCACCCTCATGGAAATCTGAGCTCCGGTCTCGGCGCGCACGCCCTCGGCAGGAGCCCTCTGCTCACTCCTCCCTGGGAGAGTGGGGCCCGGCCCCGCGACCCGCAGACACGCCCCACCCGCCTCACAACTGCTGTTACACGACTGTGCTTCGGAGCAGGACGAGGCCCAAAGCCCCGCTGCTCATCCGTGTGTCGGCCCCGTCCACCAGCTCCTGCTGTGGAGCTGAGGCCCGAGCCCCTGGGGAAGGGGCCTTGCACCCGTCAGACCCTTATTTATTGGCTACCTGTTTCCGGAGCCCAGGGCCCGGCCCACCAGGACTCTGCAGGCCACTGTGGCTCCAGAGGACGCCCTCCCGAGCCGCAAGGGCGACTCCGCCAATCCATTCATCTCAAAGCACCTGAGAAGGCCTCCTCCCATCTGTCTTACCTCTCCACTTCTCCCCAGTGGCTGGACAGAATGAGCTGCTTCTGGGTGCAGTAGTCAGAGGCCGGGTAAGAGGTGGACACCCCCTTACCGGTCAACCCTTCAGGTTGATCTGGGGCTGGTCATCTTGCTAGATACCTCCAGGGGTCCCCAGCAAGTGGCCATCAGGCCTTGTACAGGAAGACATTCAGCTACTGTGTAATTTAGCAGGTGACCCAGAAGACATGCCTGGACATCATGTACATAGTGTTTATAATATTGCAATAATATATTTTACCTGTGGCATGCGGCATGTTTGCTGCCGCTGGCCTAGAGGAGGCACATACCTGGAGACTGCTTTCTGTAAGAGGTTTCTGCCTCTTTGCTGTTCAGGAGACACGCTGGGCTAGGGAAGTGGCCTTCAGGATGTGAGTGACTATGGTGGGCGCCAAGTCAGATGCCCTAGTGGGCACGGCCGGGACTCGGTCCTGTTGGCAGAGGGAGCCCCATTCTCTCTCCACGGGCATGGCCTGCTCTGGAGCCCACCGCCTTTACCCCATGGCAATGTGCTTCGTGTGAGTCTCCCTCTGAGCTGTCTCCTGGGAAAGGTTCGATGGTCTGAGGCCCCAGCCCCTCCAGCTTTGCTGTTGGCACTGCCTGAGCTTTCTGGAGAGACCACGGTGGGGCTGCCGCTGGGGCCCATTGCAGACTCCGTGGCAATCATGGGGATCCTGGCCTCTGGGCAGGGCCTCGAGGTTTACAAGCATGTCCTTCATCTCAAGTGGCCCCTTAAGCCCAACTGCAGCTCTGAGAGTGGTGCCCACAGCTCAGGTCTGGGTGGGCGGGCCGGGGCGGCCTCCCGGGTCTCCGTGCTGGAGAGGAAGGGACCGCTTGCTTCTGCTCCAGGCTGCTGGATTTGGAGGGAGGGAGGGACAGTGCCCCAAGAGCCCTAGCTCTCCTGAAACCAGCCTCCAGAGGAGAACTCCACCTCCTGCTACAGGCCCTGGGAGATGAAGAGGAGAAAACACACTTCCCCAAAGAACCACAAAACCATGATCTGTCTTGGGCTGCTGTCCTCTTTGAGGGGACAGGTAGGTGAACCAGGGGCTTGCATTCACCCTTGTGGGTGGAGGCACTGGCTTTTTGGTGGTGAGATGCACCCCCCACCCAAGGTCCTGGATCTAGAACAGGCTCTATGTAAGGGCCCAGATTTGTTCGTAAAGCACTTTGACGTCTTACCTGGGGGCTCTCTTTCCGAGGACTCCCTGCCCTCCCAGCCCGGCTGTGCTCTGTGAGGCTGCAGAGGGTTTGAATGGAATACAGGGCCGGTGTCATGCCTAGGAAGGCCTCCGGGAAGCAGTAAGGGAGCACCTTTCTGCGTGTCTTCTGGACAGCTTTCCCCTCCCTGTGGTGCCAAAGGTTTGCATCCTGGATTCAGCTCTGCTCCTGTCTGTCCCCTCCTCCTCCACTCGGTGACTGCCATGCCCTGGACTAGCAGCTGGGACCCTCCTGGGCACCGATGGGGCTCTGTTCTAAGATGGACACATTCAGTGCGGAAATACCGGATACACTATGCACTTCCCACACTCCTGGCCTTGGGGGTTTCCAGCATCCCTGGCAGATGGAGCAGGAAATGCTGTTGGACGGGGCATGGGACTTCGGGCGAGGGGAAAGATAATCTGGCAATTGACACAGGCTACCTGCCCTTCTCTCTGGACTCTGTGGGAAAAACTGCTTACCGGTCCTGCCCTAGGTAGGTGAATCAGAAATGCTTTTGCGTTTGTTCCAGGTCCCTGAGCAATGGGGGCCACTGGCAGAACAAAGAATATGAGGTCAGTGCCACCAAAGGGTGGTTCGGAGTGTCACGTCCCAGGCAATCTGCCCCCACGTTTACCACGTCCCCTCGGCATTCTTGGAGTGCCCGTGGCTTAGATGATGTTCTTCACTATGTGAGTTAGCAGCGCTCGGGTGAGGAAAAGTTCCGGAGCAAAAACACTCCAGAAAGAAAGGAAAATTTGCCTCCTCTTCTTTTGTTGTCCCTTAATTTAATCACACTCAAATAAATAAGCTTTAAAAAATCCATGTAAAATGAGGAACATGTGAAACAAGGGTTTTTTTAAAAAAAAATACATACCCAAATTGCTCAGACTTTACCGGTCTTTGGAAATTGAGACCAACAGAAAAATGCAATCAGATGTCATCTTGAATCGGATCCTGAGAGAGTAAGGCACGTCCCATGCCACAAGCTTAGGAAGCGTGAAATGAATCAAGCATTTATTTTTCCTCCTTATTTAAAATCATGAAATGCAACAAAAACAGAGGGTTCGTGCCAAATTCTATGAACAGCCCTTTCTTAAAGGCAAGCAAGGGAGATTGATAGTGGACAATTTGCTCTTGTGTTTAAAAAAAAAAGGCAAATGTAACTTAATAGTTTTGTAAATGGGAGAGGGGGAATCTATAAACTACAAATACAGTTATTTTATTTTTTGTACATTTTTAAGAAGAAAAAATAAATATTCATAAAGTAAGAGGAAATGACAGTGTCTGCTGTGTTTCATGGGGCGGGGGTTGGGGTCCTCTGCCTGACTGGAGAGGAAGCTGTGTGTGAGCTGGGAAGGTTCTCGGCTCCCCTTGGGCACCTTCGGGGCCCTGGCTGCAACGCAGCGAACATTTCCTCTGGTCGCCTTCCTGTGTCCCACCCCAAGGTGAAGTGAGAGGGGCCGCAGAGAACTGGAGGCCTGCAGCGTGACTGTGACAGGCCACCAGCGTGGTGGTTATCGACCTGTTCCTGGGGTGGAGGGGAGGTCCTGCCCTTCACCTTCAGCTTCCTCCCTCCCAGATCGCTCACCGCCACTTGAATTCGCACCAAGTTCGCTGGTGCCTTACTTCATCTGCTCCAACCTCTACGGAGAGGCCGAAACCGCATGGGTGAAACTTCAAATCCACCATGACAGTCTCATCCTGGAACCCGCAGGCTCACTAGTATCTGTCAGCTCGAATGTAAACGCCCCGCTTCACTGTCCTGGTGTTTAGTGGTGTTTCCTCCATGAACCCCCACCCGCTGAGCCACCCACACCCCTCCAGCTGTCATTCATGATTATGTCCCGGGAGCCTCTCTGCCAAACCAACGGCACTTCTGTGTTCTTCCACATCTTACCTTCTCCCTCTCTATCCATGTCCACAGCTTTCAAATCTTGGCTCAAAACCTGCCTCCAGACAGCCTTCTCTGACTTCAACCCAGTGCCGTTCCCAGCAGCCTCTCTGTCTGGACCAGTGGGGAGGGCAGAGGAGGTTCAGAGAAGTGCTTATTGAGGTTTCTGGAGAGATCGTGGGATTAGAAATGGGCCTTGAGGCCTTTTGCCGTGATCCATGTCCCCTGGTCTCAGCAGGGGCCTGAATCCATCCCCACGGGCCTAAGTAGGTCCTGCCGAGGACGCGGCTGGTCTCCACACCTTCCCTGGAATGGCCCCTCCCTTGGCCCATGGCAGTCCTTGCCCTGCTCCTCAGTGAACTTGGCTCACCACGTGTGCCAATGCCCCCTCCCACCTCCCTGCACTGGGCCGTGGTTGGGTAGTGAGGATGACCAGTTGTCAAGGCCACAGGGTCCACTTCCGCCTCTTGCCTTCCACTCTGTACCAATTCAGTTCCGTTACTATGGACCAGGGGCTGTGCCCCATTCTGGGGACAGAGGTAGACGTGTGAGGTGATAACAGCCTGGCGTCATCAGCACACTAATGGGGTTTACCCCCCAGGAGTCGGATCCGTCATCCCCTCCGTCCTAAGGCATAGAAGCCTCCCTTAGCCTCAGCCTTTCACAATGTGAAGGGAGGTCACCCACAGGAACCTCCCTTTGGGAAGGCTTCCGTGTCTGGGCCTTACGTTTCTGAGGGTCAACAGCAATGGGGAAGGGATAGTCATCAGTTTGGGTCCAAGAAGCAGAAGCCAAGATGGGATTAGATATTCAGGAGATTTACTGGGGGAATTCATGTGAAGGGGAAACAAGCAGGAGGAGACGGGCAGAGCATGCAGACTGGCCCCCTGAAAAAGGAGAAAGGGAAGGAAGGAAGCTTGGGCAGGAGGAGCCTCAGACTGTCTTAGCCAGGCCGGTGGAGAGTCCCTGAGCAAAGGTCACTGACGGGAAGAATCCCATCTGGGACCCTAATAACCCCAACTTGTGCACTGACAGGGAGCAGCCGGGGAAGAGTGTGGCCTCAGAGTGAACACAGGTGGCCCCAAACGTTGCAGCTGGAGCCCGTCAATCATCTGTGCTTCCAAAACCAGGTTCTTGTAATAGAAGATCCGAACAGGTGCCTCTGTGGCCACCATAGCTAACTCCTTCTAAAATGGCCCTCAATAGGCCCTGACCAGTGTGGCTCAATGGGTTAGGTATCGTCCTGCAAAGCAAAAGGTTGCTGTTTCCGTTCCCAGCAATAGTCTATGCCCGGGTTGCGGGTTTGGTCCCCAGCTGGGGCACACACAAGAAGCAACTGATAGATGTTTCTCACATCACGTCAATGTTTCTCTTCCTCTCCCCCTCCCTTCCCTCTAAAAATAAATAAAATCTTTTCTAAAAATAAAATAGTCTCTAACAGGGATTCACTGGGGCTCTACTTTTCTATTTTTGTGTGTTAAAAGATTTTTTTTAATTTAGAAAGAAGGGAAAGGAGGGAGAGAAACATAGATGTGCGAGAGAAAGATCGATCATTTGCTTCTCGCACGCCCCCCCTACTGGGGACCTGGCCGGCAACCCAGGCATGTGTCCTGACTGGGAATCGAACCAGTGACCATTCAGTTTGCAGGACGATGCCCAACCCACTGAGCCACACTGCTCAGGCAGGGGCTCTACTTTTACATGTAAACATTCCCTGAGTGGGTTTCCGGGACTACCACTTCAGCATAATATGCCCTCTGTCTGCAGGGTCCTTCACCCTTACACTTCTGAGCTAAATGGGTGCATGGGTATTTTGGAAACAGTGGGGGCAGGGCTCTAATCATTCAAAAGTAGCAAAAGAGAGGAAGGGAACGTTAGAAGGCCACTAAAGGCAAATGCCACCCGCTCATTACCTGGGTAGCAAACACCTCTCTCATGCACCAGTCAAGAAAGAACCAGCCGTCGGACAGAGGTGTAAGCTTCTTCATAGTCATTTTTAAGGTGCTGGACAGACTTACCAGCTGAGCTGTGAACCTGATCTCCTACTTCTTCGCTAGTAACTCCTAGCCGAGTCTTCCACCCCCCAACACACACACACACACACACACACACACACACACACACACACACACACACACACCCTCCAGGACTGTGGTGCTTGGTACTGCGTTGGGCCAGCACTGAGCACTCAATGGGAGCCCAGCGCAGTGATTAAACACTGATATTGGAAAGGTACGTTTTGAGACAGGGTCTGCCCTCTGTCTGCATATGTGTGATACACTGATGGCAGAGCTATGAGTATTTAATGGGGTCAGCAAGGTGAGCTGTCCAGAATTTTGAAGCAGTTTCGCCATCTCTTCTAGAAAACTATTAAACTGCTATCAATTTCCCGAAAAAGTGTGGAGAAAAGCAGTCGTGATATAAGCTTCCTTGAGGCCCTGACCCCTCTCTGAACTGCCCCAGGGAGTTAACGCCACACCGTGGAATGTTCTGGGAGTATCATTGTTTGCAACCCCAGGCGTGTCTGGGACCAGGCCCGGGCACATTAGTACCCGGTGCGGCAAGCGCCCAGGACCTCTCTACGTCCTGACACGTGGCTGGCATTCAAGTATCGAGAAACCTGTTTGAAATGAATATACCATTGGTTATACCCTTGGCCTGAACAACTTCCACTCTGCAACAATCTTTCTATTTTACGTGGACTTCACTGATACTCTACTGCTTGGAAAATACAGGGCTCAATGTTCTTTCTCTTATTTCTTCAAGCCACATTAAAAAACAGAAAATTCCAGGAGAGTGCTAAGCATCTCCTGATGAAGACAGGAGGGGCAAACGTGAAGCATCTTTACTTCTTCCAAAGACAGTTCTTGTGAACCGTTCTCCTTTACGTGGCTGAGAGGACCCCCCCGTCTCCTCCCCAGCTGATGTGTGCCCTCCTTGCCGGGACTAGGCTGTGAGGGGCGCCAGTTGAGTTGAAGTGTTGGGACAATACCCTGAAAATAAGAGCTCTGGGCTTGGGAATTTGCTGGAAATGGCCAGGTTGGCCTCTAGTAAGTGTGGGACTGCAGACTCCTAATCCGGGTGGAGGCTCCCGGCCACCTTCTCACCATCACTGCCACAGGTGACACATGGTTATCCACGCTCAGTGCTCGTGGGCATCAGGGCCATTGCTGGGCCTAAAGAGAAACTGTATCAAGTAGAAAAAGACTCTGTTCCCGGCCGACTCAACTCCTACGTGAGGTCCAGCTGGCCCATGGGGCTCCTACCATAGCTGGCACTCGGCCCTGTTTCCCACATGAATGGCCTTCTGAGCTGGAAGCAGGGCCCACGGCCACAACAAAAAACAGACACACAGTTGATCTGAATTGGCTTTGAAGGTGTGGACTCTGCATCGTGTCATCTTTTCTGGTGACTCTTCTTCAACTGAGAGGCAAAGGGAAAGGCAAGGAGGATACTGATCTCCCACTGAGGAGGAGGTCGCCTCCGTTTCTCATTCCACTGCACCTCATGTGAGAGGCAGAGTTATAGCTGCAGTTATGAGGAAGGAGAGGAGATGGAAAGAAAATGAAGGCCATGAGGGGAAGGACATAAAGAAGCCCAGGTGGAGACCAAGGATGCTTTTGGGTGGGGCTTGGGGCTCAGCAGCCTCTCCCATGCCCCCTTTCACAAACCCTGGTTCCTTGTGTCTCTCCCGAGCAGAACACATACCCAGGAGGCGACCGGAACCAGCACCTGGACCCTCACGTAGGCACAGATGCAGCCGAGCAGCAGTGTAGGCGTGGAAACCGCATGACCCAGACCATCGTTAAACACCCAACACGCTCGATTGCCGAGCTAGAGCGGCAGTCAACCGATACAGGGCCCGCTCCACGTGGTGGCACGGATGAGTTTGTATATTATTACGTGCACTTGTGGCAGGTGCTCCTGGAGCACAAGACGGGTGGGACAGCACCTTGGGCACCCCTTCCCCCCAAACAAGGGTATGAACAGTCAAGAACTCTGCATCATCCTTCAATTTATAAGCCACTTTATTCCAGTCCCTTGAACATCACAGCCTGGCTTGATTTCAGACAGAGCAGAATCCATTTCCAGAGGTCCCTCAACACAGCAATGACAATGAACAGCCCGGCACAGGAGTGACATAAACCTTTAGGCATCCAGCCTTCTGGGTGCTGCAGAGTCCCTCGGCCAAAAATGAATGCATCGGATTAGACATACAAAGGCTTTCCCGGGAAGAAGGAGGAGAAGAAAAACAACCCTCGAGAAAATACAGACAGGGTCAATGGCAGGCCAGGCCGAGGGCTATTTCCGTACATCCCGGGCGTGTTGGCGTCCATTAGCCATGCGTCTGGCTCTTGTTTTCTTCCCTAAACAGCTGGAGACCCTCTTCCCTGCTCCACACTCAGCTCTAGGTTCCAGGGAACAGACGAGGCTGCTCAACAAGCTATGGTGACCGAGGCCAGAGCCCAGGTGGGTTTCCCAAACATTCCCTCACTTCAGCATCTAAGGAGAATTAAAGGAGGAGTGAGACCTTTAATCAAGATCGGGGGACAGTTAGGTGTGACCCCTGAGCACTGCGGATAGAGGCGCTGGGTCACCTCGCCCCCTCTGCACTCCATGTCTTAGGTTAATTCCCTGTTTTTCAAAACTAGATTTTACCGCTCGGGCCACAGAGGAACTCGGCAAGTCTTAGGATAAAACACTATGAGAAACTGACACTCAGAGGAGAATTAGAATTATTTTACTGAGTCCAGGTCTCAAAGTTTCATCCTGCATAATTGGTTCATTTTGGTTAACCACACAAATTTGGATTTTTGCTGCCCGTTAAAATGGATTCAAGTAATACCCAAGAATCTGGAGGTGGGAACCAGCTCAGCATCATCTTTCTCGTGCTTATGATGTCTCTCTCTCTCTGTGACAGCAGACAGGCCCACCAGGGACCTCTCTGCCTGCTCTCGGGGCAGCTGAGTGTTCGGGTTTCCTCATGCCTACTGCCTACCGAAATGTCACTCCCCTGCGACCTGCAATTTTTACTCTTAACTTTCCATTCCAACTAGTGGGTATGAGGTCCCCTGACTGAACAGCAACTCGAATTTGTGCTGTCACTTCTGAGAATAAAAATCTGCATTCAAAGAACACGGTGATGGAAAAGACCTTCGAATTTCCCATAGTGGGACTTGGAAATCACAGACACACTTGCCCTGGCTTCTTCACGATGAATCAGATGATGGTCCAACCTCCAACTCCCTGTAGGGCCAGCTGGGGCACGGAAAGTCGTCCTTCCAGATGCGGCTCCCTAACCATTCACCTGGATTCAACGACCTGGTAGTCCCTACCGGGTAGTCCGTTTCCGGGTCTACGGAATATTGGTCACCTCCAGCATAATGCTGCCAATGAGTGCGGGGCTGGCGGTCAAGCCATCGCCTCATCTCCCTCCTAAGGTTGACCCTCTGGCGCTCCAGTCGATGAGCCCACTTCAACCTGCCCTGCTTCTGCTCTCCAGGCACCGGTACTCTGGAAAAGCGCTCACAATTCAGTTTGGGCCCTAGTCATGGTTACTTGGTACTCTTCTGGAATATATAAAATATACCTGTTGATTGGTGCATTTGTGCAAAGACAGAAATGACTGTAAAACAAGACACAGACATTCATTATAGTTGGCTTACTTCACAATAAGCTACTAGAAACAGTCTTTTGTAATAAGTTTGGATTAGTGCTCACTAAACATGCATTTTATTTAAACAAGGCAAAACACTTAATTTGGTCTGCAATACCCAATATTTTATATACAGCATTCTTTTCTTTCTTTCTTCTTTTTTAAATCACAAGAGGCAACAAGATGGGCCTGGTCTTGGAATATATGTTACCATTTGCAATTAATTTCCAAAGAAACTCATCTTAGCTCAACTAGTGTAAACCTGTGAAAAAAGAGCTGAGCCATCTTTTCCTCGTTGCTATTAATTTACCTTGAAATGTTCACAGCTTAAAAACTACAGCCTGCTGGGGACGGGGTGGGGCAGGCCCGCGAGGGGGGAATCCTCGGGTCCCTTCAATAGCCTGACCCCAGAAGGTTCCTCATTCTCACTTTGGGAATCCCATATCTGGTGTCATCGCCCCGCAGGCACGGGTGACAACAGACCCAGGGGGGAGTTTTGTTTTTCCAACAAGCCCCTCAAAGCCTGCCGGCCCGTCCTGGCCCCAGATTGGTTTCCCTTCTTCTGCCTTTCTGAGTCTTCGGTGTTAGAACAGAGACATTAGAATCAAGAGAAAATAATAATAACGATTAAAAATCGTCAGAACAACGAACACCACAAAGTCTGTGCAGGACGCACATGCTCTCCGCAAGCGCCGGGGTTCTGGGTATTCCCAGGAAGCGTCCACCACAAAAGAAGCTGAAGGCGTCACGAGGAAGGTGCATCTGACCGCACAGGGAACAGCATCACCGTCAATATTTGGCCAAAAAAAAAAAAAGGTTAAAAAGAAAAATCAAAAGGGAACACAAGCAGCTGTGCAATTCGTGGGGTGCAGGCTCAGAACTGGCCGGCGCTGCTGGGGTCACACTGCAGGAGGCGCACTATGGACGGGTCGCTCTTGGCCCCTCGGATGAACTCTTCCAGGGAGAGTTTTCCTAGAAAGCGAGAGGACAGAGCGTGGGTGAGTGGTGGCAGGTGGCAGCTGGTAAACCCACGCTCTTCCCACTGCATCTCGGAGGCAGTGACGGCTCCCGCTGTCCCTGCCGCCCCACACCTGCCGTGAAGCCCGCACTCTGTCTTCTGGATGCGAGACCCACGCATGTTTCTTCCCGAGAGCCCACTGTGTGCCTGCCCTGGCGGGGTGCTGGGTGGCCCTGATGTGACCCCTGCCCTCTTGACTTCTCCACCCTGGAGGGGCTCACTCAGTATTTGTGGGAGGAATGGCCCTGGGTCTTCGTGAGACCGAGCTGGGCTCTCTGGGAAACCATTCCCATGAGGTCACTGGGAGCCTCCTTCAGGTCACTCAGGCCTCTGCAAGGGGCCACCGTGATAGCTGGGGGCCCTTTTTGGACAGCACTTGCAGTAAGCAAAATAAAAGGGTGTGTGGGTGCCCCCTGGTCCCTCCCACCAATCAGGGTGCTTTTCTCCTACCCTGACAGGCTGCCTCTGCCCCCGGGATCTCACTCCTACTTGTGTCCCTTCTAGAAGGTCCCCATGTGAGGTTGTTGGAAGGAGGCAAAGCTTCTCCCCCATTCCTGGTGCTTGCAGAGGAACCCTCCTGGGGAGGAGCTGCCAGGCCCTCCTGCTCAGCTTTGCCCGCTTCTTTCTCTGTCCTCTCAGGGTTGGCGTCAGGCTGCCCACTCCCTGCTGCTGTGGGTTTGGCCCCCACGCCCACTGAGCTGCGCCCTTGGATGAAGCTGGGTCCTCTGGCCTCTATTATTGCCCTTTATTTCTCAACTAATTCCAGCCCCGGGCAGGAGGGGGTGCCGTCTATTGGAGCTTTTATCCCTCACCCCGGCAAAATCTGTCTTCCCCTCAGCCACAGCCCCCACCCCCCAGACCCTAGTTCTTCGTTAGCCAAATTCACCTTATCCACAAAGGGAAAGGACAGGAGTCAATTTATCTACTGATTCTCAATGTGCAGAGCGGGCCCCCTTAAGTCTGTGTCCTGGCCATGTTTTATGAGTTATGCCCGGGCTCAGGCACTGGTTGAAATGGTGACAGTTTCCTCAGGTGCAAAGGCTGGTGTGAGGGAAAGGAGATGGGAGTGGTCCCTTGACCACTTTGGGCTCCCCCCAAAGAGCAACTCTGGGCCCACAGGTCCAAGTGGTAGAACCAACCCCATGTTCCAGGTGCACAACCAGCTCTCTGGTTAACTATACCCTGCTTCTAAGGTGTCACCCAGCTAACTGCAGGCCCAGACTTTTCTCAACAAGTCAGCAGCCAGTGGTTACAAGCAAAGAGCTTCCACCAAGAAGAATCTAATGGCGGGACACTGGATGAGTCCTGCTCCGGGCAGGGATTGGACTCAGCCTTGGGGTTCATCCCGTTGTCTGGATCTTCCCCCTCCCAGAGCCCTATTCTAAAGAGGCGGCTGGGCCTGGGGGCAGCACACACAGCCACCTGTGCTCCCTGGAGCAGAGCAAAACGTGGGGTTAGACACTAGCAAGTTCATTAACTATTAAAATAACCCCGTACTTGTCTACTCTTTGCAAAACAATCAAGTTCTGTGCTGTGAGTCAGGTGCCGAAGGGAGAATAAGATGTCCTAGGAAACACTGCAAGCCTGCACCCGCCAGTCCTCAGGCAGCAGGTGCCCCGGAGGGTGTGGGGTGAGACAGGCTTGCTCCACTTCACAGCCTCCTGTCCGTCTGTCCATCAGCTCATCATGGACAAGAATTTCGGGGGCCGCCCAGCAGAGCAGGTGAGCTGGTAATAACAGCAAGAGCTGTGAGTGACTCAGGGCTTATTATGGCCCGGGGCTCTGGGCCTAGCACGACAAACCCAGGTGCGACGTCTAGATAGGGTTGCCAGTTCCGGCAAATAAAATACAGCATGCCCAGTTAACTCTGAATTTTGGATAAACAACAAACACTTTTTCCCACATACATATGTTCCCTATACTGCACAGGGCATACTTGTATGAAAAACTCGTTTGTTGTTCATCCAAAATGCAAAGCTGGCGGGGCCTCCTATATTCTGTCCTGCAGCCCAACACCTACAACCTTCTGTTCCGAAGTTTGAAGCCCAACCTTCCTTCTCACTTTGCCTTGCGTCACCTGGTTGGGTTTGCATTGTGAGGGCACCCTCAGGATGGTGCCTGTGGGCCCCCTCCCTCCCCTCCCACGCCCACCCACCCAAGGCTGTGGGGGCCCACTTGGCTCCAGGAAACCAAACATAGAGTGTGTGCGGGAGAGCCCGCTAGCGCCCCTGCCAGCCGGAGGAGAGCCCCCAGGGTCTGGGTAGAATGACACCAAGTCCCTCCCCACTTTCTCATTAGCTCACCTGCAGGGACCCAGCCTGCTCTGGCCTGGGCCTGTCCCCACCCTGATCCTCCTCTGTCCTGCTCCGCGGAGGTGCAGGCAGGATGAGCCACTTTTACAAAGAAAGGACTGTGAGCCAGGTCCTTGCGGCCAATATCTTGTCCCCAAGTGGCATTTCCCGGCTTGGACACCCTCAGCCCCTCTAGCAGCCCCCACTCAGAGCAGCCTCGGCCACCTACCATCTCTATTGGTGTCCATCTGGCGGAAGATCTTTTCTGTCCTCTTCTCTGGGGTTGACTCATCTTCGGGCATTTTCATTACAGAGGAAACCATCTTGTAGATTGCCTGGGGACAGACGCAACACAGTGGGAAGAGGGAAACATGGGTGGACTGGCCCACAACAGCCCTGTCATTAAATCTCCCGGTACAGGGGTGAAGTGAAGGGAATGCTCCCCTTTCACTCGGGGCCTGGCGCCGAGCCTGCTGATGCATTTCGGAAAGAGACGCACAGTCTCTGATGGCCGCAGAGCTTTGCTGTGGCACTGAGAAACTTCAGGAGTGACAGCTGTCAGGGAGACCCGCCAGACCCCACATATGAATGCCTGGGAATCTTGTGAAAGTGCAGAATCTGACTGGGTGGGGTGAGGTGGGGGATGTAAGGGGGGGTGTCAGCTTCTGCGGTTCCAACAAGCTCTGGTGTGATGCCAATGCAGCTGTTCTGAGGACCCCGCTTCTAGGAGAAGGCTGCAGGTGACACTCAGGCCAGAGGGACAGGTCGGTGTCTGCGCTGGTCTCCAGCTAGGTCGCTTAGGATGCTGTGCGCCTGACAGTCTGCAAGTGGGGGCCCTGGTCTCGCAGTCAGGCTTACCCATCCATCCAGTGCCCGTCCCCTACTTTGTGGCAATCGTCTCACATTCCTTCTCAGCAAGCTCCCAAATATCCCCAAAAGGGAAACAATCTGCCATCCAAGTTTTGGCTTGAGTAATTATGCAGTGTCAGGCTCCAGATAGACTGGGCCCATCTGAAACCTGATGAGCAAAAGAGGCCCCTCCTGAAAGAGCTCTGTGAGCAATGCTGAGCAGGTCTCCCCGCCACTGTGGACCAACCGCCCCGCCCCCCACCCTCCCCACTGGCCCAGGAAGGGTCCTGGTTGTTAGATGCCGTTTTTATATGGGAAGAAAAACGGAAAGTCATTGTGTTTATCCCGCGATCATAACTTTGCTAATCAGATTTACTTTGGGAACTTTAGCTCCGGGAAGGAGTTTCACAAAAAGTACATTTTGCCAGAGGATGGGCACAAACATATAGAAAGTTCTGGAACTCCACGTGCCGTGGAATAGCTGGAGGGAGGAGAGAGAGGAAGGCAGCTAAGGGCAGGCAGCCTCCAGATGGGAAATGGGAGCAAAACTGATACGAAAGGCTGAACTCCTCTGCTTTCCAGTCTTGTTTAGGATCCGCCTGCCTCGAGTCCCTAAAATGTTCTACAGAGAGGGGGGTAAATATTCTACTCCCAGTGGTAATACCGGAACGAAAAGGGGGCTCACCCAGTGTGCTGCCCTTGGGCTGATCTCGCCCCTTTGGGACCCCTCAGGCCAAGCTTCCTGAGTCTGTCATGAAGTTACCCAAAGCCCTCATTGAACTTGAGAGCTGCCTCCGCAGCGATCCCGTCTGGGAGAAAGGTCAAGCTCACAGCTGTGGACTTGTCTGGGACCATGGGTGTCATTGGGATAAACTTGGCCACAGTCATCTTTCCCAGGAAACGCTCACCAAAGCGTGCTCTGGAGGCAAGGAGCAAGCCATACACTGGCTTCCCCCTGGACCCCTACCTGCCGTCCCCTCCAGCCCAGGTCTACACTGCCATCTGTGCTGGGGTTAGCGTGCCATGTGCCAAGCGGCTGGAGAAACCTGACTCCTTGGGGAAACTGAAAAGGCTAGAGAGAGCTATCTTTACAAGTGGGAAAAGGAGGTGCTTAGATTTCACGGACTAGGTAAACATTTAGTAACAGGAGTAGAAAGCAGAAGTCTTTCATTCTTTTTCTTTTTTTAAGTTGTTCAGTTGCAGTTGTCCCCATTTCCCCCGATGCAGGAGCCTGTCTATGCCAGCAGTGTCGTGAGGTCCAGCGCCCCTTCCCTAGCGTTCTTTTCTCCTACTGGAAGCGTTTCTTGTAACTCTCGACCCAGTTTATGGGAACTGGGAGCACCAACTGATGAACACACACACACCTCACAGGAATGTCAAACTGACGTACGAGTAATCTAAATGTTTTGTGAATTCGCAAGCCCAGGAACTTAAAACAACAATGAAAACAATATCTAGAGGCAAGTATTTCACTAGATCATGTAAGTATGACCTCTTTAAAAGACCAGGAGCTGACCCGCTGCACAAGTTGCAGAGGTGATATGGGAAGAGCATTGATGAGCAAACCATAATGAAACTTTTTTGGCAGAAGTCACAAGGATACATGTGTGTCATGTCCTCAACTTTTGGGGTTCGTTGTTCCTTCCCTGAGTCTGTTCTGGCCTCAGCAAGCTCATCTCACTTGGTACTTCTGGGTGCCACCTGCTGTGTGTCTGTAACTGGCCAAAGGAGGAATCCCCCAATTCAGAGGCTTTGCAGAGGTTGTAGAGAGCCTGGCAACCTGTCCAACCCACACCTTGGTTTCCTGGACCAGCAGCATTGTTTAGACTCTTATCTGAGTGTTTACCTATCCTTCTTCTCTTACCGTGAAATCCTATCCATGTGCTAAGAGCAGACTGATATGTTACCCTCCTCCAGGAAGCCTTCGGTGGTCTTCTTTCCTTCTCTGCAATGTGTGATTTTCCTTCCTCTCAAATGGCTCCATCTAAACCTCTCCTGAGGTTTATCCTGAATCATTTCATTGCCCTCACTCTGACTTGTCGTTACCCAGGACACTGTCCTTTTAGATGTGAGGGTGGCAATCAGATCTGGCTATTTGTCAAACCCCTGTGAGTCCCTAACACGGGTCTGGCGCAGGCTTAGGCTCACTAAGTTTAGAGGATTCATTCAGGAGTAACTGTTCCCCATCCCAGCGCCTTCTTCATGCTTCTCGTCCTCTCTCAATGTTCTTTTCTTATGCTTCTCATTCTAAAGTTCCTCCTTTATCCTTTCATAATTTTTTCTCATTTACCCACCCTCTTTTCTTTTCCTTCTCCCTTTCTTCATATAATTAAATATATTTATGTGACACCTCTCAGTCTGTCAAAAGTGATGGGCTCTCACCTTAGAAACCCTTCAGATCCGCTCCTGGATACACACTCGCTGCCGCAGACAACGTCGGGGCCGGGGACTGAGGACCCCACGCGCAGACCCCAGGTTAGGGGCATGCCTGCCCTCCGTCTGCTGCCCCAGCCCGAGCTCAGTCACTCGTCCGTCCACTCCGTCGTGCACCAAATGTTTATTCATCCACTATTACGTACCAGGCCTTAACATCTACCCTGTCCTTGCCGTCCTGGGTTTACTGATAATAAGGCAGACCGACATTATTCAAACGACCAAAGAGACGCATGTAAAACCTTTGTTGAAAGCAGAGCCAGAAAGGAAGGTGTGTGGTTTTAGGAGGTGATGTGCTGGGGATCCTGGACCCCGCCCGTTAGGAGAGTTCGCGTAGGCTGCCCGGAGGAGTGGAGGCGGAGGAAAGAGGTGAAGAAAACGTGGCGCTTGGAGAGGTAAAGGTCAGAGAAAACACACGTGTAGTCACGGAGGCGGGAGAAACGGTAAGAAGGCTGAGAGAGCGTGCAGGGGAGTGGGCACGCGGGGGGCTCCAGGGCGGGCAGAGACAGACCATCGGGCCTTGCGGGCTCTGTGACGGTATTTGTATTTCTCCAACGAGCAACACACAGAAGGCACTGCTAACAAGTTCGAATGTATTATCTACATCTACTTCTCCGATATACTGCTATTCCCTTATTTGCAGGCAGTGGTATTGAGAGAATTAAAAAATGGTTATTCATAATTTAATACTCACTGAGTGTCTACTATGTGCGAGGTGATGGGGATTCAATTATTAACAAGACTGAGAGGCCCTTTCTTATTTTATGTCTCGCCAATCCTCTGGCGCAGGGCTTGGGAGACACCATCTTGAAGGCCAAAGGCCCTTAGATGGGTATGGTGACTCTCGTGATGCCTTAATAATCGTTAGGGAAGCCTTCACCTACACGACGTCCGGGCCCTCTGGTGGTGAGTAAAACCCGCCGATCTGAAGCATTCCTTGGTGCTCTAAGCCTCTAATAGCTGGGGCTCATAAAATTATCAATATGGAATTGTGATGGGAAGCCGCCTGTGTAATAACCTACAGATTATTCCCTAAAACTCTTGGTTGAACAAATGAAGGAATGACCCAGCAGACAAATGGGTTTGTATCAGAAAATGAGACTCTCACACTCAACAGAAGTCTCAACAGAAGAGTTAGCTATCAGGCAAAAGGAGTGGGGTTGGGACAGAGAAATAAGGAGGTTAATACAATACGAAACAAAACAAAACAAAAGAAAAGCAAACAACAAAGGTCAGGATGCCCTTACATGAATAAATTTGCAAATGTGGCTTCTGGAATGAAGCAAGAGGCTTGCGAACCAAAAGATGGAGGTTCGATTCCCAGTCAGGGCACATGCCTGGGTTGCCAGCCAGTTCCCAGCAGGGGACCCATGAGAGGCAACCACACATTGATATTTCTCTCCCTCTCTTCTTCCCTTCCCCTCTAAAAGATAAATAAATAAAATCTTTAAAAAAGAAAAAGAGGCTAATGTCTGAGTGCCCTGTGGGTCGAGGAGGAAGTGAGTGCTCCGTTAAGAGACCCACATTCACAGATGGCTCTCGTACACTCAGACGAGATGTTTTATGTTTTTTGTTTTTTAAACGTACATCAACTCACAGACAGGAAGTAGACAAAACCAGGTCTGTGCCGTGGGTGGTACTAGAGCAGTGAGCAAAGAGCCAGGGGACGAGTCCCAGTGGTCCCGAGAGTGAGAGGATCGCAGCCTGGCCAAATCACACTTAGGGAGTTGTCTGTCCCTTTGCTCCCTTCCCACGGCGCCAACAGCCCGGCACTGATGGCATTAGAACTTCAAAATCCAGGGCTTCACAGCGCAGAGAGGGAAAGACAACTCCAGACGGCAGTCTGAAACAAATCATGTCTTTTATTAGCTCCACTTCCACCCCCACCTCCCCAACCCCCAAATTAATGGGATTAAACCATGAAGAGGCCAGGCCACTTCCCTACTTTATTTTTAGCAACATCCATGCGAGGCCCAGCAGGGACATCCTGTTTTTAATTAAACTCGAAGAACCCCGTTCTTGTCTCGGGGTAAATGCAGAGCAGGGGGACACCCGGGAGCCCAGCCCTGGCTCTGCCCTTGCCAGGCCCGTGGCCAGGGGCCTCACCCGCTTCCTTACGGTCTTTATCTCTCTTTCTTTCTCCCTCTTGGAGTGTTGGAAAGGAAGGACTCCCATCCAAACCCATAAAATTTGTTGGGGGGCAGGCACACTTCCAAGAGATCAAGCTCAACCCTCTCTCTGAAGGAAAGCAGACTGACTCCTCTCATCTGAAGATGTGGGGTCTTCCAACAGGAAGGACGTCCAAGGCCCCATGACCGCCAACCAAGGACAAAGAAGTTAGGCAGTACAGAGCTGTTTTAGAATCTAGGTGAAGGCCAGCCCCCTGCTTAGAAGGCTATCACAAACCAGGAAAGGAGGGTGGAGGGAGGCCACTGGGATCTCTCCTGGAAACACTTTTAGAATCGGATGAATATCTATGTATCTGGAATGGTATAAGGACATTCTTATTCGGAGCCAGAAGAATATGTTAAATAAGTAACTTTCCTAACAGTCTACAGAGGAGGTGCTTTGGGCACATCCACAGGTGGAGGGAAGGTAAGGGGAAAAATAGAGGCCCTCCCCCTTTCCAACCTAAGCAGCTTCATTCTTATACTAGGTTTCATGCGAGATTTCACTTGAAGCAAACTCATTGTTATCCACCTCCCCAACTTTATCATTTTGTGAATAGCCTTATCATCATCCCATAATCAAGTCAAAGCTCGGGCACCTCTCCACCATCTGTCATCATATCCAGGCCATCACCAGACCTATTAAGTCTGCCTCCTTAATATTTCTTAAATCTATTATTCCTCCTACCACTGTCTTATAATATTTCACGTCACTGGTGGTACGCATCATGTTTAGATACGGGTAGTTAATATTTTTCTATCTTATGTGAAGTGTTCTGCAAAGGCATCTTCAAACAGCCCCTTCCAAAGAACCTTTGGACCATCCCAAACAGACCTTCTGGAGTTTGTGTTATAGGCCTTCACACTTTGGGGGGGAGGGGGCAATAATGAGTTTGTGTTTGGGATGTTGACCTTGAGGTAACAACACAACATCTGGCGATGTCCATTAACAGTTGAAACTAGCAGAGGTGAAGATTTGGATGTAATCTGTATTTTCATCCATAAAGGCCAGTGTTGTGAGGATCAAATGAAACCCCTATGTGCACTAGGTTGACTAGTGTCCTGCAGAAAACCATGTCCGTCCAGAAACTGTGAACCTGGTTTAGAAATAGGGTTTTTGAAGATGTAATCAGGTTAAGATGAGATCACACTAAATTAGGACAGGCCCCAATCAGTCCAATGACTGGTGTCCTTAAAAGAAGAAAATTTGGACACAGGCATACAGAGAGAATGTCATGTGATGATGGAGGCAGAGATCAAAGCATGCACCTGCAAGACAAAAGTCACCCAGGATGGCCAGCCACCACCAGAAGCTAGGAAAGAGGCCTGGGACAGATAGCCCTCAGGAAGTCTCCAGAAGGAACCAACCTTGCCCACTCCTTGATTATGGACTTCTGGCCTCCAGAACTGTGACAGAATAAATTCCTCTTGTTCTAAGCTACCCAGTTGACTGTACTTTGTTATGACAACCTTAGGAAACTAATACAGCGTGGAAAGGACTTAGCACAATGCCCAGCTCATAACAAGCACAGAGAAGATGAGACTTCCAGAGTGAACGAAAGGAGAAAAGTGCTGCGGCCAGTACTCTGCTTGGGAATATCCATGTTCAGGGAGCAGGAGAAGGAACAGGAGTCCACAGAGGAGACTGGGAGGGGGCAGCCAGAGAGGGCTGTCTTTCGGGTAGACATCACTCATGCTGCCAGATGGTGTGCTCAATGCAAAGGGTTGAACTCAAACTGTAGTGTGGCTTGCCATAAGATCAATCCCCTATAAGAAAAGGCGCAACCAAACACAACTAATAAGCAAGTGCTAAGGTTAGTTCTAAGAGAAAGTCGCCAGTTTAAGCAATTGCTTTCAAGAGTTTCCTCCAGGAAAGAAATCTAAGCTGCATTCCAGAGTGACATTTGTGGTGCACATTTATAATTGAGAATTAGGAAAGAGCTGGGAGCTGAATTCCCAGGGGCCACATCACAATGGATTAGAAGTTCCCTTCTTGCCCCATTTTTATTTCAGAATCAGAAGAGCACAGTGTTTCAGGTCCCCAAGGATTATATTCAAAGTGGCATAGTGTCTATGACGCCAATTTAGAAAGATCATTGGGAGAAAAACGTTCAAGTGCCACTCAGGAAGTGGTCCCAAAAAGGATGTACAGAAGTCTCTCTGGTCCTTGCTTTGATTCTCTGTGATGCAAATATTCACAGGCCAGTTGCCTGGAACGTTCCCAGTTGGCACTCTCGCAACTGGGCGGGATTCATCTGTGAGTTTGGCGCTACCGCAGGGCAAACCTTTGCATGGCCACCCACCCCCTCATCTGGGTGCTGTACAGCTATGTACGCCTTATTCATCACATGAGTGAATCAGAAACAAATTCTTTTCCCCACAGTGCTAAAAGAAATAAAAATGAAATCTTTTTTACTTCTTTTTTAAAAAATATTTTATTTATTTATTTTTAGAGAGAGGGGAAGGGAGGGGGAAAGAGAGGGAGAGAAACATCAATGTGTGGTTGCCTCTCACGTGGCCCGCACTGGGGACCTGGCCTGCAACCCAGGCATGTGCCTGACTGGGAATCGAACTGGCAACCCCACACTCAAAAATGAAATCTTCTGTGATGGACTGCCAGAGTACACCCAACCTGTTTCCTTCATATTTCATTCACGTGAAAGGTGTGAAAAGATAAACAAAACGTATTCTGAGGTTCATTCTGTCTTCATTAAAAGTGCCAATTAACCCAGAATTGCAACTAAGGGGGACTGCAGCTGATTCCAAGATAACAGTATTTGAACACTAACTATTTTCAAAGCAATCATTAACATTCAAGTAATGAATATGATAATTAGAAACTATTCCAACCTGGTCTTTAAAGAAAACTCCCTGAGAGCTGCTGTGGGTCAGACTACTGCATCAGACCATGCATTCCTTTTGGAAGGTCCCTGACTTGAACTTGAGAACAAATCCAGACAGGCCATCCCCACGGTCCCAATGCACGAAGTGCACCTGCGGGCTCAAGTCCACAGTTCAGAGTTGGGGAACCCCTGGTGCCAACCATACTCTCTCCCAGAAAGGTGATCTTTTTCCCATCTGAGCCCTGTGAACATCGGAGCAGCCCGTAAGTTTTAGCTTCTTCCCAGAGGGGCTGGTGTTCAGCAAGAAAGACAACAGGTAAAGAAGGCCAAGAACCCCTAAAGCCATCTGTACAAGAATCTTCTGTGAGTTCCACCAACTGGAGGTCTAGCTGGGTTGCCCCCTTTTCTTTGTGAACATACACTTTATGACTAGGTAAATTTAACTTAAGAGTTAATAAAAGATTCTCTCCATTGCCTTGACCTTTGAATGAGAAATGACCTTCTTCTATTTTGCAGGAAAACATCGTGTCCCAGCTGGGGAAACTCCTATAGAATAACAGCAGCCGACATTTATCGGCACCCCGTGATAGGCCCTATGCTTGGCACTGTGTGTAATGACTGTTTAACTCTTGCAATGACCTGTGAGGCAGGTGCTGTAATTAGTTCTTGTTGACAAATCATGAAAACAATGCACAAGAAAGTTCAGTAACTCGTCCAAGGAAGAGAAGGAAAAGGGAAACTGAACAAGAAGTGAGGCAAGGCGACGCTGACCAAGCTGCCAACTCTCACATGCCAGTTCCCCCCTTGGCTCCCCTTCAGCCTTCATTCGGACACAGGTGATCACTCCTAGCCAATGGCAGTCCTGTCGTTAAAAACTTCTTTCAAGGGTCTCCATTACTTTCGCAGACCAGTTCATCTCCACGTTCTTGCTACATTCTCTCCCTGGGAGTGTCGTGGTCCCCTTGATGGATCCCTAAGTTCTGTGTTCCCTCATTTCCAAGATCCCAGTGAGCAACTAAGCATTCATGGCCCAACTGGCCACACCGCACATGCACTCCTTGGCCCTTCCTCAGACACGGTCTCACTGTGATGGGTTGTGGGTACTCAGACCTGCCTCCGGCGGGGCTGAGGGGCAGGAAACTGAGTAGGGCAGACCAGGGTCTCCATCCTCTTGCAGCAGTGGGCTGACGCACACCGCCACCCAGAGGGGCGCATCTGTTGCAGCATGGGGAAGGTCTGAGCTGTTATCTGGCCTAAGACTCCCAAGAGGAGGATTTGATGCCATAACAAAATACTGGGCCTAAGTCGTGTTCCTAAATCTGTCACTTAAAAAACAAACAAACATGTTCATTTAAAAGAATGCAAAAATGTTCATTTAAGACTCTAAAAATAAATCTACATATGGTTTTGCTTGTTCATCCAGATGTTCCAATAGCACAAAATTATTTTTATAAAGGAACACAACTGCAGTTTGGCATGTGTGGTAGACTGAAACATGGTCTCCCCTCAATGTGTACATCCTAATCCGTGGCACCTATGAACAGACTTACATAGTAAAAGGGAGTTTACAGATGTGATTACGTTAAGGATCTTGAGAAGTGGGGATTATTCTAGATTATCTTGGTGTTCGCAATGTAATACAAGGGTCTTTGTAAGTGTGAGACAGAAGCGGAATGAGATACCCACAGGAATGGCAGCATGAGAAGGACTCAGTCGCTACACCGCTGCTGGTTTTAAAGATGGATGAAAAAGGCCACAAGCCAAGGAATGTTCCAGAAATGGGGAAAAACAAAGAAACAGACTTTCTCCTAAAACCTCCAGAAGGAACACAACCTGTAGATACCTTGACTGTAGCCCACGGAAGTTGATGTCAGACCTGTGACCTCAAGAACTGTAAGATAATAACTTTGTGTTGTTTTGAGCGACTAAGCTTACGGTAATTTGTTATAGCAGCAAGTGGAAACTACTACAGCGTATTTCAGCATTACAGAGTCTGCATTAGAGTCCTTCCTACCAATCTCAGGAAGTACGAAGGATTTCGACTTGTTGTCATAAACAATATTCTGTAGATAGCAAAGCCAAACTACAGGAAGAAACATCAAGAAAGAAAAACTAAATTCCATCCATTGTCAAGCCTAATCATGAACTTGTTCAGACCCCCAACTTCACCTTGACCAGTTATTAGTGTATGTAGGTGAACATTATGAATTTGCATTTAATAAATCGTTTGAATTTCTGAGCCTTGGAGTGACAGGAATTGAGCCAAGAACTTATATACTGACACTTGTAATCAAGCTGCAGGTTTTACTCAATTTAACAAAGAAAGCCTTAATTTGTGTATGATCGGCAGGCCCACAGCCTGCCTCCATCTCATCACTTCTAACAGATGCAAAGCAGAACCCAAGGGACAGTGACTCCTCCAAAGTAAATGCAACATCTGCGGATGTGGGTTCTGCTAGAGGGTGCGAACCAGCTAGAACCAAGAGAATCCCTGCAAAGGCACACACCTTTTTGGTACAGCAATAAGGCCTAGAGTGTGGGCTTTCAAAGGGTGGGGGTATGGTGGGGGGTGGGAATAGAGTAGGAAGTTCCAGAACATTCTACAGCAAATTCCAGAACATTCTACAGCAAATGCCAATTAATCACGGAATTGGAATCCCTGAAAACTGGGGATTAGCATACGAATGAGACAGAATACATGAGTTGTCAGTTGACAAAGTGGCAGAATAGAATAGCATAGCCCTTAATAGCCCTTAATTTAATTTAATCCCATTGGCAATTTGGAAGTCACCTCAGGATGCTGCAATATTTTCTCTCTACTGCAGTGAATATTAATCATCAGGGGATGGGATTGTAGAAAACAATTTAGGAAATTTGAGATCTCCATTTGCAGGCTTCTTGAAAATTCTGAGTAGATAAATGTTTATTAAGGAATCTGTATCTTTCCAGCTATGACCTGGAAACTTACTGTGGGCCTGTGAGTGGACTGAGCTACCTCACAGAGAAGGAAATGCCTTGGTAGGCTGAATGCTCCTTCAGTTTTATGGTCACTTCTGACATTCCGCATTGGATACAGAGGAAGTCAGCAAGGGTTCAGTGGGTGCTTACTGGCACCTTCCGCACATTCCCTGCGATGGTTCTACTCTCCTTTGCAAGCTGGATTCCACAGCTGGATTCCACAGCACAGAGAGAGTCTATTTCCCTCCCTATACTATTGATTCCCAGTACCAGCTACTACTTAGTAGGTGCTTTACCCCAGGTGTGGAATGAATGTGTGCCCATGTGGTTAGGAGGGTTCTCCCAGCCTAGGGGGTCAACATCTCCATCAACATTTGGCAGGCAGTTAGACAGGTACGAGCAGAGCACGGAGGAGGGGTCAGGTACAGAAGGTCACAGGGCAGAAAGCCCCAGGCGTCTAGCAATGGGCAAAGTTGGGCAAACAAGGACCTTGCCCCCAGGGTAACCTTTCCTTCACTAGCACATTGATGGTCATACAGGTTAGACCCCTTGACCTTTCATATCATAGCTGGTCATTAGGTTCAGACCCTCCCCTGACCTTTCTTCCCCTGGCATGTCACCAGTCATGTGGTAGATGCCTTTGAAAGAGGAACAAGGGGCCAAAGAGTGGCCTCACATGACTCTCACATAGGCCCTTGCATGACCACTCCCTGAAGCATCAACCTCTAGGAATAATATCTAGGCCGCAGCTGTGTTTTAGCTCCAGGCCCAGAAAAGCAGCCAAATCAGACAAGCAATGCCATGACTGACATCAGAGCCAGCTGCATTGATTGAGGACCCCTGCCTTGGTGCCGGCCAATCAGTAGAAATCATGACCTTGAAAGGACACACCTGGAAAGCCGATGAATATTCTATTGGACCCTCCCCTGAGACTGCAGCTGAATACCCTCAATCCAGAGGATCCAGTGCAGCTCTCGAGGGATCTTGCCTGCGCCTTTCCCCATCTCCTTTTCCAGAGGGTGTTTTCCTTGCCTCTCTTTCTCCTAAGCAACAAGAGAGCCCTTCTTTTACCCCTGTAACTTGATTCCTGGGCTCATTTTCTCTAAGGCTCACTTCTACCTCTGTGACTTTCGAAATAAACTTTCTCTTAGAGTTTGAGTCTTGGCTCTGAATTCTTTCTTAGCCAGAACTCAAGTACTGTGGTTGCTGAACTGAGTAAGAAAAATTAAGCAAAGATTAAGAAAAACCATAAAAATGTACCAATATGGGGCACCCTCCCTCCTTTGGGAGAACATATGGAAAAACAATTTGGTAGAGGGCATCAAGAACTGTAGAAATAAATGCTCATTCCCTTTGGCCCAGTAATTGCACTTCTGGGAGTTTATTCTAAAGGAATAATCCTAAATATAGAAAAAGTTTCCTGCACAAAATTATTTGTTACTTTATTTTTAAAAGTTCCAATATTATGTGTAATAATAAAAACTGGAAACAACCTAAATATCAACAATAGGGGGAAATCAAGTATATTAAAGTGTATGACTATTAAGCAGCCTTTAAAATATCTCTATTAAAAGTTTTTATAACATGAAAAATGCTTGTGTTGCTAAGTGAAAATGGTAAGGTACAAAATCCCGTATACATTATGAAACTGGCATTTTTAAATGCATGGAACTGGGACTAGGAAGATATTTGAGAAAATAATTAGTGATTCTCTTTATCGGTAGGGTGGGATTATGGAGAATTTTTCTTTTTCTTTTATGTTTTCTGATACTGCCCATGTTTTTACAGTAGACATTATATTTTTCATGCATTTATTCCTGGAGGAGGGGAGAAATCCTTTATTTTTGTTTAAGATCCCTGTCTCTGAGGGGCTAATTTAACATAACTCGCCACTGGTGGCCCAAGCAGAAAGGAGGGAACCAGTGGCCAATCTTGGAGTGTTTCCTAATACAGGGAGGCCACGTGGATCCCTGAACTGTGTGTGGTTGTCGCTCCAACTGCCCATGTGGGTTCAGTCCCACTGGCCCAGGAGCAGACCCCAGGCCCTAGCCACCTGGCTCAATAACAAGTCAGTCTCGTGGGTCTCCTTCTGCCTCGGCCCTTAGTTTCTATGAGCAGGTCTCCTCGGTTCTTGGAAAGCAAGCGCCACACATCCACCCTCATCCTCACCAACAGCTGAATCCTTTCTGTCTCCTCACTTACATCCTGCTCCCACCCTTCCAGGGCCTTCCCCCGGCCCCTCCCACCACCCCCATTATCCCAGGGGCTGGAGCCTTATCTCGGAACCCAGATGTCCTGGTACGAGTGCTGGCTTCTGTGATGAGCCCCCCAGGAAGCCAGATGCCCACTCTTCCGGACCTGCTGCCTGCTGCCAGATGCTTCCTATGCATCTACTCTCCTGCCAAGATGGTGCGCGACTGTCTGCCAGCCCTCCCTGGTGCCTCACGCCCACCTGGTCCTCCTGATTGCCTGCAGCTGAGGCTCTCCTGATCCTCTCCCTGTCTTAGTCTCCTCAGTTTTATCTCCCGGTCCCACTCACTGCTGATCGAGTTGTCATTGCCATGACCATAGCTTCTTATGTTCCTTTTCCTCCTTTCCTCCCGGGTCACACAAGGAAAGTGTGGCCAACACCAGGGCCCCTTCTCCTGCCCTGTTCAGAAAATTTACTCTAGGTGAATGACTTTGGGAAGTAAAGTAGAGTGCCTCACACTGAAATGATGGAGCCCTTGATTCTGCGTTTGTGTCTCTGACTAGACAGAACCTAGACTAGAGATCCCTCTTTTTACTTGAGTCTAATAGTTGTAAATGAATGATGGTGATGATGATGAGCTTTTCTAATGGCTGGTACTGTGCTAAATATTGAACATGGAGAGTCACATCTAATCTTAAAATAAATCCCTGATATGGGCGGGCACTGTGGGCAGTTCCATTTTACAGAGGAGAACACTGAAGCTCACTTAGGTGATCGAGGTCAAAGTCACAGAGATGGTCACTGCAAGAGGCCAGATTTGAACCCAGTGACAGTTTGATCATTAAATACCATTGCAGGAGATGTAATGTCAAAGGCAGGTCATTGCAACGAATGAGTGGAGAGGTCATCATGAGCACAACCAACTGAAGGCTGCATGCCCATCTGCAGGGTGGAAGTCACCACGAAGCCTCAGGTGACTTATTCGAAGCAAGAACGGGCATCCAGACTTGTCAGACCTCCTGAGTTTTCAAGAGATCTAACCAATCTGCATTTTCACGTGCAATCTCCCTGTTTAGTAAAGTGGGTTCCGCATTCTCAAAACCACTGGGTAGGCCAAATCTGTGCACAGACGGACCACCAGTTTGCAACCTTTGCACTAAGCCGTACTGTGCACCTTCCGATTCTTACTGTGACTCACACGCTTCTCTTTGGGAAGGGCCGGGGCTACGTACCTGCACAATCTCTAGCATCTCTGCCTTGCTGATGTAGCCATTTCCATCCAGGTCATACATGCTGAAAGCCCATTTCAGCTTCTGCTCCAGCTTGCCCCTTGACGTCACACTCAAGGCTATGATGAATTCTCTAAAGTCTATTGTCCCATCTCCATTGGCATCAAAGGTACGGAAGACGTGCTCTGCAAATTTGGAAGCATCCCCGTAGGGGAAAAAGTTCCCGTAAATTTTCTTAAACTCTTCCATTGACAAATGCCCGCTGGGGCAGTCTCTCAAGAAGCCTTTATACCATTCCTGGATCTCATGCTCAGTAAAGTCTGTGCTTTCCAGCAAGTCCTGCATGACCTCTGGGCGCAACTTGCTGTTCTGTTTTCCCATCCTGGCAGCAAGAATTCAGCTGTAGATAGAAAAGAATGTATATAATTTTTAGACTTGTTCTTCAGAGGCACGTTTTATAATCTGCGCTTGCTCCTTTGGGAAAAAGAGATAAAGTCTATTTTAGTTCAATAACATTGTCTAGGTTTTCCAAAACTGTAGTCAGTAAAAAAAAAAATGATCGAAAGACAAGATGGCAAATGATACAGAGCAGAAATATCACTGAAAGAGAGAGAATGCTAGAGAGAGAGAGAGAGAGAGAGAATAGGCTATGAATATGTGTGGGAGAGAGAAAACTGGCTACTTAGTTCTGCCTTATCTATTTGCAAAAGCTCATGCCTGGCTTTAAGAAGACGGGTTCTAACACTCAGTCCAACTTTGAGAAGGGGAATTAAAGGAGAGGAAGAGAGAAAATCTTTACAAGTGAAGTGCTGCTTGGGTACCTGCTGAATATTATAAACAGACATGAGTAAGGAAAACAGAAACCTATCTCATACCATTAAAGCTACCATGCTACGTCAGTTATTTAAATTCACAAAGTCCAGTTGCTGTCAGCATAGGGTTTAGATGGAACAGATGATGCTTCATTAAGTTGTTCATGTCTTACTATTGCGGCTTATGGAATAGGCCAAACTTTCCTTTTTCAAATACAGATTGCTTCATATTTTCTTGCCCTAATAGCACATATCCATAGTAAGATAGCAAGACAGCACAGTGGTGCATGAAGGAGAAGGTCAGCGTCACCTCACATCTCAACACTGAGCGCTAACCACTGCCGCCATGGGGGGTGTGTTTTTCTGCACTGTTGAACGCACACTTATCTAAATAGGCTATTAATATGTGTTTTAATGCATTCACATTAAAAACAAGATTATATGTATATTATCCCTTTATTTATATATTTTGTAAACTTAATATGGTGTGGAGAACAAAGACAACTTTTATGAGCTGGGAAAACACCAGTAGTTACCGTCTTCCCATTCACTCAGCCATTCCACATTTACTGAGGGCCATATACCGGACACGTTTCTGGTGCTGTGGATGCAAAGAAAAGTAAGACACGTCCCCTCCTCTGTAAGGTGCACCCAGTTGTGTAGGTACAGGGATGGTGGTGGCAGGGAGGGGACAGTATAGGAGACAGGGAATGGATGTGGTGCAGAGAAAGCACACAGAAAAGACACTCAAGCCAAATGGGGGCAATCAGGGAAGCTTTCTTAGAGGAGGTATTATCTGAGCTTAGTTCCTGTTTCCAAAGTTTTATCATTTAAGCATGGTCAAGGTAAACCCTTTCTCATAAAGAGGCTCTGTATTTATATTTTGCACTTTTCTTATATTAGGAAAAAACCTGAAAGTAACAGCTGGAAAGTTATAGAATATATAAAACACAACACATCTCCATTTTAATTATGATTTTCCATTTCCTTTAAGGTTTTATGTTTTTTGTGTTTATTTGTTCATGTCGGTCTCACTCCCACTACACAGTTTGCCCCTTGAGACAGAATCTCCACTGGGGTTAGTCTCTCAGGCCCACAACAAATAACACTTGATGATTTAATGAAGGAGGGATAAATAATTACAACATGGAAATGTGGAATAATCTCTTTGGAAAAGGCATTTTTTTCTGATAAAAGGATGATGTCCTGGCATTCACAATGCTATTTGGCACACTAAAGATATCCAGTAGTTAAATACAAATGGCATATTTCACAGAACTAGAATAATCCAAAAATTTATATGGAACGAAAAAACCCAAATAGTGACAGCAATCCTGAGAAAAAGACAAAGTCACAGGTATCATGCTACCTGGTATCAAACTATACTACAAGGCCAGAGTAATCAAAACAGCATGGCAATGGCATAAAAACAGACACACAGATCAATGGAACAGAACAGAAAACCCAGAAATAAACCCACACCTCTATGATTAATTGATATTTGACAAAGGAGTCAAGAATATACAATGGAGTAAAAACAGTCCATTCAATAAATGGTGCTGGACAAATTAGACAAGTATATGCAAAAAAAAAAAGAAAAAAAGAAAGAAAGAAACTAAACCACCTTCTTACACTGTATATCAGAATAAACTACAAATAGATTAAAGACTTAAATGTAAGACTCAAAACAATAAAACTCCCAGAAGAAAAAATAGGCAGTGAAATCTCATACATTTCTTGTAACATTTTTTCTGATGTATGTCCTCGGGCAAGGCAAACAAAAGGAAAATAAACAAATGGGAGTATATCAAACTAAAGAGGGTTTGCACAGCCAAGGAAACCATTGACAAAAAAAGATAAGCTACTGACTAGAAGAAGGTACTCACCAATATATCTGACAAAGGGTTGATATCCAGAATCTATACAGAACTCATACTACTCAACGCACACAAATACACACACAAGAGCAATCCAGTTAAAAGATGAGCAGAGGACCTGAATAGACACTTCTCTAAAGAGGACATACAGATGGTCAACAGGCATATGAAAACATGCTCAGTGTCACTAATTGTCAGAGGAACGCACACTAAAACCACAATGAGGTATCACCTCACACCTGTCAAAATAACTGATCAGTAAACCCACAAATGACAGATGCTGGTGAGGATGTGGAGTAAAGGGAACCCCACTGATGGGAATGCAGACTGGTGCAGCCACTATGAAAGCCAATACAGTAGTGCCTCAAAAATTAAAAATGGGACTGCCTTATAACCCAGCAATTCCACTCCTGGGCATTTATGCAAAGCAATCCAGAACACTGATTCAGAAGAATATATGCAGCACTGTGTTCCTTACAGCGCTATTTACAATCACCAAGATGTGGAAGCAACCCAAGTGCCCATCAATAGACAAGTAGATAAAAAAGGGGTGGTACATGTGTAAAGTGGAATGTTACTCAGCCATAAGAAAGCACGAAAGCTTAGCATTTGTGACTGCATGAGTGGACCTAGAAGGTATTATGCTCAGTGAAATAAGTCAGTCAGAGAAAGACAAATACCATACGATTTTACTTATTCGTGGAATCTAAGGATCAAAATAAATGAATAAACAAAGTTGAAACAGACTCAGAGCAGAAGGGTGCTTGCTAGAGGGGAGGGGGAGTCGGGGAACTGGGTGAAACAGTGTCGGGATAAAGAAGTACAAATTCATCTTACAAAATAGTCACAAGGATGAAAAGTATAGCATAAGGCAATGAAGTTAACAATACTGTGATAACTATGTCTGGTGCCAGGTGCGCACTGGAAATGCCGGGGCTGGGAGACACTTTGTCAAGTATAGCATTGCCTGCATACCCATCTGTTGCTCTCACTAAAAATAAATTTCTAGAGGGCAGCATTTGCATCTCACACTGCTCAAACTTCTTTCATAATGTCCACAGTTCAGGCAATGGCAAGCAGTCCGTAGTAACTGCCAAGGTGACCGACTTTGTGTTCGGAGTTCCGCACTGCAGACAGACCCGGCCCCTCCTGCTCCCAGACCAGCTTCTCCCAGGGGCGGGGAGAAGGGAGCTCCCTTCCTATTAGCAGGACCAGCAGCTGCAGGAAGGAGCTTCCACTCAGCGGTCCGTCTTTATGCGGAAGCAGGCAAACATCATGTTATACAAGAGCAAAATTCAACTCCAAATGGTGCACAGACAGAATTTATAAAGTGAACCTTCCAATAACTTTCACTCCCCTCTTGTGTTCTTTTCTTTCTGAAGGAATAAAAGCCAAGTTAGAGAGACTGGTTTTTATTAGAATTTTCAAACTGTCACTTAGTTGCTAAGTTGGCAATTTGCCAGAGGCAAGAACTCAGAAACATGAGGTAATACATAATACATGGGCTTACAGGGCTCTGAAACATTTGCTGGAATTTACAAGTAATTTTGAGTTTTCCTTTGGGGGTGTTCTTTGGAATACAGCTCTGTGGTGTAGTGTTCCATCAAATCACCATTATTACACTTTTTATTATACTCTGGTTCTGTGCAAATCACTGTGTGTCTGGCCTTGGGGAAAAACGCCATTCCAATATTTAAATCCGCTCTCTTAAAGAATAATTTATTTCCCTAAATATATAAAACACAGTTTCTTCAAAACGAAACTTAAGCTCCTTTCCCATCGTTTAAGAAGCACTTCTCATTTATTAGCTGTTTTTGCACTAGAAACAAATGGCCTCAGCATCTTGGCCGGGTCTCCCAAAGAGACTGGTCTGTGTACCACTATTTTCCACTGAACAGTAATTAAACCGCATTTACAAGTCCATTAGCACAGAAAGGCCATCACACAAACAAGGCAGAAGAGCATGCAGTAAGTTCTTTGGGATACGGGTGTCTGCAATTCAATCCGGCATTTGTTTCAGTAGATAATTACACATTCTGCCACATATGATATCTGAACTTGCGAAAACCATCTGGACTTGGTTAGACTGTATGGCAAAAATATCTGGGGACATATGATAGAGTTTCCCTCCCAGGTGGGGGGCCGGGGAGAGACAGAGGCATGCCTGACCATACCTTTTTCTGTGGAAAGGCAGGAATTTCTGCCTGTTTGAGTTGAAGAGGAGATGCCAGGGAAATGCCACATTAATTAGCAGTAAAAAAAAAAGTAGTAGGGAGACAAAAGCTGCACCTCAGGTAAAATCTTTTTCATTGCTCCATTCAGTCATTAAAACACTTATTTTGTGCCAGCAGGGCACAATGGGGAGAATCTCAGGCCACTGGATAAAACTGCTTGGGTCCAAACTGGCTCTGTTGTTGCCTAGCTCTTGGGTGATTCACTCACCTTCTCGGTGCACCTCAGTGTCCTCATCTTTAAAGTGAATTCAGTAATCTGAATTCACCCCTCACTGACGTGATGTGAGAGTTAAATGAGACAGTCTGGTGCGTAGAGCTGCAGCATCGAGCCAGGGCCAGACATGGAAAGTGAAAACCACATCTTCGCCTTGACGGCCTTTCATACATTGTTCTATTGAAACTTCCCAGCAATCCTGTGTGAGAGGCAGGAAGACTTTCTCTACTTTATAAGCAAAGAAACGAAAACTCAGAGAGGTTAAGCGACTTGTCTGGAGTCACACAGCTTGTGAATGAGAGAGCCAAATGGTAAGCTCAGATTGTACTCGGCTGTCCACTGGTTTTATCTACTACACCCAGCTAGCTCCATGGACAAAAGACACCTAGAAAGTAAGACAAGAGTCCCATGACAAGTCAGAAAGAAGAAGTGATGAGAGAGGAGACAACTTCCTACTGGAACTCATTTATCCCACACATGCGTGCTAAGTGTCTGCTAGGAGTGAGGCACAGCTGAGGCACTGGGGGAAGTTCAGCAGGAAGACAGAAAAAAACCCCATTCTCATGGAGCTTATGGTCTAGGGCAGCAGACATACAACAGGTAAGATAAATAGGTGAGGCAGTAGATGCAGATGTGCCAAGGAGAAAAGAAAAGAAGGAAAGGGGTCGGGGAACACCAGGGTGGGTAGGTGGGTGCTGAAATTTTAATTAAGAAGCCAGGAAAGGACCCACTAAGAAAGTAATATTTGGAGGTGACCGGGACTTTGGCTTCCACTCTGAGTGACATGAAGCCGGCATGATTTTAGTGGAAAGGTGATATAGGAGAGACTTATACCCTACAACACTAGGATCACTCTGGCTGCGATGTTGAGAGTAAGCTAAAGAGGAGCGAGGGCAGAGGTGGGGAGACCGGGCAGGGGGCCACTGCAGTGATCTAGGCAAGAGATGAGGGTCGCCCGAGCTGGGTGGCAGTGGCAGAGGAGGTGACAATCGGATGGATTCTGGGCATAGCTTTTTGGAGTCAACAAGATGGGTGACGATTCAGCTGTCGGGTGTGAAAAGGATCAGCCCAGCATAATTCCAAGGCGCTGGCCTAAGCAACTATCAGGATGAAGCTGAGATCTGCTGAAATGGGAAGAGAGGAGGCGAAGCTGGGCCTGTGGATGTGGCGAGGCTAACTCGGCTCCCCAGAGTTACCTTTGAAAAACACACAACAGATGATGTCACTCTGCTTAAAGCTCTATGTGGACTTCCTAGCACACTTCTAACAAAACCCAGACTCCCTCCTCTGGCCCAGCGGGCTGGGTCTGAGTGGGTGCCCGCCATCTCTGACTTCTCTCTCTGCTTCCTTCACCCAGCCACGCTCGCCTCCTGCATGGTCCGTCTTTGACCTCTTAAAGGCCTTGGCTTCAGGGCCTTGAAGAATACTTTTAATAGCAAATAGCTTCACCCTTTAGTATATAAATATAGTATATATTATGTATAACACATATTAATTTTTTCTGAATCTGTACTGCCTTTCATTAAGTGCAATGCATGTCTAGTCTATTAATATCCACATTCTGCTATTTAGCAATTTGCTCTGATCAGGGTAACATGGAATTTCCCAACTTATTTTGGGTCACATCCAGTCTCCCAAAAAAGTAAATCTGGGGTTAATATTGACCACAGATGAAAAAGCCAAATATACAAGCGGAGAAGACATCAAACCACCAACAAAGAGCCATGACCAGGAATTTAAAATATGAAGAAAACTTTCTATTTAAAAAGAAGGAAAAAAAGGCATAGTTCCTAAAAATGATGCCACAGGGAAAGGAAACGGCGACTGGCGAACAGCCTTTGGAACGCCTGGGCGCCCTTCTTCATTTTCTGTCTCTTGGAGAGAACGGTCTGCCGCGCTCCATTTCTGCAGTTCCTCATGAGGTTCTAAAAACTCCAGGAGCTAGCTCCTCCGAGCCCAGAGGCAGGCTTCCCAGGGAAAAGTCTTCAACTTTCCCTGGATGTCCTGGTTAGTGTCACAGGAAAAGTCTCAATGCAATTGCACTGAGGTCTCCTAAAATGGAATTTACAAGATGCTAGCGGCTAAAGTCAAGTTCAGCCACAACGAAGAGCACAGAACCCACAGTGGTTTCAGAATGAGATCGGGACAATTAAAAATGTTTGCCTGTCGGGAACGTGTAAACTTGTCCTCTAATTTTTAACCGATGGATCGTCTAAATTAGGAAAGCATAACTAGGAAAAGCTTCCTAAAATGTAGGGAGGGAAACGATGACAGTTATAGGTGAATGGGAGCAGGCAGTCATTTACAATGACTTGGACATTGGGTACTCTGGCCATCTGAATTTTACAGGCGGCTAAAATCCAATAGCTTCATTTCTAGGTCAGTTGTTTTTAATTCTCACTGTGGGAGTCAGGGGGACCACTAGATAAAAGCCTGAAGAGCATATTGCTCCAGAAATTTCTCATCAAGGAAACTTGCCACCCAGTGGGAGTCTAAAAAAAGACCATATATAGCCCTGGCTGTGTGGCTCAGTTGGTTGGAGCATTGTTCTGTGCTCCAGAGGGCTGTTGGTTCCACTCCAGGTCAGGGCACATACCTAGGTTGCAGGTTCGATCCCCGGTTGGGGCGTGTGTGGGAGGCAACCGATCGATGTTTTTCTCTCTCCCTTCCTCTCTCTAAAATCAATGGACCTATGTCTTCAGGTTGAGGATTGAAAAAAAAAAGACCATACATATAAACTGACGTATTTATATATAATGAGCAAATTAGGAAATAAAACACAGTGGTACGTAAAGGGGAAAATTAAAAGATTAAAGAGGGACAATTGAAGTTATATAGCAATCCCAAACTTAGTTTTTTCTTGACCAAAGCCTCTGGTAAGATCAGCTGTTGTAAGGAAACCAGACCTATTTCCTACAACCTCAGCTGAATCACATAATGGATTTGCTGGAATTGTTGGAGTTTGTCGCAAAGCCACTGATGGCAGGGAGGCCTCCTTCCCTGTGAGGACGGGCATGGGGACCTGCATCTCCTGATTGAGAGGGCACATCTGTGATTCTGAGCCACACACCAGGTGCTCGCTCCCCTGCAGAGAGCTGACAGAGTTTGAGATCAGAACTGAACTGGTACCAAATACACGGTGAGCAGGAGGCTCTGGTGAAACAAGCTTGCTCTTCCTTCCACCTCCCCCGTGCTGAGAGACAGCCCAGGAAGCCCGTCTGCCCTTCTCATGGAGAGCGGGGCCCACCCGGAACACGGGGACCCTCGTCCACAGCGCCGCACTTCAGGCTGCAGGGGGCCGGGTCCAAGTTTTATTTTTCATAAAAATAAAATGCAACTACTTAACTGCCAACAAAACATACATTTATGTTAAAAATCAGAATAGAACCCTATCTAACAACAACTCTTTGTCCCTCTCCTCAAAATGGGAGTATCATTTTCAGTTTCGCTGATAACAAAAGCACGACATCATTATTGTCTTGAAAAGGAATAAAGGGATGCAGGAATGAGAACATGAACACCCTTGCTCTGACTCAAAAGCACTCCAGAGAAGATAACCTCTGTTACCAGTTTTCTTTGTGTGTATGCTCTCAAACATTTACACGCATTTCTATGAAATCTGTTCACTCTAACCATAAGTGGCATCATATTATACTATGCTGTAATCTTCATTTCATTTAAAAGTATATTGGGGCTATTCTTCCATGCTGTGCAAATGGATGTATCTCATCCTTTTAAATTGCAGAATTTTCATTGATTCGACAGGCCATATTGAGTTTGCGCACTGACCTAGTGCCAAGCTGGTAACGTGAGCCTCACAGCCCCTTGGTATTTCATTGCATGAAATTTATTTAACTAATTCCCCTTGATGGGCTTTTCTTTTATTCCCTTGGCATTCACTTCAGTCCTGGTTTCTCGATTCTTCTGGGAGTATTTATTGCAAAGAAGTTCTTGGTATGGATTCCAGATTCTCCCATATAGATTTTCCAACTAGCCATTTTCCTCTGGGGCAGTGATTTTCAAATGTTTTCATCTCGTGGCGCACATAAACTATTTACTAAAATACTGCAGCACACCAAAAAACATTTTATGCCAATCCGACAAAAAAATAGGTATAATTTTGATTTGTTCACACTGGACAGCTATTGTTGTGTTGGCCATTCTCCTTTTTTATTTGGCCATCTAAGGGAAAGGAGGTCAGTGCCCTGACTAAACAATGTATTGTGTGTTTTAAAAATTCCTGTGCTATACCAGTTGAAAACGGCTGAGCTAGAGCCTTTACATCCTAATCAAGCATTTTGCAAGAGTTTGCACTCCAACGAGGATTAGAATTGAATTGGAATTGAAATTGGATTTGGAATTCCACTTTGTCCCCTCTGGCCTTCCTGTGTTACAGGCATACCCATGCAAGTTTGCCACTTGCTACTTTTAGCACCTAGGAGGGCACACCCACCTTGCTCTTGAAAGAGTGCACTATTGTCACCATGTAAGTGCCCCCTCTTTCTTCTCTGCCTAAAGAGGTACTTTACCCAAAGAGCACACTATATCCTCTATTAAGTGATCCTCCACTGGTCACTTTTCATGCCCACTCCTTTCCTCATCACTTCAAGTCTAGCCGGTGGCTGACACCCCCACCATGTCCTCCTATAGTGCCAGCAACTGGAGGTCAGTTTATAGGGTCCTTAAGTAAATGCACAGGGCCATACTAAATGGTCACCCTGCAGACCTGCAGACACTACAAGGCTATCCCAAAGAAAGAAATCAGTGCAGCCCCTCACAAGGGCTTTAGATGAAGTGCTCACATCCCCTCGCCATCGGACATCCTGGCCATCGGACCACTGCATCGGAGCTGCTTGTTGGGGCCTCGGGGGCAGATGCCAGGTGAGTGATGGCTGCAGAGAGGGAAAGAGTGGGGAGCTCTGGGGACCTCAACAGACCCCCAGGGCTGCCACGGGCTGGGACCCTTCCTAGGTTGGCTGACTTCTGTGGAAATCCAATTGCAATAAATGTCTGCTTAGCTAACTGTACTAAATATTCTCTGACTTAGAGGACAGGAATTATTATTTTGGGTTTTGATACTACGGTAAAGCAGAATAGCAAGCTGTCACAGGAGAAGAGCAAACAGATCAGCTGTGTGGATCCAGCTGGGCCTCACCCCTTAACCAGCAGCTGGAGGTACAAGAGCAGCTCAAGTCCCCATTTTTAGACATTCTCTAGGGGCCGCAAATGCATTTAGTTAATTGATACAAGCCCCTCTGCAGAGTCTAAGAATAGTTCACAATTTTTTTAGTTATTCAACAAACATGTGTTTAACATCTACTGTTTCCTGGCTTCGAATGAGTATTTTTATAAAAATAGTATCCTACATGGGACAGGGAAAGAAAGGGATTCTGATTGCAGCTTGGAGCATTTTCATTAATATTTGACTTTCATAATTTCACTGTAGAGTTGGTAGAGAGATATCACATCTTGGTTTTTTATTCCTAGGATAAGGGGCTTTGAGAAGCTGACTGTCACGACACAGTCTTATCTCTTGTGGTCCCAGGGGAGCAGAATCAGAACCACCTGCCCCACCCCCCACCCCATCCACATCTTTGGCTTGGTTACTTTTGGTGTTTGAATGGCTGCTTCTGTGGGAATTAACTGGTCAATCACTTCCTACCCTGGCCAGCACGGCTGAAATATTAATATTTGTCCATCAACCACATGTACAAATGAAAAGTCCATTAATTACTAACAAGGAGAGACAATAAAGGAACTTCTTTTAACCTCTTGCACCTTTTGTGTCCTCCAGGAAGGTGTGTGGAAAGAGAATTGGACTTGGTAGTTGAGGAACTACAGTTGTCCCTCTCTATATGGTGGTTCATTTATTACGGCTTCACTGTATGACACACTGGTGAGTACCCATATAGAATTTTATATGTTGTTAAAATTACGTACGTTTAAGAGTGTAGAAAGTGTTTAAGAGCATATGAAATGTTTATAAGAGTGTGGGAAAGGTTAATAAGAGAGTGGGAAAGGTTTATAGGGGTGTGGGAAGGGTTTATAAAGCCTTAAACATATATAAATAATAAAAGAAGTATAATGCCACTACTTCGTGGATTTTTACCTATCTCGGGTGTCTACGGAATGTAACTCCCACAATAGGTAAGGGATCACTGTAAATTGAAGTTCTTTTTATAGGACCATGTTATGTGACCTTAGGAACATCATTTGAACAAACTCTGTCTCATTCTTCTACAGTGAAGTAGGCCTAACAACACTTCTCTCGCGGGGCTGTTTGAAGGACTAACTGTGAAGAAGGAATCCCAGTGACTGAGGAGAGTTCACTATTGTGTCTGGCATCTAGAAGGTGCTCAGTAAACATCGACTATTAGTCTGAATGAGATCAGGGTTCAGTTTAGTGGGGTGTTTACAAGATGAGTGCTCCACATTTGGGAGCGCTCTCCCCCTTGCTTTATCGGAGAATTAGAAAGCACAAGAGCAGGAAAGTGACAGAGAGAAAGCAAAGAAAGGAAAAAGAAAAGAAAGAAAGGAGAGAGAGAGAGAAAGAAAGAAAGAAAGAAAGAAAGAAAGAAAGAAAGAAAGAAAGAAAGAAAGAAAGAAAGAAAAGAAGGAAAAAAAAAGGAAAGAGAGAAAGCCAAA
Organism: Trachops cirrhosus; assembly: GCA_028533065.1. Taxonomy (NCBI): domain Eukaryota; kingdom Metazoa; phylum Chordata; class Mammalia; order Chiroptera; family Phyllostomidae; genus Trachops; species Trachops cirrhosus. The sequence goes on from CM052544.1 coordinate 100,559,129, forward strand.
GAATCACTGTGAGCTTCCGGCCTGACTGCGCCCCTGGGTTCACTTGCCAGATGTGAAAGCATTTGTGTGTTTGCAGGCAGAGAGGACTCCCGCTGGACCCCTGGCTGAGTGTTTTCCCTGCATGAAAGTCATTGTTTTACCCTGAAATTAAGCAAATCAGTTCCATTAGAGAAGCAGCTGATGGAGAGCAGGTCACTGTGCTTCTTTCTCCGTGTTTCTTTCTCCAGAGGCTGGGTTGGGGCGGGGCGGTTACCTGGGGGCTGGGCAGAATCAGAGCAGGCTCAGAGAAGCCCCGGGGCCAATCAGCCACCCAGCTCTGAGCCTGGCAGGCCGAGAATGGTATGTCAGAACAAACTGGACACCACCAACAGACATAGGATATCAATGATGGTCTGAATCAGTTCTTCCTTACCTGGGGGAACAAATCATTCTTAGTTGTTTTATTGTTTTTTTTTAAACCAGCTTTTCATACGAAGGTCACAGATTTTTAAAAAAGGAATAATATTTTTGCAAAATAAAAACAAAACTCTATCAGTGAGGGAAAAAAGTAGCCATAGGAAAATCCTTGTCTCTCGACTTCATTTCCCACTGCTTCCCAGGTGGGCCTGAACTCGGGAATATTAACTGCTCTCCATATTTAAGATTCTGCATCTGATCCGGTCATGTTATTTCTCAGAGATCTTCCATGTTCCCTACTGAGGGCACATTAAAAGCTAAACCCCAAGGCCTGGTAATCAGGGCCCTTCAAGGTCACACCCCAACCTCATAGAAATCACCAAATTCTACCCTGAACTTGCACAAGCACTTTTATTGTCACGCCAATCCCCACAACGGTCCAGTGAAGGGAGCTCATTAGAGATAAACATCAAACCCTTTGTCAGCCTTGTAACTGTGGCTCTCTCCTTCTCTACCTGTTGATGTCTTACCTGGTGTTCAGGTGGAGGGTATGACTTCCTCCACTCAGCTGTTCTCCCTTTTCCAGGTGACCAGTAAGCATATCTCTGGAGTGTTGTTGCTATTTCTCTCTGCAGCTCTGAGGAAGATGCTAGCATGTGGTAGATGCTCAAGAAATGGTGGCTCCATTCTATTGAGACTATTTACTACTGACCGTAGAAGGCGATACACTGCTTGTGTCATTTTAAGGATTTCCATGAAGCAGAGTGCAGCTAAAATATTTATATGTATTGGTGTTAGCTGGCAATTGTTCAGTAGGTAGTAACCAAAGTTAATGCCTATAGACTTCTGTTCAGTGAGTTTTCCTTCTACTACAAATATCTGGGGAACTGGGGGGGGGTTGTTTTTTTGTGTGTGTTTTTTCGTTTGTTTGGCCTAGGGTCAAAGTTTATAAGACGTGGTATTAGTATTGGTTTTTTTCTCACATTGTTTTTCCGAGGAAACAAAGTAGTCTCGGGATTTTTTTTTTATGCTGGTATAGTCACAATCAGCTGGCTAAGGAAAAGAAAAAGTCCCCCAGAATGCATCAGCAAGCACAATTTGGAGTGGATCTGGGTGCACAGGAGAGGTGATAAAGCACAGTGGCTAAGGTCATGGGTGCTGGAACCAGAGGGTCCTGGCATCCAATCCTGGCTCTAAGACCTACTAGTTGGATGACCCCTAGGAACTTAGGATCCTCCATGCATCAGTTTCCTCACCTGAAAAGTGGGGTTTTGTCAGGATCGGGTAAGATAATGCAACAGAGGTTGGCAGAGTGAGCACTCAGCAGCATCTTCATCATCGCCTTCTTATTGTCTCTTTGGCCACATAGCCTATCATCTTCAAGTCTTTTCTCTCTGCTTCAGCTTCCCAGGTCTCCTTTCTCAAACTCACTGGGCATGTTCCCTTCGTCGGGCCTCGCTCATGCTGTTCCCTCTGCCTCAGATGTCTCTGTTCCCTCATATCCTCATGGCTCAAACCCTCCCTACCCCACACTCCCATGTCCTCATGACAAGCATGACTCAGTCCTTCAGATCTACTATAATGTCACCTTCTCAGTGCCTCCTTTCCTCACTCCCCAGTAAAAACTTTAACTTCTCATCCTCTTTCACTACTGTATTGATTGCCTTAATGCTTATAACTTTTAATATACTATCAACTTTGTTTTGTTTATTGTCCATCTTCCCCCCTAAAATAGAGGCTGCTTGAGGTCACAGATTTTGGCCTGTTTTGCTCATTGGTCTAACTTCAGTGCCTAGAATGAGGCCTTCCACATAATAGTTCCTCAATAAAAATCTGTGGCTTGAATGAATGAATGGTTAAATTTAGTTTGGTCTCAATTCTAATTCAATCTACTTTCCCTTTGCTCCTAATCTCTCCACACAGATTATAAAAGTTTTAAATAAAACAGAGGACACTGAATTTGGAATCATGTACACCTTATCTTTAAACTCACTCATCCTTACCACTAATATTTACAGAACTCCAAGTGTCTGCAAGGCACTATACCAGCTGCCCAATGCCACAAGTTGAAAGAAAGTACAGTCTCTTCTTGCATGAGTTGAGAGGGCTTTCCCATATGCTACCTTTCAGCAGCTCCTTGACATATGGTGAGGAAAGAAGCAGCAAGATTAATGACTTAAACTGAGGGTGAAGATTTAAGGGTTTTCCCAAGGTCACGTGGCTGACAAGTTTTAAAGGTGGAAGGAGAACACAGACCTTCAAAATCCGTCCACTCAGCAGGACACCGGATAGTAGAAAACAGAGCGAAAGCTCAGGGAGGATGCGCCAAGTGCTGGAGCGTGTGCGTATGTTTGAGTGCTGAAGGAAAAGACTTCCTGTCTAGCTATTCACATTCTGGTTACTATTTCCATTTCTTGATCAGCGAAAGTAAAATGGAAGCTTAATCTTAAGAGGGAAGGTGAAAATAGAGCCACAAAATGTGAAAGATCCAAACAAAGGATCCCCACGGTCTCTGAAACAGATAGTGCACAGCTCTGTGGGCAGCTTTGTGTCCGGCTAAGCAAAGCACCTCCTTTACTAGACAGCGTGTGCCCGGGTGGGTTTACTCTGCTAGGTGCTGTGCACCCACCACCCCTGCCCAGCAGTAACCACCTGACACTTTTCCTACTCCTCCCGCCTTCTAATGGGGTGGTTCACTTCTATTCAGCTACCTCATTTTCTCAAATCCTTGCCTTGCAACAACCATTGTAAAATATACTGTGGAATCAACATAAAAAATAAATGTCCCCCCAATATTCTAAAGTTGTCCAAAAATGCTCGTGGCATTTTCCTGATATGTCACTACCTGGGGTAGGGTCAGCTGGGGCAATAGCATAGGCAGAACCTAAGCCCTGTTAGTGTGACAAGGACAAGCAGAGGAGGCATCCTGCCCCCTACAGTATGTCCCTGCACACACATGCAGGAGCCCGCTTCAGGGTCCCCACACTCCTGAACCACAAAATGCACCAACTTCATTAGAAGAGAGGCAAAGAACATCAGATTCTGCCTTTTCCTGACTAAGGTGACTCTGGCCTTTTTGTTTAATCTTTCAACACCAAACGACTCATTCGTACACATAGCTTGGTAGCTATGGTGTCAGCAAAGACAGCCACAGTGTGGCGCTGCAGAGGTGAACTAAGGAGAGTACATTTCAGGCTACACATTGTCACGTGAAACTGGCGGACACCTTCAGTGTATGAAACAGGCACACAGCGCGTACTCAGAAGCTCCAACGTAATGACGCTGCGAATGGCTAGAGCTGCCAACCGGAAATGTTCTCACCGACGGCACACCCACAGACTCCAGCACGCTTGCTCCTACGTTAAAGCTTGGACTGCATGGTTGTGGTTGGAACAAAAATGATTTAGTAAAAAATAATAAAATTCTGAAGTGTATCCAAATTAATTTTACTGAAGGAGAGAGAAACGAAGGAGGAGTGTTGTTTTATGTTAACTATTCTATTTGAGCAATGGCAAAGATAAGTTTGCCAGCATTTCTCTTTCCCTTCATTCATGAATTATGATGTGTGACAATGTGTAAAATAACACAGAACATTATTACAATCCTGTGAGTCAATCATTTGTTCTTTTAAGAGTTGCATGTTGCATTGTTAGGAAATAATGCAAAAATAGAATTTGATTATATTCACACAGAAAGTGATAATACAAGAACAATAGAAGCCTAGTAAAAGTCCTAGAATTAACACAATTCAATAATCAAAACGGAGTTGAATCCATTTTTGCATGGAAATCAAAAGTAAAAGTTTTAAATCTGAATTTTAATAGTGGTACACATATAGTTTAAATTATTTCTTTCCTTTAAATTATAAAGACTTGTACATAGAAAGACATACTTTTAACTTTTTAAACTTATCCCCAACAGATCCAATATGGGATTGAAAAGTTAAAATGAACACGAGACCTAGATTGAAACAGTGAGCTATGCACTATAATATGCAGGAGAAGCCTGGAGTAGTATCTTTATTCAAGGACATCCCAGGTCCTTTTGCATTATTCCACAAGAATTTCCTGAAAATGAGCTGTGTGTCCAGGACTGTTCAAGAAGTCCCAGTGGGTTCCTAATCCATGGGGTAGAAAGGGAGGGGAGAGTGATCAGCTGGGAAAGTGGAGAGACTACTGTTTCACATCAGAGACATGGTCTCTTTACTCAGGGAGCATAATCTAGACTAAGTGATAGCATCACTCATGAAACGAGGGTAGGATTTTCACTATGAGATTTGGTGAAGGCGTGGTTAGAATGGTTGGGTTTTGCCTATATCCTGACGTGTGTAAAAGGAGACTTGAACTTGGGGTGGTGGCCACACAATACAGTAAATAGGTGAACTGTCCACTGGGAGCCCATATAATTTTATTAACAAATGTCACCTCAATAAATTCAATGTTCGAAAAAAGCAAAGGTGGCTTTATGGTCCGGTGACATGGGAACGGGACAGCGCTTGCAGGTGGGCACAAAGAGATGGATGCTTTTCTCCTGAACCTTCCTTGCCCCCCATTCGTCAGAGTCCCTTAAATAACACTGAGCTGTGAGTGGCGCTACAAATTCGGAGGCTCTTTTCATTAGTCACAGACGCTGGAAGAAACAGGACAGTTAACCACTCTTTTTGTAGATTTATGAGCACATCCTATGAGATTAGAATTATAAGAAGACCCGGAGGCTGAAGCTTGCAGCGAAGCTCTGAGTAAAGCATCTCCCGACCAAGTTTTGTGGGGAACGTGCTCCTCTGTCTTTGGGTGGGGACTGAAAGTGGGGCCAACGAAGATCCCCCAGCACTCGCAGTAACAACAGTAAGTGGGAAAGCATCCCTCTGGCCAAGGTGTCGAATGGGAAATCACAGAGGTGGCTCGGAGTGTGTGTCCTTACTTAACCCTTGAGAGAAGGTGGGAAAACACTGGCATGCAGAGTTCACTGACTTGGCAGCAGGACCCCTTGTGCCTTTCAAAGAGAATACAATTCGCTGGCGTTAGGACCAAAGAACAAACAAGGCCCAGTCCCAGGCCATCACCCCACTTCCATTCTTCTTTCTCCCTGCTCAGCTCCCACCATCCTTGGCATTCAGGGCCCTCAGATTCTCCCCAAGGACGCCAGCCCGCCCCCCACTCCTCCATTCAACCTTCTCTCTGCCATCATCATCCCACCAGGGCTCACCTGTTGCAGGCAGTGTTGTAGAGCAGTGGGGAGCTTGGTCTTCTGGGACAGGCCTAGATGGGAACCCCAGCTCTGCCTTGCCAGCAGACTACCCCTCAATAACAGCTTTTCCCAAAGCAAAAAAAGTCACTCCTTGACAACAGAGCATTTTAGACATCTCCATGTCCAAAGACAATCATGACTTTACATTGGGTGGTTTTCATAGTCAGAGAAATAGCCCCAACGTAGTAGAGAAATCTCCATCTACAGCAAGACAGATACAGTTTGTGGAATTTTTTTTAAAGCTTCTCCCTATCAAGGTTTAAAAATCTTAGAGTTGGAGTTTCAGGCTGGGTTGGGATCCTGTTTCACTGCTGGTTTATCTACCACTTATCTTCATGGTCAAGGTTACGCTAGTCAGGAAATAACCTATGAGAATTTCTACTAACCCTGTACCCCCACTGTGGTAGCAGGACAGAGCAGTGCTTCCTGGCCTTGAGTACCTCTTGGCACACGCAGAAGATGACACTATCCACGCAGCACCCCGGGGCAGGCAAATGTGGGTGCTGGAGGCTCTGGGGGCCCGAGTGGTCCTGTCACCCAGAAGGTCAAGGGATCAACAGACACCACCCCATTCACAAGGCCCTACACCTCTGTGAGAAATCCTGACTTAAATGACCAAAATAAAATTTAGTAATTGTAGAAAACAGAAAAATCTCACCACTCTGTTACAAATGCCCCACCACGGATTCAGAATAAGTCAACTGCTTTCCCTTCGATTATACCTGCTTTACCGTGTTGCGGGTCCTCTCCCATGGAACAAAGCGCACATAACCCCCACCTGTGGTACGCACTCGTGGTGCTCCAGCAAACAGTACTTTCAAGTATGCAGAAATAAGCTTTAAGATTTGGTCACCGAACTTCAGAGTAAGAAAATCAGTCAACAGAATCTTTTCATCTCCAGCCTCACTGATACTGTGTCAAATTTTCTTTCCACATGCAAAATCGGGTACACTGAAATCAGACTCTCTACCCCTGTGGACTGGCTAGAGTTAATTAGAATCTTTTCTCCATAGGACCCAGTTAAAATAAGCCTTTGGGGAGGGAAGATTTAATTACAAAGTGATGTCCCAATGTAGTCGCTGAGTAGGTGCCGTTTGCAGAAGTCCGTTCTTTCCTTGCTCTTTGGCGTTATCGCAATCACCTGCCATGTGATAAGTCTCTAACACATCTGAGGGCCTCTCTGTCCCCAAGTCCAGTGATCACTCCCTCTTTGTCACAGGTCACATGCCAGCTGGGTGCTCAATGTTTTCCACACGTCGTCTCATTGAATCCCTGTAACAGCCCTAGGAGGGAAATGCAACTCCCCCGTTTCACAGATGAGGGCACTGAGGTTTAGGGAGATGAAACAATTTCTCCAAGACCAGGCAGATAGTACATGGAGGCGCTAGGTTAGAATCCAGCTGCAGCAGACTCCAAATACCTGTTACCACAGTGCGGCTCGGCATCGCAGTTAAAGAAAGGCGGCTGAAAATGCAGACCCCACTTGTGTAATACTTTCCTGCTTTACAAAGCTCTTTCACATTCATCATCTTCTTTAATTATCCACAATAACTCTGCAAACTAGTTATCCCCACTTTGTAGTGAGGAAAGTAAGGTTCAGAGAGGGGAAGTCATGGAGCAAAACACGCAGAGAAACTTCAGGCCTCCTATGTAAAGACGAAATTCAGAAGCACCAACGTGCAATGAGGTCACCTCATGATAAGTGATAAACATAGACTTTGAGGTCAAAGATTTGAATTTGAGTTCCTGTTCTGTCACTTGCTAGTTAAGTGACCCAGAGCAAGTCACTTAACCTGTAGTGCCTCAGTTTTGCATATGTAAAATGGGCATGACAATCATACCTTACAAAGTACGGATCCGATTAGGTACTACGTCATATGAAAGTAGTGTGTACATCATCCAGTGCAGTACAAATTCAGGTGTCTGCTACCTGAAAGTAGAGCGTTCCTATGAAACCTTTCATAAGCTGAAATGATGTAAAGCAAAGAAGCAATTACCATTAATTTGCATGGAAACATCTTTAAGCATCCCTAGACTCCCAAAACCACCTACAAAATTATGCCAAATCACACATAAAATGTAAAATAACACTAACATCTAGTAAAAGCAGAGCCCCCCTCTCTGCTTGGGGTGCTCGCTGCCTGCAGAACAGCTCACTGCAAAACAAACGCTGAACACTGTTTTCATTTTTCGCCTTTTTTTGGTTACGTGAAAATCATCTTTGGATTTCTTTTGGTTAGAAGAAACAGGTGCTAATGTAGGTACATATTTCTTAAAAGCTGTGGCATATTGTGAACTTTCAAAAAGTGAGGGATACTTTTATTATTCACGAGTACGTTCATTATTAAAGTGTTAATAATAGCAAGAGCAATAATAATGAAAGTTGTGATGTACGTATGTTAGTGTCATTTCAGGTTCATTTCCATCTCTGTAAGATGCAAACATAGGAGCAGACGCAAGGCAGACCTTCATAACAGCTCAGGCTGACTCAGATTCTTGCGAAGAGATTTGAAATTCAGGTCTTCACGTGCAAAGCATTGTATTTTTCCTGAAAATACAGGAAAAATTTTGCTAGAAGGACATCATTGTCCTCTTTTCATCCACCAAAACCAATACCCAAAGTTGTCATCACCATATGCCTCCCTAATGTGGGTTTTGCAATCCACCACATTTACCGGTATGTCTTTGATATCATTTAATTAGATAAATCTTTGAACAGAAATAACGATTACCTTGTAGTTAGCTAAGGATTCCTTTCTCACTTGGCCTTCCGTAATATTCCACCAAAAAGATATCTAAATACCATGACACACTGAGGGAAATGCAACCTGGATCTGGAAGGGCTGCCTTCACTCCTGTGGGTGTTAAAGGGAGGGAGACCTGGTTGAAGACAAATATGGGCTGAGGAACAGATACGACCCAATCTCAATTATGTCAATCTAATACGGCACTCGAAGTAACTAACACCACAATATCTGATTAAAATGGCATCAACAGGGTCACACAAGAAGCCCACTGCTGAGAGTCAGGGTCACATGTCATATGGGAGGCACACGCCACCAGGGCCGTGATGTGGTCCTGGTGTCTTCTCCTCCCCATTGTATCTTGGGCAAATTCTGATTAGTCTAAGCCAATGATGGTGGTTGTATTCCCCTTGCACGGAATTGACTGAGGAAGGCTTGAGCCTCAATTCTGGCCAATGAAACAAATAAAATAAAAGTTACTAGACGCCTTTGGGGAAAGGAAAAGAAACAGCCTTCTTCTGCAGTTTGATGTCATGGCTGAACCTGCCATGGTCCTTGTGACCACAAAACATTAGAATAAAGTGACGCTGAGTGTGTGAGAGAAGATAGATAGGAAGGCCCTCGATGGCGTTATCGAACCACCTCTTGGGCTGTTCCCCATAACTTTCAGTTATGTGAGGTAAGACGTCTTCCCTGTGGAAGGAGTTTAGGGGACTTGCACATGAACGCATCCCCACTGGGACCCCGTGGAACCCACCACAGTCACACATCCCTGCAGATCATCTCCTCCTTACGTCTGTTTGCCGAGGGCCCCTTGCAGGCTGAGCGTGGGGGGAAATGATTACACACTAACAACAGTACGAGGAAAGCTGATTTGAACGACCTGCCACCATCCACTCAGACCCTCCTCATCCACCAAAATGAAACACATTCGTTTCTGAACACATCCCAAAGGCACGGGTTTGATCCCAGGGGGTAAAGGAGGTCCGGCCAGCTTCCTTGTTTTGTATCCCCATGGCTTAAAAAGAAGAGAAAAAATGCCAAAGCAGGCTTAGAAACACTGATTTACTCTAAGTATGTCTGTTTAGCAAATGTAAGCTTTTATAATACACATAAAAATTCAATGCTCTATAATGATAACATTTGCAAGTGAATTGTTGGATTAATAAAAAATTAAGTCACAGGGGACCACAGAAGCTGTGGTCCAGGGACCTAACTAAAGTGGCATGTGAACATCCCATCCGTCAATCTCGTCTGTGTAGCTCTATGAGTTGATGTATAAACCTAGGGGGAGATAATAACAAAAGCCCGAATGTGTGGTCCTTTGTGAATGTGCGACCCAGGTTATATTGAAAAAACCCACCTTTGCCCATCTGCCTCCTGTCCTGCTCAGGGTGGGCTCTGGTTGGTTGCTGTGATTTTTGTTTCTTGCCATATTCCAGTAAAGCGTTCCTTATGAACCAGAGCTTTACACATTTAATCCTCATAACAATCATCGGAAGGAGGCCCTACCATCATCCACATTTTACAGGTGGAGAAACTACAGCACAGAGAAGTTAAGTGAACTACTCAAGGTCACACAGCTCATCAGTGGTAGAGCCAGGACTAAAGTGCAGGGCCGTAGCTCCAGAACTCATGTTTTTAACCAGTATGTTAACAGTCTCGGCGCTGGTACAACCACACAACCAAGCGAACCTGGAGGACAGAACTGGGTGACGGCCAGGGGGTGTGTGAAATTTGTTGGTGCCACAGTGTAATCACCTTGCACTCCTCTTACCCTGGAGTGTGTGCACACCTTTTCTGCACGACACGTGCGGCAGCATCTTCTCAGCTGTGTGGGCTGGGTTTACTTCCCTGTCCTTCTACAATCCCTGTAGAAAAGCTTCTCAAAGCCACCACTTTGCTCTCTAACATTTATTTCTAACCAGGTTTGACCGTGGATTAGGAAAAAAGCCGTTAAAATAATGACAATATTCCAAAATTAAGGTCATTTATCTTTTTCTTTGGAAACAATTTTCATAGTAGAATTGCTGCAGTGGTTTCTATATTCAGCCTCATAGAAGGCTCTGCAGAACGGATGGTCTCCATGCTCAGGAATGCTTTGCAAAAGAAGCAAAACGTAATTATTAAAACTGTCACAGAATTCCCATTCTACTTGCTGAGTAGAGTTAGAAAGGGCACTGACGGGGCAAGTGTTCTGAGGCCTTGTGGAACTTCATCCGGGACCAAGTCCGACAAAATGAGTATTATAGAAACACCGTTGGATCACAGGCGGTGGCGTCCACCAGGTCTGGGTCTAAGTCCCGCTCCGCCATCGAGTGGGAGGTGGGCCATGTGGGCCCTCTCAGAGCCTCAGCACCGTCCCCTGTGAAACAGGGATGGTAGTGTGGGGGTACAGACAATTGCCGTAAAAAAAGTACGTAAAACGTGTGTACGTACACAGAAGGAAAACCTTCTGCCCTTCCCTCCCCCTCTAGTTAGGTCACTCCCCAAAAGCACTGATGTCGCAGGCTGAGTTTCCAGACTACTAACATGCCAATAGCAAAGCGTATACTTCATTAAAGTCTAGCACATTCCCTCTGATCCTTGCTGTCGCTTGGCTCCTGGAATATGCAGGAATCTCTGGCATTTTCTCCTCCCTGCTGCTGATATATACAGTACAGTGAGTCTCCCTCCCAGCTTAGCGCTAAAAGGTGGAAACACTGAGATTTGAGTTGAGAGGATGGAGGAGGTCTCACGTGGGCTGGGCGTCTCAACCATCTACTGCAGCCCAGCAGGCCAACCCTGGTTGTTCAGCTAATGGCAGGAGGCCCTTGGACTTCCCAAGGTCTGTATATTTATAGCTCCCAAGGAAACCCCAAGCTGGGGGCAGAAGGGATCAGAGGAACAGGATTTGGAGATTTCCAGGTCTGTGGCTACCACCTCCACTAACACTACCTCACAGAATACAAAGGAATCCTCACCCTCCTAAACAAAGGCCATACGCAATCCTCCTCTCAGTTGCCTCAATTCTAATGAGAGAGACACGCCCACTGTCCTCTTTCAAATTCTCTTTCCTGCACTGGCAACCAGACAGCCCTTGGGTGGAGTTCTAGGCCGGACCCTCAGGAGCCCCTCGGCGTCTCAGCTGTGGTCAGGCCACGAGCAGGCTGCCTCTTCTGGGAGGGCCTGCGGCTGGCCCTGGGATTGTGAATTATAAAGAGGTCTCCACTGGATAACAGCATCCCACACCGAATGCTCTCTTGTTCGGCAGGGAAGTCAGATTATTTTAGGATGATAACATCTGAGTTTCCTTTTTTTTCATCAGAAATAGACCCACATTCGGAAATGACCAGAGTGTCACTACATGACTTCAGGCTCTACTGGAAAATCACACATAGCCAAAACAATGCAAATGTCCATCCGCAGATCAGTGGATGAGCAAAACGTTGTATATGCACACAATGCGATACTACTCAGTCTGTAAGAGGAATGAAATTCTGACACACGGATACACGCTACCACGCAACGAACCTTGAAGACACTGTGCTAAGTGAAATAAGCCAGACATAAAAGAACAAATATGTCATGATTCCACTTACAGCAGGCACCTAGAAAAGGCAAATTCACCGACAGAAAGCAGAACAGAGGTTCCCAGGGCTGGGGAAAAGGGGGTGAAGGAGAGGTGTGCTTACTTCATACAGAGTTTCTGTTTGGGGTAATGGGCAATGGTGATAGTTACACAACCCTGTGCATGTACTTAATGCACCTAAAATGGTTGATGGTATGTTTGTTGTTATGTGTATTTTATCGTAATTCAAAAAAGAATAAAAGAAAGAGAGAAAGGACCACCCAGCATTTCCAGGATAATGACTCCACGAAAGGGGAGAGTCCCTGAACCCCACCGGACCTCCCGGCTTCCACATGTCACTGGGGCGGAGCTTTCCTGAGTGACTGAGGAAAGATCAAAGCCCAAGGAAACAATGCTCTTCCCAAGACCTGGCCGAGAGCACTTACTAAAGCAGTCCCACTGACACAGTAATGGACGCCCTGATTGTTTCTGCTCATTCAGGGGAACAGTGCGCCCCAGCGGCCCGCCGCGGGGGAGGGGCAGGCAGCGCTCAGCTTTCAAAGGCTGCCCCGCCCTTTGACCAGATGGCAACCCAACAAGCCTGCCGTAGTCTCATAACTGATGACCATGCATATTATTTATTTCCAAATTCAAACTACAAAGTCTTCAGACATTTATGAAAAAAAAAGATTTCCCCCAAACAATGGCATTTTCTTTTTTTTTGGCTACTGTAATAAAACTTAATTCCTTCCTGTCTGCTCATGAAATATTAAAAATTTTGATTTTTATTGTGCCATTATAAACAGATTTCCTCCTAAATGTTCTCTAGAATATATTAATTTCCTTGGTCATTTAAATAATCTTGGCTAAGAATACAAGAAACTTTTTTAAAGTATATATAGTTATTTTATTCATGAAAAAAGTAACTGTCAGCTATAATTTAGTGGAGTTGAATACAAAGAGCATAATTTACATTTGCTTCCTTATTACTAATAATGATTGTAAAAATAACTAAAAATCCTGGGGGTCGTCATGGAGATACCACCACCCTTAAAGTGTAAAATATACTTTGTTGAGGAATATCTGATAAGACAATGAAAACTAACAAAGACAAGCACACTCAATCAAAATCTTTAAATTCTAGCTTTTCCTCTTTCCATTTGTATTACTTCATAACACACTTAGTGCCTGGAAGCAACCACAGCAAAGAGTGATTTCTAAATGTGGCAAAACTTAAATAGACGCTTCAGCCTGGTTAGAACACAGAAAGAAAGAAAAGCACTTCGTTTTAACCAACTATAGTGTTTGACTGGGTTCCAACTCCAGTGGACCCCGAGGTGGGGACAGGGAGCCGCATACTGAATAGTGGGTAAACACAACGCAGCCCTCGCACTGCGCCAGCGAGCAATCTAGGGCTCGCACAGCAACGGGGGCTACAAATGTGAACCACACAGGTCATTTTAAATAGTCTAGCCACCACATTAAAAATGAAAAACAAACAGCTGGAATGAATCTTAATAATATATTACGTTGAAGCAAAATGTATCCCGAACACAATCATTTCAACATATAATCCATTTTAAAATTATTAATGAAATACTTTAAGTTCCTCTTTCTTTTCTGTTGTCAATCTTTGAAAGCCAAAGGGCCTCTTTTACGCACAGCACATCTCAGTTTGGGCCAGCCACACGTCAGGTGGTCAATAGCCACATGTAGCCAGTGCTACCATGTTGGACCAAGAAGACAGTAGGAAGCACAGAAAATATGCAAATAGTTCCAAAGCAAGACTGTTCCTTATCAGGGCTATAAATTAGCTATAAAAAAATATGCGGCACCTTCAAAGAGGTGGTTGCCTCTGAATCAGCTCTTGTGAGTTTTAAGTTAGTACATGGTATACCCAGACTTGCGTTATATAAAGAGCTGACTGGGGGCCGAAGGGAAGATCTAAAGGTTGGGACAGAAGTAAAAGGAATCAGGAATCCAGGCAAGAGATGCTGGGAACCCGGGCAAAGGCCAGGGCGAATTTGAGTTACTTTGGAGGTAGAATGGGATGTAGTGACTGAGTAGAGACAGAGATGGTAGAAAACACAGCACGTGAGTACCCAGCAACCATCTCTCTTTCTCCCCTGGTAACAGAAACCTGACTTTGCTCAGGTCTTCTGTATCCTCTACAATGCCTTGTTTTGGGGAAGGTGAAAGAAAGGATTCCCAACCTTAGGAGTGTGGATCTTGATTAGCATAAGCCAATTATAGTAGCTTTGTCTTTTCATTCACTGGCTTGGGAAGAGACAGGAATCCAACTTTGGCCAATGGAATTTACAGGTCAGTGTACAAGGGTGGGGGTGGGATTCTGAGGCGGACTTCTTAGATCTGTGATACAGGGAAGTCTCTGCCTTGCTGTGGTGTGGTGAGGATGTCATGTCTGGAACTACTGCAGCCAATGTCATCCCGAGGTGAGTCAGCCACCATCTGAGAAAGGCAGTGGAAACAGGGACTCTCGATGATGTCATTAAACCACAGAAATAACCAATCCTGGAAACATTTCACCTCTGGGCTGCTTGTTTTGTGAGAGAATACATGTGTGGATTATTGAAGACACATGGGTTATCTCTTATTTGCAGGTTATCTCTTATTTCCACCCGAACAGGAAAAGGGAAGAGTCTAGACAATGCCCCACCACAGCTAACTGCCATAATGTCTTTCCTTTGCTCAGCACGTTATGTAGCAGATCAAACTCCTTTGCCTCATGTCCTCATGGAATCCTCCCAACAGCCCTGGGAGGTGTTTAGGCCGACACTGTTGTCTGCTGTCGCCTGCACAGTGCCCCCTCCCCCATTCTCCTTTGCATTCCCAGCAACTAGCCCAGTGCCTAGAGTAATAATAATTGGTATCACTTTGTAAGCTTTTTCCTGTGTCAGAAACTGTTCAGTGTTTCATATACAAAATCTCACTCTAGTCCCTCATTTACAATAGCTTACAACAGCTCCGTGAGCTGGGTTGCAGAATCACCGTTTAACAGATGAGGAAACTGAAGCTCAGAGGGGTTCAATAAGTTCAAGTTCCCAAAGCTAGTGACAGAGGTGCCACCTGAACCCAGGCTGTCTCTCTGTAAAGGTTATGTTCCTTACCACCGCAATACGATGGCCCAGAGCAAGTCCATATGTTTCCTGAATAAATGCACGAGTCAATGAAACAAGTAAACGGATGTTCAGAGATGAAGTGCCATGCATAAGGTCACCCAGCTAAAGACAAATTCATGACTGGACACAGGTCTCCTAGCCCTAAGTCTACCGCCCTTCCTACCCCATCTCATGACGTTGCCAGCTTTACTGAGGTGTAACTGACAACCCATGACTGACATTCATTTGGCACTTGGTTAGACACCATCTTGAGTGGTTCCTGGCAATTCTTTGTGTATGAATCTTCTCTGTACAACAGGATTGCCCATTCCTTCAGGTGGCACAGCTTTCTGTAGTTCCCACAGCAATCAGAATAATGTATTTTTCATGGTTAAGAGCTCTGTTTTTAAATACAGTATCTTCAAAATATAGATCTATTATTGTTAAGACAACCACACATCACTCCTGGTTTGCCTGCAAGCTCCTGGTTTATACCTGTTGCCCTGGCTTTATCATCAATAGAGCAATATTGACACTCTCCAAAGTAATCCTACTTGAACAATAAACTATATGGTCACCTTAATGGTGGTAAACAAAAGCACAGCTGCGCTCAGATGACAGTGGATCCAACAGCCATCAAGGTCCTACCTCGACACTGGACACGGAGAGCCTTCCCGCACAGAGCCATGCACACCTCGAACCACTTGTCCACCATTCAGCTCATATCCCTTTCTCTCAAAACCTCCGAATCAGCAGTCTCCCTTCCAGCAGCCCCTTTCCAGCCTGCATCACACGCCCTAAGGCTTACCGGCAATAAGGAGGTAATGGGTTTTCAAAAGCCAGGGAAATACATTCTAAAACCACTGTTACTGTCTAGCTGCTGCTCTTAGCTGAAATCCAGGATTTCAACTGAAGATCAACACCACCTCTGTAAACAGCAAAATAGGATGAAGCAAACCTTTCGTGTCTAACCATTTACCTTTTGGCCTCTATGTTGTACGCAAATATGTGTATGTCTTGGGAATGTGGGGCACAGGGCAAAGCAGAATATTCTTTTATCAGTAAAAACATACAGTGGTGGCAACAAGAGATTCCCAACAGGTAATATCACTGCAAGCTCAGCTTGAACTGCTTGCTTTAGGTCCTGGAATTACTATTGGTGTGAAGAGAATAAGAAGCAAGATAATGCCAAACACACTCAATGCGGAGGTGTCTTAGCATAGGGGACCTGTCATAGATTAAATTCTTGTTCCCTCCCCCCTTTTCTTTTATTAAGACAAATGGCAAAAATCCAATCAGAAGTGGCCTCATTTAAGAGTACAGATGCAGGGCTAGTGGCCCTAGTGTCTTCAGGGAGGAGTGATTCAAGATCCTACATTCTGAGGATCTGACAGAGCAGCCGGTCCACTGTTTGGGTGAAGGACCTTCAGAAAAAGATTCCACGAGGAGGCAGATGCTTAAGAGGCCTTGACTCAGCACAACTGAGTCTGACCTATGTCCCGAGAGAAGTGGCTGTATAGGTTAACCCTCTTGGTTGGGAATCCTGGCTGGCCTGAGCGGTCAGCAGGACCAGCTAGGATTCCCTGCAGCAATGAGCAATCAAGGACAAGCTGCAGAGAGCCAGCGTTCAATATCATCACTGTGTGACAGTGAGAAGCAAGTCCAGGCGGACCAATGACACCACAGCAATCCAGGCGAGGCATGTGGAAGTCAAGGGCCATTTTTTAACTCAATAAGCCCTAGAAAGCACTAAGCAATTAAGGAGATGGATCAGATCAAGGGAGATATATTGGCTTGCCTGCTAGTAGGGTATATGGGGGTTCTAGAGATTTAATTGGAATATAGGAGGGATGCAACATCACCTGTACCCTAGTTTGTGGAATTGTTCTCATGAGTTGCAAGTGCACTGGATAAAAGAATCTGGCTGGATGAGATTATCCTGGTAAGAATCTGGCTCAAACATACCCTATACATAGTGTGTTTTCTTTCATGATTATTAAATTTATCCTATTAAAATCTCCACTACGCAATATGTCAGTTATTGACTGTTGTTCAATCACCCCTGGCAATAAATTAGGTCACAGTCCCCCTGCCATCATTCCAATAAGGGAGTGGCTGATAGCGTCTGAAAGGGTTAACACAATCAGAGACACAGCGGCTCCCTCCTCTGTCTCACACAGCTCTGTCTTTTAAAAGAGATTGTATTATTCAGCTACGTCTTTCCAATAAGCAAAAACCGTCTCCTGCGGTAATCCTTTTTCCTTTCCGTGTTTCCTCTTGGGTTCCATGTCAATATTGACACATCACCACTCACTCCAACTGTTTACCTAAGATGGCCTTTAGATCCCGTCCTCAGCCTCTCATCAAATAACCACACATTTTCCATTATTTAATATCGTCTCTCATAACATTTCCACTTTGACAGGAAAACAACTTTCCAAAGTCAATGGATATCTCTCCTTTAAAAAGGAAATTTGTTGAACATTCAAGGTGCAATGGAGAGCCATTCGAATATTGTCCAAAGCTGTTTGTTAATTTCTCCCCGTTCACCGAATCTTCCTTATGTCTCTGGAAGCTAACACAGAGCATGCCCTGACCTCAGAAGGCCGTGGACCAGCTGCTCAGAGAGGGCTTGCCATCACTAGCCCCTGTGATTTCTTTTGCAGAGATTTAGAAGGCGGGGGTGGGGGACAAAGGCAAAAAGAAGAGTGGCTGTTTTTCTTTCTGTCCTGGCTCTGACAATTTTGAATTCCAGTGGGGCAAAAGATCTCCTTTTCCCCTGAAATTGTTTTTCACTTGTCTTCCTTCATCACTCGCAGTCCCAGATAGTCACCAGTTCTGATCAATTGTATCTCAGAAAAATGTATTGTTTTTCCTCTCTCCATGTCTTGCCCACGTTCTGTCTTCATTTGTTTCTAACAAAATGCCCAGATGAGAGGTCTTTGACAAATACTGCTGGGGTGAATGTGAACATAACTTCTTGCTTGCCCTAGTGTACTCACTTCCTGACTAGCCTCCCCTCCAGACAATTCCACACACAGCTGTGAGAGAGGCTATTTTTTAAACTCACATCTCTCTACGCCACTTCGTTGCTTGCAAACACTAATAACACACCACTGTATTCAATAGCAAGTCTAACATCTCAGCCTGATATTACAGATTGCCTCCCAAACTGGCCCCTATCTGTCTTTTCTAAAGCTCTTGACCCTCTCCCCATTCACTCCTACCCCAACCACAATGAGGACGGGCTCCTCTTAAATAGCCACGTGCTCTCTCGGCTCATCATAGGTGTCTCCTACAGAGGTCTCAGCCCTCACTCAGCTGTTCCTCATGCCGCCTAGACTTCTGCCAAATAAAGCCCAAATCAACTGCTTACTCATCAGTTACAAATGATCATTCCCTGAGCATGTTCTCGGTGTCAAACTCTATCTTGAGCACTTATTTACCATTCCAGAATTTCTTTTAATTCCAGTAATAACAATGAAAGTTAAGTATTAATTCACTCACTGATGTGTTCACCAAGTTAATAATGGCAGATCCAGATTTAACCCCACACATCTGCCATCAAAGACCAGGTGCTCTTACCCACCATATATTGCACACCGTACCTCATCCCCCGCCATGTGTCTCTAGCAGATATCTTTACTATAGCGTTCACTGCCTCACAAGAGAGTTGCTGTCGACAGATAGTAGTTCCCTGAAGGGATTATGAACACCTCAATAGCAAGGCTGGTT
This sequence comes from Trachops cirrhosus, assembly GCA_028533065.1. NCBI lineage: Eukaryota > Metazoa > Chordata > Mammalia > Chiroptera > Phyllostomidae > Trachops > Trachops cirrhosus. The sequence continues at coordinate 100,577,920 of CM052544.1, forward strand.
CTTATATAATCCATGTATCTCTAGTGCTAAGCATAGCTCTGCCACACAGAGAATGCAAAAAAAATCTTTTTGGTAATTGAATTTGAATCTATGCATCCAAGAATGAGAAAAAACTTGATCCCAACTAAACTGGATAGTTGAGCCACATGTAGATCTCAGAGCTCTTTTACCTAAAAAGAACAAATCCAGGGATTTGATTGGACAATAAGGACACTGAATCTCCACTTCCATCTCCAACTCACTTCATAAATTACTATTTTTAACTCACCTGTAGGAACCTGGCATTGTAATATTCATGACGGCCATCTGCAATCCAACCAGCCAAGAATACAAGCAGATACCTCCTGCATTTTCAATAACGGCATTGCTTAACCTGAAATGCTTTTTTGGAAGACAAAGAAGCATTCATAAAATGAAACAGTAGTGAATGTTGATCATGAGGAAGTTTTACAACGAAGTGCCTGGCTGATTTACACGGTGCTTCCATGCCAATGGCTAGCAGAAATTTTTACAAAGGTTCTCTCTTCCAAGCCTAGGCAACACACCAGGAAGGTCGTGTCTTTAAAGACAATGAAACTGAAGGAGAGAGATGGGGAAGGGAGGGAGAGAGAGAGAGACTTGCCTTTAATTCCCTGGTATGTTGGGGAAATTTTACATAGTAAAATGAAGTAAACATATTTTTTTCCTGGAAGGAGATCTCATCTGAATTCCAGATAGCTCTTGAGAATATCCTGGGGACCTGCCTACTCTCAGGCCCAGGAGAGCAATATTTTCTTTCCTAGTCTTATTTCAATTCAGCCATACAATGGAGACTTCTGGAGACTGAAGGGAAGGAAGCCAAAAAACTAGACATTAATCCCCAAATAGGATGAGAAAAAGTCATCAAAGTTCCGGGTTATCAGACTGAATTTTCAGGGGCTATTGTCACTATTATTTCCTTCCCTTGAGTGAAACAACAACGACAAACAAACAACAACGAAAACGAGAAAACATACAGCTACCCCCAACACTTGCCTTGGGCAACAATATCTGATGCTCAGAGTACGTCATCGGTAGGGCACGTGGAGGAGATGCCAGCTTGGCCCCTGATTAAACAATGCTCAATATTTACTCTCGCTTAGCAATTCAATAAAAAGCATTTCCAAGGCCTTACCAGACCCCAAGAGGTTAGTTAAGATGGTGGCTGATAAACAAGCTGACCCAAGGTTATGGCTCTTGTCCCATTAGCCTGGTTCTAACATGACTTCCCAAGAGCTACTGACTGATAATCCAAAGATCAGGCCTGGTTAGAGAATATCTCATCCCATTTTTCCCAGTGGAACACCTCACATACCAACTATTTGTCATGCCAAGAACACAGGGCCTGGACTTGGCTGGCCTGGCTAGCGAGGAACTTTATTTTTACAATGCTTATCGCTGCCCCTTTATGTCCAGGCCAGCGGGCTCTGAAGCAGCTGGAAACAAGAGCCAGCTGGAGGCCCAGTTGAGCTGCCAGCTACTCAGAGCCTTCCACACCAGAAGTAAAGGATTGGCCCAAGGCCATATGGCTAAGTATTCTGAGAAGGACAGATGACAACATGAGGAGAAAGGGACCTCCACTCACCCTAAAGCAAATGCAAACTGACATCTGGATTGGGGTAGCTGAGGTCCCAGGAGAGCGTTGAGCTGCAGTAAGCAGATTCAGCAAACTCCTTGCTAGTTCAGGTGAATGAAGAAGGCCAGAGTGTGCATTAGTGGAATTCCAAAACCACAGCACATAGGCTGTTTCTTTAAGTTGATAGAGCAACTCAACTTCATCTTAACCTGGTTTCAAACTGAGGCGTGTTTGTGCCCTCTGCTACTGAATCCATACCTCATTTGGCATAATCAGCAGTCCTTAAATTCAATAGCTCATGTTAAGTTCTGCAAAGGTTTGCTCTCATGGCTATGACAAACACCCCTTATACTCCTGTTTACCGTATTTATTGACCCAGCTTGGCCTTCCTTCAAAGGCATCATAGAGATAAACCCGGGGCCACTTGAAATCAAATGATCATAAATTGCCAGTTAGCAGCGTACAAGTGGATGAGATTTTTCCTTTATAGATCTGAGCCTGTATTCTGTCCCCTTCTTGTGGGAGCTGTGAGAAGTCTGAACAGATGTTCAGACTCAGGGGAGGGATGCTTTACTGCTGCTGTATTTACTTCCTCCAGCAGGGTCCATTTCATTTCCTTGTGGACCAGAGAGGACAAGTCTACCAGCCTAACTGCCACGTGGGGGAGGAGAAGCCTGGGACCCCAGTCCTGGGGAAGCATGATGAACTGAGAGGGGAATGCAGTATGTGTGCCATGGAACCGCACTTACCTCTGGCTTTTGGTTTCCAAAATTAGGTCTGCAAATTTGCTGGAGCGGTAGCTTGATCTCTGGGTGCATGAATGAAGCCGCCGATCAGCTGGGACATGAACCTTTCACTTCGAGGCTATCTCTGCATCTGTTTTAGCACAGGCAGCCTCTCTCGGTGAGCACAAAGGGCTGTGTAAGTGTATGAAGAACCCGCCTGTGACCGTGATGTCCTTTGATATTTATTTTCCTGAAGTATTTACCCTGGGATTAAAGAGTGTTTATTTGGGGCATTATAATAAAAATCCTCCACAAAATCTCCTGGATGAAAGTGCATTAATTGAATCACCCATTCAACAACTATTTATTGACCCCTCACAATGTGCAAGGTGTTCAGCAGGTGAGGTGCGGCCTTGTCCTTTAAGACCTTATTTAGTTGGAGCAACAGAAGTATTTATAGATGTGGCCGAGCAGGGACTTCTATTTGCCTCCCACAATCAATCACTCCTTCCTTTCAGTAACAGAATTCCCCAGGCTGGGCACGTGGCTACCCTACACACTATGTTCCTTGGCTTAAATAGGGCCATGAGGCCAAGTTCCGTCCAATGGGATATGGGAGAAGCGAGATGTGCAACTTCTGGGTCCTGTCCTTAAAAGGAAGCCACTTGTTCACTTTTCCTCCTCCCTCTTCCCAGGACCCAGAATGTATATGTGGGAGTGTGAGCCAAATTCTACCATCATGAGAACGGCACAGTGGGGGACGGTGGAGTGACACCCTGGAAGGGGCTGGGCCCTGGAGGGCCTTAGGGGACAATCTCCTCTCCCTCGATTGCTTATCTGCTGGGGAGAGGGGGAGAGAGAGGAAGAGAGAAAGAGAAAATGAGTTCCTTTCTATTTTGTTGAAACCACTGTTAGTCTCTGTTAAAGCAACTGAATTACTATCCCAGCTAATATATACATATTTCCCTATTTGATCCAGGAGTTTCTGGAAGTCTCTTTATTACCCTCACCCTGTCAGCAAGCCCCCATAGAGTAAGTGCTCACCTCACAGTTGTGGGTGATTACACAAAGATATAGTTATTAAAAATCCCATTTGCTCTTATAAAATAATTTAATACCATCATAAGTATTATAAGAAGATCAAAGGATTAACTTATAAGGAAATCTCCAAAGCATATCTGGCTTGGCTTCTAAAGAGCTTTAAAAAAGGCAAAGAGAACGTGTCATTAATCCATTAGTTTCTAAAAGGTGAAAATATTTCAAAACAAGGGGATTTTATCAGATGACTGAAAAGCATAGAGAAAAGATTCAGAGAAAAAACCTTTTTCCTATGGTCAAGCACAACTATGTAAATTAGCAGTGGTCTGCAGGCACTGCTGTGTGGGTAAGGTCTATTTTTAATTAAAAAAATAGATGGAAAATAGTCGCTCAAAAACAGTACCGCAGAAACGTACCTAACATCAGTGCTTCTTGCCTGTGACTGTTCATTGCTGCTTTAGAACAGCTTCACTCTTACTGTGCCGCTTTGGCAAATTGCTTAATGGCTGTAAGCCTCAGTTTCCTCATCTCTACCATGGTGATTCATCCCACAAACAGTTATTGCTTGTCTGCTTTATTTATTTGGTTAAAGATTATTCTGACAACACTGTGCTTTTGGATGATATTCACATCCGCATAGGTAGACCAGGTAGAGCAGATGGCCCTCCCTCACGGGTGTGGGCCTCAAACAATCAGTTGAAGGTCTGGAAACAACAAAAAAGCTGACTCTCCCCTGAGTAAAAGAGAATTCTTCCTGCCTGACTGCCGTTGAACTGGCTTTTCTCCTGCCTTTAGACTCAACCTGAAACACCGGTTCTTCTTGGGTCAGCCTTTGCACAAGAACTAGCCATCAGCTCTCCTAATTCTCAGGCCTTTGGATTTGGACTGGAATGAAACAGCAGCTTTCCTGGGTCTCCAGTTTCCTGATTCACCCTGCAGATCTGGGGACTTGCCTGTATCCATAAGCTTTATGATAAATATTTCTGTTTCTCTGGCAAACCCTGACTAACTTGTGGTTTTTGAGATGCCCTTTAGATATTCAAGTGGAGGGTCCAGTAGGCAGTTGGATGTGAGTCTGGAATGTGGCACTTAGTTTGGTGCTGGTAACAGATATTTGGAAATCACTGGCAAAGATGGTATTTTAAGCCAGAAGACTGGGTAGGATCATTGTGGGAATAAATATTGATAGAAAAAAAGGAATTGTCATTGAGTCCTGGGTCCCTGAATGTCTAAAGATCAGGGACGTTGGTCACAGAGGCTGGGAAAAAGCAGCCATTGAGACAGGAGGACATCGCGGAAATGTGTTGTCCCAAAGCCAAGGGGACATCAGTCAAGGAGGAAGGAGTAATCTTTTCTACCAAATGCTGCTGATTAGTTGCTGCCACTGGCAGATGTCATTGCATTCAGCAATGCAGTAGCCACCGGTGACCTTGACAAAAAAAAAAGTAGCATAGGAGAAGTGAACTCAAAGCCCTCTGGGTGTTTAGGAACCCCGGTAAGGAGGGAAGCTGGAGACAGTGAGTATGGGCTCTCTTCAGAAGAGCTTTGTTCAACAGGGGCACAGGAATAAAGGACAGCAGTTGGCAGGAAAAGGGGGGAGATCAAAAGAAAGCTTTTTTTTTTTAAATGAGAAAGCTCACAGCACGTTAATATCACCAGCTGCCATTTATGGAGCCCCTGACTGCAGTGCTAGGTACTTTACATGTGACAACACATTTAATCTTCCAAATGGTTTTGCAATGTGGGTATTAATACCTCTGTCTTTCATGCACGGGGACAGATGTTAAAACCACAATCAGTAAGTGGCAGTGCCAGGACTGAAACCCAGGTGCTTGCAAGTTGAAAGCTGGTACTCGTAATTACGACGGTACGTTCATTGCTCCTCTAACAGAGCCTGCTACTCACAGAGCCTGCCTCCCGCAGGGAGACTGGACTTGCTATGGCCCTGGGCATGTGTTACCTGTAGGATTCTCATTACAGCATGCAAGAAGCTTCTAACTGGACAGAGCAGTGTGCAAAGAGATTTGTGTCCTTCTCTGGTCCCAACCTTTAGAAGGAGGTGTATAATATGGCATCCTTACGTGCACTTCTATACACAGAACTCCACGTGAATAGCGCTTACATCACATCTAGGGAGAACAGTCCTGTGCCCATTCTATCTCCAGAGTGGACAGGGCAGTGGAAAGAAGTCCTGCCCTTTCTTACCTACCACACTGGTATGGGTACAAAGGGTTTCATAAATATTTATTTGCTGCTGGTAAACTTGCTACATGAACCAGAGGGGGGCGCTGTTCCACAGATGGGCAGCAGAGGGAAGAGGCTCAGTGCTATCCTCAGCAAGAGAGCTCCTGGGGTTGCCCCCCACTGTCAAACCCCAACAGGTACAAAAATCCAATATGCCAAAATTACATCAGACTGCAGTATTACAGGTTCCTTTTTAAAAATACATAATTTTTTCTTCAGTGAAAAGTAAGTTGTTCCTGGAATCTTTGCTTACACTCAAAATAAGATTTGATTATAAACCTGTATGGAAATTCCCTGCATGGAAGACAAGGGATGTATATGTGGGGGAGGGGTGGGAATGGGGAGAGAAAGTGTCTTCCAAACCCAGCGTCGCTGTGTAAGATGATGACCCTGGGGCGGGGGTGGGAGGGGGACGGCAACAGGGAGCAGGTGAAGAACTTCAGGAAACTCCCTCAGTTAAGCACAGGGCAACCTGGAAACAGCCGTTTCAATTAGTGCCAGGCTGACTGGAATGAGGATTAAGAGGTCATTTTAAACAATAGCCCAAGGATAATTTGCTTAGCATACAGACCTCTACTACAACACACTTTGCTTTTTTCCTCTGCAATGTGGCATTAACCTCATTTACTGTTCAGTTCTTGCAGGGCACGTATTACTAGTCAAAAAGGGCCTTTTAATTCTCACACAAAGAACTCTACTGACAGCCTCACGCACGTCTCCCCACCCCCCACCATGGAGAGCCCCAGTAATGCTTTCAGAAAATCCTCCAGAACGTCCCTCCAGCCCGCCACACCGACACACCTTATTTTCGGTTATTCTGAACTTTTAGAGCAAGTTTCGTTTTGGACAGACTAGCCCATATTTAGTGCATTCACAAAGGCGTTCTTTACATTTTTTCAGAGGTCTGTCCATCATCCCTGGGTTATGATGTAGGAAAACACTAGAAGCCTGGCCATCGGGAGAAAAATAAACAGTGAATTCCATTTTAAATTGGAAACAATCAGACTTCATTTGTAATCTTAAATTTTTTTCTTGTGCTTTTTTCTTTTTTGTTGCCTTTTAAAATTTTTTCTTAACTATAGGAATAATACGTGCTCACTGGAAATAGATTCAACCCATACAGAATAACATAAAAAACATCACACAAACCCATTCCTCAAAGAGTATAATGAACAATCTGCTGTCTATCCTTCCAGATTTTTCTTTACGTGTAATCCATATATATTAAAGATCCCTGACATGAACTTCTTGAAGTTCGGTGTGAAATTTCTCATGCATGTATATCATATATGCACTTTATTCTATTTAAAAAAATTATTTATTATTTTTAGAGACAGGGGAAGTTGGGAAGAAAGAGAGGGAGAGAAGCATCAGTTAGTTACCTCTCGCACACCCTGAGTTGGGACCTGGCTGGGAACCCATGTGCCCCAACTGGGAATCAAATTGGTGACCTTTTGGTTCGCAGGACGATGCCCAGTCCACTGAGGTACACCAGTCAGGGATGTATATGCATTTTAAAGGAAAAGGGACCACAACTTTTATCGTTTTTAAAAAAGTCTAGAATATATATTACTACATATTTAACATAACATATAAAGTATATCATAATAAAGTATATATAACTATACATTCCTATTTAGTTTACAAAAATCTAATCATGATCTACATATAATTCTAAAATTCACTTTTCCCATTTATGAGCATCTTTTTCCATTTTAGAAGTATTTTTTTTGTTGTTCCTAATATCGTTTATCACTTGGTTTTTCTCCCTTTAAGAGCCAGAATCCTGGCTTTGGAGACGGAAAGATCTGGACTGAACTCCAGGCTGAGCCACTCACAATTTCTGTAAGTTTGGCAAGTTACTCAGACTGTAGAAGTCTCCATTTTGTCATCTGTGAAATCAATTAGAATTATAATGGAACTATTGCAAGGAATAAATAGTTGGCACACGCAATGACTGGCACAGAATGAATATTCAGTAAACATCAGTACTTTCTGTAGGTAGAATGCACTTGGTCCAAAATCATATATAGAACATCTGGAGAAGGTTTTTACGATCAGGATTTAAGATGACAATGAAGTAGATTACTGAGAATAAAGCTGACGCCACATGCTGGGATAAAAGAGTATTACCCATTACTTAAGAGTAAGTCAGCACGCAAATGATGATTTATACAGCTGTAAATGTTCCAAAGGATCAGGTGTCAGTCCCGACCAGCACGGACGGCTAAGGGAATTGCCACGGACTGACCTAATCAGGACTCCTTTTCTCTCCTCTGGTACTGAGAAGGTCACAATCTATACCATTCCACGCTGGGATTGGCCTCCCCTTTCTGGGTTTTGTTACTCAGTTCTCAGACTTGGCATGGGCAAATGCTCTAAGTTCAACATAAGTGCAAAATTCCATTTCTTATGTGTGTTGCTGGTGGTCTGCTTCATTTATTCACACAGAGATGGCTTGGGTCTTGAGCCAGACCTGCAGCTCTCTCCCCTGCCAGTGCCCTGGCCCTGCTGTGTCCACTCTTTGCCTCTGGCATACTGGGCAGCCCACAGCGAGGGCCGGCCTGGTATAAGGCCCTGCAATGACCGCCACTCGTGGGGCAACAACGAAGCCCTGGCATGTGCTAAACACCTGGCACATTTTCGTTTTGTGATTTCACAGCAATTCTGGAAGTTATCATCTCTGTTTTGCAGACACAGGACTTGAGGTTTAATGAAAACAAGGAACTTATACCACATGGCACACTTAGTAGGGGACAGATGGGTATTTGAGTCTTCTCTGGGCCCTGAAGGTTAGGAATGCTACCTCTACAGCTTTTGCTTCTGTGTAGTGAGCTGTTGGGTGGGCCAAAAAGTCCGCTTAGTTTTTCCCATAAAATAAAAGATACATATTTCATTTTCACCAATAACTTTATTGATTTGGTTATTTTGAGTATGTCGGCTCTCTCCCATGTGGTACAACGTTGATTGTTCTCAATTAAGGTCTTGGTTTGATCACTATCGACTTCAGCTGGTCTACCCGACCATGGAGCACCGTCCAGTGAGAAATCTCCAGCACGAAACTTTGCAAACCACTTTTGACACCTTCAGTCAGTCACAGCATCTTCTCCACACCCTGCACAAATCTTTTTTCTTTTTGCATTTCAGTTGCATTTTTACCTTTCTTGAGATAATAAACCATAATATGCTGAAAATGTTGTGTGTTTTCTTTCATCTTTAATATTAAAATGGCTGCACAAAAATTCACCAATTTTGATCAGTTTTTTTGCACGCTGACATGACAGTTGTCACAACACAATCTAACAAAATTGTTACAAGGGACGTTAAAGATAATTAGGCACCAGTAGAGCCATCTTACAGAAAAAAACAAAAGAACAATTTGGCCAACCCAATACACGTTGTCCTTGCAAGACTTTGGTGCAAAGGGAGGAAACACCAATTTGGTGCCCACTGGAATTTTCCCTCGGACAGAGCAGATTCTGAAGCACCAGCAGGGAAAGACCTTCTCATAGGGGGTCTTTCTGTAGGATGACATTTTCAAATTCTCAGTCCTCACCTGCAGATCAGAGCTGTAATAACCCCTGTAACTCTGCAGGAAGACCAGTGAGAAAGCTAATCAGAAAGAATACATTAAGTTATCTCCGGTAGACAGGATAACAGGTCACAAAGATGTCCACGTCCTAATCCCTAAAACTTGCAAACATGTCACCTTATACGGCAAATGAGACTTTGCAGATATAACTAAGAATCTTGAGATGGAAGAGTCTCCTGGGGAATCCAGGTGGGCTCGGTGTTAGCACAAGCGTCCTTACGAGAGGGAGGCAGGAGCCCTGGAGTCAGAGGAGAAGACAGAACAATAGAAGCTGGGGTTGGGACGATGCGGGGAACCTCTAGAAGCTGGAAAAAGGCAAGGACACAGGTTCCTTCCCAGAGCTCTGCCCTGCTGACCCATGTTCGCCTCTGGCTCCAAAAGTGTAAGAGAATAAACTTGTTTCACACACTAAAGTTGTGGTGGTTTGTTACAGCAGCCACAGGAAACCAAAACAATGTCCTATCCCTGGGGTCTTAGAAAAACACTCTTCGTATTAAACTTGAAGACCTATACCAGTTTATTTAAATTCCTAAGACGAATGTTTCTTGGCATTTCAAACAATCCATTAGCGATGTTCTGATCGACCTGTTTCTCCCTCTTCATAAAGAAAATGAATTAAAACACCCCTGTGAGGTTTCAGGTGAACACTGCACTGAGTGCTCTAGACACTAAACCTAACAGAGAAGGCCCTGTCCGTTTCCCTTGGAAACACTGCAGGTGTGCTGGCGTCTGATTGGCACACAATGTAAACAACTACGCGTACATGCCAACAGATCGGACAACGCGGGTCAAACGGACAAATTCCTAGAAACAGACAGTCTGCCCAAACTGAGTCAGGAGGAATCAGAAAACCTGAATAGACCGATTACAACTAATGATATTGAAGGGGTAATCAAAAACTCCCAGTACACAAAAGCCCTGGACGGGATGCCTCCACAGCCATACCCCAGCTTTACAAATCTAACACAGGCAGGCCTGATTGGAGGTGAATGCAAATTCCTCTTTTGCTCAGACACTTGTGAACATTTTCAACACCCACTTACGACAGCAACTTTCGTGGGCTCAGTTGTAGGAAAGTTAAAAACTCTTCTTTATTTTGATTCTAATGAGCAACTTGCAGAAAAGCAAGGTCTCTGTTTACATACACAAATTTAGAAGCACTGTGAAATCTCAAACAAAATTAGCCACCAGGGAGAAAAAGAATTAGATAACCTAATAAAACCCAGGCTGAGCCACTCACATTCACAGGAGTCTGGATAATTCTGGCTAACGGACAAAAGGGAGGGCAGCCAAGCGCTGATGGAAGACCCAGCAACCCAGGAATAGAATTCAAACAACAGGACCAAAGATCATTAGCAGACTGACAGGGCTTTTGTTGTTCTTGTCCTTGAAAACGAAGAGGTGTCCTGTAGTTGGAAGGTTCCTAACAGTATTGTTACTTGAATGACCCAGAAAACTTCAGATCCCAGAAATGCATCCTTTGTGGCCACACATTTCAGAGAGAAAGCTTTGGTTTTCAGAAAACCTGCTGTGTCCCTGGGCTCTCCAGCTGGACACCGCAATCACCCGTGTTTCTGTGCAGATGCTAGACAGTGTGGGGACAGCCAGGGAACACCGGTTTGCTCCCCTGTATTAGTCATTTCTCCAATCAAGAGCTCCAGGCACCTGCGCATGCCTGGCACTCTAGACTAACTCCCTTAAAAAATCTCATCTGGAGCTGGCATCATAGTCATTAGGCAAAAGTGTTGTAAGTATTATTTTGGGGGGATTTTCCCCATTACTTACCGTCTCTTTGTAAACAGGCTGCTCCTTACTCTCTGGTAGTAACAATTTACGTAGAAAAGATGATTTAAAATGCCAGATTCCCTACGCAAATGCTTTGCTGCCTGCCTGCCTGCAAAGAAGTAGGCTGGCAAATAGTTGCTATTTATTTCTTTACCAGGAAAAAACAAAATCAGCGCAAGGGATCTGTCTGCGCATGCCAGCTGTCATCTGGAACAACAGGAGGTCTTGACCCACTTGGCAAAAGGCGAGAACTTCCAAGTCTCCTTTTCTCCCCCAGAGCAAAGGGCAGCGTCAGCCACTGTCCAGACTTCCCTGAAGTCATGATTTCAAATAAGGTCATTTTCAACGCAGTTATTTGTTTAATCCAACATGAAATGTGGCTTAATCCTTATACTGGTTGAAGACTGTTTTATAAATGTTTAAAACATAGATAACAATCTTTAGGCTATGTTATAAGCCTTATGTTATAAGGCTTAAGAAAATGTGATCAGAATACATTTATACAATATTAAGTGTAACTAATAACATTTAAATGTAATCTCCCGAATCAAACATGAACTTATGACGCACAGAGTTCGGACAAAAGAGTTCTCATTCTCAGTCGATGCAGCTGTGGGCCTGAGACAATTTCCAGTTCCTCCTCACCAAAGTTGCTGCTTCACCTTCTACTTCATATATATATATGAAGCCTCGATAATTTTATATATATATTAAGCCCCAACAATTAAGTGTCTATATATGTTCTATTCTGTGTAGTGATACATATATATTCACTATGTGTAGTGAATATATACATAGAAATCCACTATATATAGTGAAGTGCTGTACTGTAGGTGCAAATGGATGGAACCCACAAGCAATAACAAGTCCTGGCTGCCCTACGAGGCAGTGACTGGTTAAGCTGTGTCTGAGTGACCCTCTGCAGAGCCTCAGTCCCTCCACATCAGCAAGTTCAGGGGACGGGTGAGGTGAGGTGGGCAAAAACTCTCACCAAAATGCATCATTGCAAGAATTCAATAGTATGAAGCACAGAGGAAAGGCTTTGCTTATTTGGAAAACTGCTTAAAAGAAACATTATAAACAGTCAGAGAAAACTGTCCGTTCTGGTCCCACCTCTCTCCTCCATTTGAACCTGCAGAGCCTGTGGCTGTGAAGCACACCCGGGGCAGCCTTCACGATCGTATGCCTGGATTTGCAGAAAGGCTCAGCCTAGAGACTAGCAGACCCAGCAGAGCACCAACAGATGGGTCTATTTCCTAAGGGAATCATTAAGATTATATTTTATATTATTGGAGAGTTTAATTTTTGTAAACTATTCCCACTGCTGTTTGGAAGTGAGATGGGCAGGACTGTTATGATATATGGATATCATAATAGGTGAGAAAGAAAGATACCGAGTTAGGACTGAAACTGACATCTCTTGATTCCCAATCCTACACAACTTTTCCCAGCAGGAGTAGGTTGGTTGAGTATTTAACATCGAAGGCACAACATATGGCAGCAATTGGAGTTTGGCATAATCTAGATTATTTCGTTCATTTAGTCAATCAGTTATCATTCCACAAATAGGCACTATTTGAGACTCAACCACATGCCACTGAGAAGAAGAACAAGACAGGCACGGCCTTGTCATCATGCAGTTTATAGCCTCATTTGTGACTGTTTCTCAGTGACAGTGACCTGGGAATGTGGTCACGGCTCTCAGAGGGTTCTACACACCCCAGGGAAGTAAGGAAGGGGCCCTGAGGCAGAAGCTCCAGGAGTTAAGATGGTAAAAGAGCCATAGGAGTTAGGGATTCTCCCCAAGAAGAAAGCGTTCCATGGTCAAATTAGTTTGGAAAACACATATCACTCTATCTTCCTCTTAAACACTTACAAGAAAATTAAAACCACTGAAAAATCCTCCAGTACACGTTACATTTCACACGCCCAGAAAATAAATATGTTCATCACGGAGCATTCCCTAGGACCGGCTTTCCGTGGGTCCTGCTGTGCTGGTCAGGCCACAGCCGTAGAGCAGAGTCAGAGGGCTCTGATGTAGAAAGTGCATCTTCCTAGCAGCACACACACTTGTCGGAAGGCCTCTGAGACACTCACTTCTGGGACCCCCTGGGTTTAAGGCACTGCAGAGGGGGCAGAGAACAAAGAAGCCCTGCTGGCTGGGAACAGTGAGCCCTGGAAGGCTATTCCTGAAACCACTTCCTTCAGCCCCGGGCACCTTTCCTGGCTTCTGGGTCACGGATTTTCTTGGGACTTGGCTCCATAGCCTCTGACTTGGGTGGCTGTCTGTGCTCTTTGAGCCAAGTCTTGTCACAACCCCATTTAGCTTCCTCGTGCTTGTTCTCATCCTTTGGTCCAAGGACATAAACTGATCCCGGACCCCACAGCTTCACCCTACAACTCTGAGGCCAAGGGACTCCCTGGCAAGCTTCCAACCACTCGTTTCTGTGTCAACATATGGTTCACCACCTTAAATCTAACCTGAGGTTCCTTGTGAGAATTAGTTACCTTGAAGGAGGGGGTAATGGTCCATCTGCACTTTAATCAGGAACACTTAACAGTGATCCAGGAATCCTGGAAAGGCCAGGAGACACTGATGTATTATATCACATATTCTCTTGTTTCAGGTCCCAACAAAAGAGGAGGTGGTTGCAATTTTTACCTGTTTTCCAAATTAGGAGAACTGATCATTTAAGAAGTAGTAACTTACCCAAGATCACAGAGCTTACGCGATAGAGCCAGTCTTACCTCAGAGTGCATGCTGCTCTGAACCAATAAGCCTCCTTAGATTGTGCGCCCCCCCCCCCAAACCCTTACCCATTCACTCTCCGAAATCACTGCCCAGGAGCATGGCACGATCTACATGGTCACGATCCTGGGGCAGCCCAGGGTTCCCGCCACCACCTCTCCCTCACCCGTCTGATCGGCACATCATACGCTGGGTTTGTTCTTCTCTCCCTGTCCCTTCACCAGAGTGATGCATTTCTGCTGGGGTTAGCTGGCAAATCACTCTATGCTAATGTTTCCTTTCTGGTAACAAAATGCGTTAACCAAGGCTAGAAGTGTATGCCTCCACAGACTCCCCAGGAAGGGGCTCTGATGGTAGAATGGCAAAGACCTGTGGGGGGACACTGTTGGGTTGGGTTAGAACTTCGGCATCTCATGAACCCCTGCTGACTTTGCCTGGGCCTGCATTCTCAACCTCCCTGTATGTGACCATCACGGTAGTTTACTATTATTATTATTATTATTAAACAAAAAAACTATGCCCATGCTGCATCCCAAACTAAATGACTCAGAATGCCTGGGAAAGGGACCTTACCATTGGCATGCTATTAAAGCGCTCTAGGCAATTCTTACATGAGATTAGAGATAAATATTCATTCCTTAAACATAGGGCTGGCTATGTAAATGGAAACGCCTTTTCTAAACTTTGGTTTTTTTACATCCCAAAGAGACTAGTGAAAGAGAATAAAGGTGCTTACTCAGAGGAGGAAAGAGGTTCAGCAGTCATGGCCGTGGCTCTGATTACCACGTACCCGTCGGCCAGAATCAGCCTCTTTGGGGTTTGGGTTTCTCACTGAGTTATGAGGGATTAATACTAACTTACCTCAAAGGTGGGTGATGAGAAATGACTCATCTGGATGGCCGTGGGGTACCACTTAGGCAAAGTTAAAATGCTGCCATGACAAGCAAGGGGATTTGGGTGGTTTGACTCTTAAACATTGCTAAGAAAGCCCCGGTAATCATCAGTTATGGGCCAGAGGGGAACGCAGTGAAGTAGACAGTACAGCCCACTAATTACCCATAGGCGGCTGCTACTCTTTCCTCTCATTAATACCTTTTCTCTGGACAGCAATTTGGGAAAATAAACCACAAGGAAAGAACACAACATCTTGAAGATTCTTTGGCACACTCCCACAAAGCCAATGTTATCTTTTTTTAAAAAAGATTTTATTTATTTATTTGTAGAGAGGGGAAGGGAAGGAGAAAGAGAGGAAGAGAAACATCAATGTGACAGAGAAACATGGATTGGTTGCCTCTTGTACCCGCCCCGACCTGGGGGCCAAATCCGCACAACCCAGGCATGTTCCCCAGCTAGGAATCGAACTTGTGACCTTTCGCTTTATGGGCAACACCCAACCAACTGTGCCACACCCATCGGGGCCCAGTCTTATCTTATTAACAAACCATTTCCTGGAAACAGGTGTGCCCCTACTTAAAAAATAAATGGGGACCTACAATGAAAGAAATAACCACACAAAGTATTCTTTCATTTTACAAGCTTCCTTGAAATAGATACTCCCCTTGTGTGTAGTTCATTAACTTATTACTCCCGGGAAGAAAAAAATGGAGATGTACCTCTGAAATGATCCCATTAACCAGTGGGAATATGTAATTTAATTTATGAAATCTTTACAGTAACATGATATTTGAAGTGAGGCATGCACCCATTAAGCTAGAAGAACTCTAAGAGAAAGAGACATATTTAGGTTGCAAGATGTAATTTTCAGCCCCTGCCATCACCATCTCATCTCACAAGTGATGGAGACCATGGGCCGTGGGTCAGGGTGGAGGACTCATCGCCACTGATATGAGGAGGCCCGCCCGTAGCAGGTCAGTTCTGCCAGCCAGGCTCTCCCCTCCTCGACTCCCGCGTGGCCAGCACCAAGGTTCGTCTGCTTTGAATAAGAATCGTTTAACACGGACTCTCCACCTGTCTATTACAAGCTGAGTGCTGCACTAGGCTTTCTAAGGAAGGTGGAGATAACACGGCACGCTCCCTGCCCTCCACTCTTGTCAATTTGTGGTGACCAGAGAGCCACATTTGACAGCCTGGGTCTTTGGAAGAGTGTCCATAAATGGGGTTAGGGGTAGGGCTGCCAGGTGCCCAGTTAAATCTTAATTTCAGATAAACTACCAATACTGTTTTAGTATACGAGACATGAGACATACTTACACAGAAAAGAAATCAATGTTTATCTGAAATTCAAGATTAACTGTGTGTCTTGTATTTTTATTTGCTAGATTTGACCACCCTACTGAAGGGCGTCTGGAGGTTCTGTTACGAGCTTGTGAATTAGCCCCATCCTCAGCTTGCTCATCACAAGTGGGGCTCTGGGGCTGCTTTCCAGTTGTGGGAGTGGTCTGGGCTGATGACTTCCTGTTTGCCTCTGAGGTCATTATGACCCATGGCCTCTATGCACAGCAGGGGTTTTTAGTGACACTAGGTAGTCACATTGGGTTGAGGGCGCAGATCATGGCTTTGTCATTTACTGACCCCTGAAGGTAAGACCTGCCTTCGAGGCCAAAAGCCTGTATTCTAGAATCAGTTGTTAAAGGCAAGGGCACAGAACGTGCCTCCTCGTATAATATGCTCCCTAGTCACATTCTTGGCTGAAATTCCTGGTGCTGGGCAATCTTTCCACAGCGGGAGGTCCTTGCAGAGTGAGAAGGTTAGGAGGTACAGATGGCTCTCGAGGATTAGTTGGTATGAGTTAAGAATCACATAAGAAGTTTTATGATGAGGCAGAACCCAAACCCCAGCCCTGATATCCAAATTTGATTCTGATTCCAAGGTTTTATTCAGCCTCAAGACCTGTACCTTGTAACCACATCGCTTTGATTCTGACCACAGTGGTTGGGGGCCCATGTTTACGCCTTGCACCTGTCCTCTCCAGCTCTGGGGAGTATTCCAACCAAAGGCCCTCAGGGGTCCGTTCGGGTGGGTGCTCCTCTCCACTGACGCAGCAGCTCAGATCCAGCTGGGACTTTGAATAATGAGAGGACTCTAGCTTCTCTTCCTGTGTCACATTTGTGCAGTCATTTCCCTCCCTGTGTCTCTAGCCCTGACTACAGTATGGGCTGCCAAAAATGTGTCCCTTTTGCCAGTCACTTCACAATGCCAGCATTCCCAGACCTCGTCTTCCTATTAGTGTGGCCTGGCATTTCACTGATGGCTGCCAAGGCAGCTCCTGAGTCACACAGCTGGGAATGCCCTGCTCTATACTGTCCCACATCTAACATGACAGTGTTGAGTGGCCATAGAGCCTCACTCTTAAACACAAGCTCAATTGGATGCCGAGACGTTGGGGGTGTGATGGATGTGTCCTTTGAGGCAGGACTCTGCAGTGGCAGGTGAAGAGCGAGCCCACAGGGAATGACGTATGCCCCCGACAGTCCTGTCTTAGAGACAAATAAGAGAACCCTGCTGAGACGTCTTCAGTGACATGCTACATCCTGGCATGAATGATCCCCAGAGACGAGAGATGGACGGTATGCGGAGGACATGATGGGGCTGAGAGCAGCTGCGACGGGAAGAGTCCATGCCCTGGGATGAGAAGCAGATGCCTGCCCTTACCTGGGATAATGCCCGGCAAATGTGCTCCTCAACGCCAGTTTCAGAGAGGGCAAACCCAACTCTCCGCAGGTGTTTCATTCATTCTTTCACCTGCTTGACAAATATTTATCGAGCACCTGCCACACGAGTGCTTGATAAATACACAGGTGTTGGAGCCCGGGGACAGCGGCAGTCTGTATGGGGCTGTGTTGAAGCTGTCATCGATATCAGCGTGTGAACTTGCACCTTCCCCAGAATGACTAACAAGTTCTGTTTTTGTTTGATACCCAGGCATATATTTTCTACTATTCTCTGTACTGGACACATGTATTATCACACTTTTTTGCATGTACAATTTACAAAATTTTTCTTAAGAATGGAGTGGACTGATTCTGATAAGTTGTCAAACATATATATATATATATATATATATATATATATATAGCCAGTTTTCAAAGACTTCAGATATAATGAAATATACTTACAACTAAAACTTCATCGAATACAATTTAGTCTTTCACTGATGACTTAATCAAAAGGTTTGTCAGAATAATGGTGCAAATATGCCAGTGGTGTCATCATAAATATCAATTATAATTACATAATTGTTATTATAGGGTAGTTTTATAGAAAATGTTATGAAGTCTTGATTTTTTTTCAGTTAGTTTGGGTTTTATGTGAATGACTTTGCTAAATAACAAATTATATTTTATAAAATGATGAAATTAGCTCTCCTTACAGATATTACTCAGCTACAGTTTAAAGGGCCACTCACACAGTACTGAGGGCAAAAGAAAATTCACATTTTTAAATTCCCATCAGTAAATGAGTGGATCAAAAAACTGTGGTACATTTACACAATGGAATACTACGCTGCAGAATGAAAGAAGGAGCTCCCACCTTTCACAACAGCATGGATGGAACTGGAGAGTATCATGCTAAGTGAAATAAGCCAGGTGGTAAAAGACAAATACCATATGACCTCACCTACAAGTGGAACCTAGTCAACAAAC
>CM052544.1:100596750-100693303 GCA_028533065.1 Trachops cirrhosus
CCCATCAGTAAATGAGTGGATCAAAAAACTGTGGTACATTTACACAATGGAATACTACGCTGCAGAATGAAAGAAGGAGCTCCCACCTTTCACAACAGCATGGATGGAACTGGAGAGTATCATGCTAAGTGAAATAAGCCAGGTGGTAAAAGACAAATACCATATGACCTCACCTACAAGTGGAACCTAGTCAACAAACCAAACAAGCAAGCAAACTAGAACCAGAGACATGGAAATAAAGAACAAACTCACAGTAACCAGAGGGGCGAGGAGAGGCGGGTAACAGGAGAAGAATGGAAGGGTCATCGAGGAACATGGGTAAAGGACCCGTGGATAAAACCAAAGGGGGCTAGTACTGAGGGTGCGAGGTGGGGGCGGGTGAGGTAGGGGAAAGTGGTGGAAGGAAAATGGGAGACAACTGTCTTGAACAACAATAAAAAATAAATAAATATATAAATAAATAAAGCTAGAACTTTTCTATGAGAAAAATGGAAGAAAAAAACACTTAACAAATATTCAGGATTTTAAAAAATAAATTGTCTAAACCAAAAGAAAACAGAGTGATTGAAGTATGACACTGTTTGATACCTCGACACGTATATCTCTCATTTGCTCCCCAACTTTTAGGAGCTTCCTGCTGCCTATCAGGTCAAATCCAGCTTATCTTAAATGGATCAGTTCTAGCTCCTTTATAGACCCACCTTCTGGATCCTAAGGTTTTTTCTTTTCCCAACCAGTTTCTTGATCCCAAATAGGGTGTCTTATTTCTCTTACCAGGATATACTTAAGATGTTTCTTACTCGTGGACAATTCTTTTACTTCTGTAGTCATGCCAAATGTTCTTCATTGCTCACTTCTTCTTTTAAGTCATCTCAATGCCATGTATCCTTCTGTGGTTAATGTGTTCATTGCTCACCTACCAGAGATTTAATCGGTGGGCACTAAGTGTGCAGCACTACACTAGGCACTATGAGAAACTGCAACCCATAAAGGACACATAGCTCTGGACCCCAGCTGCATATGCTGTCCAGCCTCCCGAACTGGACTGTAACCTTTTCAAGGACTGGCTGGACCTACATTACCCTTGTGGTATCTTATGTAGCTGGCACACCTTAGAGGTCATGTGTGGGTCCTTAAAAGGTCTGGATGACTAGGCCACATCTGCCTGATGTCTATGATAAGCAAATAAGAGGCAACTGGAGGCACCTTACCAGTCTTTGGACACAAAAGAAATCTTTTTGTGGGTGCTTAACTTCAGGGCTTATTATATGAAGTTAGTGAACATTGAAAGAATATATATGAATGAGCAAACAAACCAATTAGCCTTCTAAAGGGAAGATGAGAAGACCACCAGGAGGGGGTGACATTGAAGTGAGAAGAGAGTCAGGGGCATTGGATTCTCTGCAGGAGAAGAGATGGAGATGGCTCCGTGAGTGAGGGCACAAGGACAACCCTTCTGAGTCTTCCAAGTGCTAGGTTTGACCAACATATGGAGCTGCAAGCCAGTTGGACAGCTGCCATTTTGGCAGCTTTGTCAAAAGAAAAAAGACTTTGCTGAATGAGCTGAATCTTACCTGACCACGAGGGATTCCCTAGCTCTACTATAACCTATTAGAGAGAAAAAAAATGAGTTAGAAGCATTGGAAATGGGACAAAAGAGAGTGTCGGGGAGACCTCAGGGTCTAACAGTAGAAAACCAGGCAGCAGGTTAGACAGAGTGGATGTGAGAGAGGGAGACAAAGGCGGAAAAGGAGGACTGAGCAGTGGCCAAGGGAGAACGGCCCAAGCACTGCCATCCACCGCGGACTGTCCCACAGAGAGGGCCCCAGCCAGCAGGCGGCGGCGAGGGAGGTCTGGCCAGACCACACAGCCAGTCCCAGGCAGCCCAAACCCCCTCCCGGAACCAGCAACAGCACTGATGTGTAAGAATCGTTCCCAGCTCTCAGACACGTGTGTGCCTGCAGCCTGTGTGCAGTTTGGTAGCTGAAATACATTTTCCTTCAGAAATGATTTTAATTAGATTAGGTATTTATACCAAATCACAGAAACCTAGTTGGTCTATACACACCTAAAGTTTAGTCCTCTCTACGGGTGTTTTAGTCATCTCTAATTAACCCCTTCTGGTCCAGTTACTCTGGTCACCTAAGAAATAACTCCAACATTTGACTTCAAACAACAACAATTTTTGTTTTGTTCGTGAATCTGCAGTTTAGGGCAGGCTGGGCAGAGACGGCTCATCTCTGGCGTAGCTGGCATCGGGAGGGGCAAGGGGGATCTGACGGTTGGGCCCGGAGTCCCCTCAAGGGTTGCCCACTCACTCGTCGGGCAGTGGACGCTGGCCGTTGGCTTTAACACCAACCCGTGGCCCCTCCTCGTGGTCGGGCTTCCTCACAACATGGCGGCTGGTGTCCAAGAGCAAGAGTCACGTGTGAGAGAAACAAAACATAGCTGAGGAAGATAAAAATTGTGTTCCTTCTATGATCCAGCCTTGGAAGTCACCTACATTGTTTCCGCAGTGTTCCACCTGCTGGACCAGTCACAGCTCCTGTGGGCCAAAGGGGAGGGCGACAGACTGCCTCTCGATGGAGAGTACCAAGATTCTAGTACATCGCGTGGAAGTGGGTGTAATTATGTGGCCATTTTTGTAGAGTACAACCTGCCACTGCATATAACATGACTTCCAGGAAAAATACAGCATATTCCAGCTTGGAAAGCAATACAACATAGTGAATAAAGAGCCAGGAGTCAAGAGACAAACACCTAGAGCTTCAAAATATACCATGTGACACTGGGCAATTTGCTTAAGCTTTCTGCACTTCGGTTTCCTCCTGTATAAAATAGATGTTGTGAAGAAAAGAAAATGTTTTGAAAAGAGCTTATAAGACCATTTAAATGGTAGCTATTCTCACAACACCAGGGACAGACATCCTCCAGCTTGGACAGCGGTACCTCCTGGTCCCTGCAGGGATGGAGGTGGCAGCAGCCCTACCAGAGGTAGAAAATGAATGACAACAGTTCAAGTGACTGAGTACCTAATATCTGTCCGCGATTGTGCCAAGTGACTTAACCTAAAAATCCACCAGGCAGATACTAATATTGTGCAGGTAAGAAAACTGTGACTTAGGGAACCTGCCCAAAGTAACACCTGTGGTGGTGACAGACAGGATTTGCCCCCAGATGAGTTTAACTAGACAGAAGGAGCCTGCATCCCTGGATGACCGTGTGGAGCAGAATCCTTCTCCCAAACCTGATTTGTAGGTGGGCAAAAAATGAACCACACTGTATCACACCCCCGTGAATGGTGCTGTTTATTCCAGCAGTGAGCCTGTCTTGACTGGGTTAGTACAAGGAAGATGCTATGGTTCTGCTCGGCCCCTATTAACTTAAGAATTCCTTTCATAAAATGGAATGGCTCTCATTATTTGCATAAGAAGAGTATTTGCATTAAAAAATATCATTGTTTAGGTCAGTACCTAGTCTCATTTCCTTCTGAACTGGAGGACAGACAGCCTTCGGCCCACTGGCAGGAGGGCGGGGCACACCAACCTGGACCCTGGACACTGATACAAGCACACTACTTACAACTTAGGCTCGCTATTCCCCAGCTGAAGAGTGTCTCTTCTAAGGTTTGATGCTGGTGTAAAGTCAAATAGTTCCCAGGCTGTTTGCTTTTCTTTTTTGTTTTGATGTCATTAGCTTGTTTTTTCTTTTAGTGAGGATTCTCTTTCTGACTACACTGGCTAGCACAGCTATAAGGGAGAAACCTGGGCAGGTGTTCTATATAGTTACCGTGAGTTCCATGACGGTGGGAGACCACGCCTGCCTGTTCACCACAGCACGCCCGGTGTTTAGTACGTGCTCAAATCTCATTGAAAGCTCGTAAGACTGTATACCTGAATCGAAGCTCAGACAAACAAAAGTCAGAAATCCATAGAGTAACTTGGGCCCTTTATGCCAATGGCACAGATCACTCAAAGATCGGATGAGGGAGGAACCCAAAATGCCGACTCTACTACTGTGGATGCAACAGCCAGTTAATAAATGCTCGCGGATTGAGTGATGTTACCTCACGCTGCACCTGATCCATGCTAAGACGTGGGAAGGCGTAGGTGGGATAACTGGTGGGATGCTATTTTTATCTCCAAAGATGCTGTAAATATGGTCGTCACAAAGCTGGTTGTGGTTTCAGATGTATGAATCACAGGAAAGCCTGTGGGAGTCGGCTGAGCAGACAGCCAAATGTTGTAACACTCTTCTTGACATTTACCTCTAATGGATGAGGTTTAAACTCATTTAAGTAAAGAGACTATCGAATCATTCTTTAAAAATTCATCTTGCATAAAAGCAATGTGCTGCCTTTGGTCTTCCTGCAGTCAGTGGGACAGAATTCAGAAACTGTGGACAATCCCTCCATTAGGACAGGCGGCAGCTGGGGTATCTTTCAGACTAGAGATTTCTTTCCTGCAAATCGAATACAGAACTTTAATGTTAGCTGAGTATACTATGTTTCATGTTAGTATAAATGAAATTTTTAAAGAATGCTGTGTCTCTAATTAAAGGTATTTATAGAAAGATGTCCAAAAAAACTAAGGCTCACTGCAGAGGGAAAAAGAACATACTGTCTTTAGTTTGGAGAATGTGGCTCCACTGAATTTAAATATTTATCATATAAATGTTGTATCAGAGTCTTAATGAGCATCACTTTTACGGCATTACTACTGGAAACAATAAAAGAATGCCATATTTTGGAATGATAATTTTTGTTGGATTTCCATCATGGGGCACCATTTAAATAGCAGTTGATTTCATAAAAAAAATGGCACATTCCTTTCTGAACTTAAAATTTCAAACACCTGCCATCAAAGAAGCACACAGCACAGTCTGGAGCCAGAGATCTTAGACTTTTTCCAAGTTTCTTCATCAAGGTCCCCAAAGCAGGTGTTCTTTTCTAGTCCAAAGAATAAGACATGTTTGAGAAAATCCTATTTCGTCATTTCCCAGAGAACACACGAAGAAAAATTGCCAAGCTTCTGTTTCAAATGTTAGGGGTTTGGATGGAGCTTAAACAACAGCTTGTGCAAAACGTCATAGCTCCAATTCTGTCACACTGAGAAAGGACGGCTCAGACCCCCCAAACCCAGGCCAGGCAGACAATGCTGCATGACGTCAGCCAACCAACCGCAAAGCCAACCTGGTTGGTTGGAGAGGAAAACCAGGCATTATCTTCCGCAAATTCAGTGTGACATGGAGAATGAGACAACTACGTACTCCCACTGAATAATACTCACACCTCCTGTATCGTCCTTAAATATCCAACATGTCAAGTAAGATTCTGAGCTCAGATTACTTGGGACGTGTCTCCATTCCCCACCTCATTTTGAATGTGTTTTGTCCTGGGGACCTTTGGCAGATAAACCTGCAGGCTCTATCCTGACGAACTGGAACTGAAATTGCGATTCATCAATTCACGCAGGTGGTTTACACTAAACGTTCTTTAATGCATGTTTCAAATGTTGTACACAAAGTACCTTCTAGAGCATTCCTTCAGCTGTGATCTCATATAACATTCCACATTCCCCATCTAAGTACTCCTGTTATTTTCTGAGTGGATAAAGGTCCCTTTGTAAATAGCTGTAGTCTTACTTCTGTGGTCCATGGTTTTAACTTGCATAACTTGCATTAACACGATGAGTTTTTCCTGTTAACCCCCATCTAACCAGGTGAGAGTTTCTCAGTCCAAGTCACATAAGACGCCTTATGGATTTCAAGGAGGAAAATAAGAGGAAGTTACAGTTTGGTAGCTGTGTGGATATATCCTCCCTTTTCACACAGAAATTTGAATATTCTGGGAAATTCACACTTTCAGAGAATAAAATCAGATATGGTGGAACTAAATGGGGAAATGCTGATGGTGGATTTTGCTTAATGCTGTTCTATGACCTTTCAGCATTACTAGTTCACAACCATGAAACTCAGGGGTAGATAGAATTCAAGGGGATCCAGAAACCAGGATGGAAAAAATACTACATCTTCAGTTTCAGTAGCCTCAAACTGAAATTTAGTCTTTCTTTTCATTAAAATGGAGGCCACAGACCACAGGACCTGTGACTTTGTTGCCAAGAAAGATCGCAGATGCTCTCATATCACATTATAGCCATTGCAGATATCTCAAAATCTCTTTTACCCCCATCGCTACTTCAAATCATAGCAGTTATACCTGCTAGTCTGTATTATTAAGTAAAGCACACATCACGATTTTTAAAACAACTGGTTAATGTATTTCGGTAAAAGCGGTTTCCTTTGTAATCTTGTACACCCTATCCCTGTATTATCATTTAAAACAGCATTCTGAGAAGAGTCTGCAGGCTTCACCAGACTGCCGAAGAGATCCATGGCACAAAAAGGTTAAATCCCTGAAACTACACCCAAAACATTTACTAATGCAACAGCTGGGTTTCTGGAGTGAATCATTCCTTGCTAGTATCTTTTGAAGCTGAAACACACTTGACCTTGAAATCGACACAGTTTCCTTGTTGTAAATAGGCGATTCTGTTGACAGTCATTTCCCCCCCACCCTTATTTTGCCATAAGAGAAGACCTGTAGATTCTAAAAACATCTCTGCCATCATAGCATAGGTTGTTTTCATCTAATTATAACATTTATCATTAACATTTTGCCATCAACACTGAATTAATGGTTCTCATACCTAATAGTGCTGAAATCCAGCCTATTTTATAAGGGCACTAAATACAATCATTTTATAACCTTCATTTGAAATATAGAAAGAGCATCAAGAAAACTACTTGGACAAGTATCATAGTAATTCCTTATTTTGTGTAAAAAAGAGTAAACATCAAAGTACCCTATCAACAACAGCGCTTTTAAATAACAGTGCTGCTGGTCCAATCCATGCTCATTACTGAGTCAGAATTATGAGATAAATGAAGTGATGCGCCAGGAGATGTGCCCTGAGCGCAAGCACATCAGCCTTTCGGAAAATCCCCCAGGGAGACTCTGACCAAAATAGACATCTCTAAAGGCAGCAAGTTAAATGAATATTCACTCACTGAAAGCTACTGAGAAATTACTGATGCATCCGCAAATACTCACTTGTCACTGAAGCTAAGTACTTTGCAAAATGCTCATCTCCAGAGTAAAATAAATGCAATCAGAATTCAGGAACTAATAAAGGACATAAAAAAATAAGAATAATATATTCTTGTATTAAATTGAGATGTAATTCACATACAGTGAAATACACATTTTTCATAAACACAATTAAACCATTATTTTCTAGTCATCAGAGTCGTAGGTATATCACATGTGCTGCTCTTAAATTTGCCTTTTTTCCCCTTGTCAAATTTGTAAGATGTAGAAACTGGTTATGCATCTAGTCTTTGATTAACCTCAATACCACAGGTTTTCTTTGAATTCCAAGCCACAGAATAATCCAACTCATGCACAATGATGGAAAATGCAAAATCACTAAACTTAGGAAGGAAATGAGCTACATTAAGGCAAAGAAACCAATTTGCACTATATAATGTTATAGGGATTAAGAAATAAAAGGCATTACAAATCAGTTTTCAAATCACTCATGATCTAGAGCAAATTTTTAGTGACTATATCTGTGTTTGAATTAAAGTAGATCTACCAATAATAATTTAGTTTTGGGGCTCTTGTTTTCTTCCAAAGAAATTATTCCAATTTCTAAATGTACCAATAGCTTATATGACTCCTTAGTGGAGACCATCCACTGTTATTCTCTACACAGCTGAATTTCCAGAGGAAGATAGTGAAAACGTGCCCTTTGCTTTAACAACCAAAAAGCAACTGCATGCCCACATGCCAGAGTTTCTACCCCAACTTCCTTGGCATAGTCCAGACTATGTTTTTCTAAACAGGAAGCTGTTGACAGTTTTCCCTGGTATTTTCAGAATACCCTATTTACAAGAAAAACCCCAACTTTTGTTTCATAGTATAATGTTCTTTCCTGCTGTGCCTGTTGTTGCTAATTACGAATGCTGCAAACAAGATACAAACCAAATTCCAAACTATTCTGGGATGATTCCGAATAGGGTAGCAATTACAAAAAAAAAAGAAGAAGAAGAAGCAAAGTTAGCAATGTATTGCAAGGCAGGTCTGGAGTGCATAAACCCAAAGCTATGCTGAAGGGAGGATTCCTGGAATTCGATGGGGAATATTTGGCTCAAGCTGCAAAATCTGTGTCTTGAAATAATGTCATGTTAGCAAGTGTTGAGCAAGAACGGCGATTATATTTTCACCTACTTCATAAAACATTAATCCAAATTTGACCAAATTCCAGAGACTCCGTACAAAATTAGCAACTAGAAGCCACTTCACATTCTTCCCCTGGTACAACAATAATTGCTCATGAAGAGAAACTTGTGGTAGGTAAGAGAGAGGGCAAAACCACAAGGATCTATGAAACATCTAACTGTTTGTGCAGAAAGGGAACTCATTACCTCACACAGAAGAAGTGCAGGATTTAACAGTCCATGCTCCGCAGCCCCAGGGAAGCAGCAGCGGGAGCGGTAGCAGCGGCAGCGGCAGCGGGAGCAGAGGCAGCGGCAGGAGCGGCAGCAGCCAGCATCCACCAGATTCTCACAGGCCTTTGACTG
Organism: Trachops cirrhosus; assembly: GCA_028533065.1. Classification (NCBI taxonomy): domain Eukaryota; kingdom Metazoa; phylum Chordata; class Mammalia; order Chiroptera; family Phyllostomidae; genus Trachops; species Trachops cirrhosus. The sequence goes on from CM052544.1 coordinate 100,605,394, forward strand.
TGCGGACTCAGCCACAGACTCTGCCTCCAGCTGACGTCAAAGTCCCTGTCACATGGCCAGATGAAAGCCAAGAGAGCATTGGTTGTCGTAGCAACCACAGAACAGCTCCGAAATTATTTCAATAGGTCATCTGTCACTGTGGGGGGTGTGTGTGTGTGCATACATCACACACACACACACACACACACACACACACACACCCCACACACACACAACCATCAGGGACAGCTCCCTCAACTCCCAGAAGCAGTGACTCAAGAGTGCCTGCAACTTTCCTCTTTAAGACTTCCCTGTCTGTTCTTTACTGGTACTTGCAGGAAAGTGCATGCCACTCTGAAGTTCCCGTCGGCCTCGCTTTCACCAGCATGAAGCCTGTTTCTCTGCAGAACAAAAGGAAAGAAACTTAAAAATCCTGGGGGTAGTCTTCTGCACTAATGAAATCTGTCTGTGAGTAAATGGATAAAAACAGAACCTCAAGGGAAGTTGGAAGAAAAGACATTTTTAAACTATGTAAGCATCCAACCTATGCACTGAGCCATGCTAGTGATGGAGAGAAAAACAGGAAACAGAGGGGGTGGCAGCCCAGAGTAGGATGAGAAATCCTAAAGATCCTGACACCGTCTAGGATGGGGAGATGCAGTGAGATGAGCTCAGAATTCCCGCCCCGTAAAACGTGCATGCGAGGATGAAGGCCACTAGTCACACCAGTGCTACTTTAAAACACAACCTTGAGAGCACGTGTATAACTTTGTTGGACCTTTGCGTTGGGGTCATGGTACAGGTGCGAAATCCTCTCCTCCTAAATGCTCTCTCATCCACACCCCTCTGGGGCTCAGCGTGGAGTAAACGAGTAAGAATTCCGTCAATGCAAAGTTCAGTGCAGCCTAGAGCAGAGGAATAAAAAATACAGTCTTGTATGATTTCTAACGTTAGCTTCACTTCCTTTAAGACCAGCCTATCTCACTCCTAACACCACACATGTGCTTACTTCCTACTGCACTCTCCCCCTATATAACAGAGAGCCAATTAAACCCAGTGAAATATAATCCACAGGAAGGCGCTCTGAAAAATACATTCAGAAAGCATATACTCCTTCAAAGGGCAAAGGGGAGAAAAGTAGGGGAGAAGAGATTGCTCTTAAAACTCTAAGGACCTTTCCACGCCAGCATTATCAGGATTTCTATTCTGGCTTCTTTAAAAAAAAAAAAAAAGAGTAGCTCTGGAGAGTTGCAAAATATAAATGGAAACTAAGCCAGCTGGGCAGATTACATTTTTGTCACTCCAAAAGAATACAATTTCTTCAGAGTCACAGAAATTGCTTCTTGAACGATGAGATTAATGTCCAAACTGTTTGGCCATACAATCTTCCCCTTCCATCTTCCTCTTGCTTTACTTCTGTCCCAGCTCCAGTGGGAAGAAAAGATATATTTTTATTTCAAAAGTTATTTTTATGATGTTATTAGCTGTAGCACGGCTAAAGTAAAACCAAACTGTAACGCTTCCCCTTTCATTTCAGATTAATGACAACAGAGAATTTACCTGTTTGCACAGGGACAATTGGCTCATTGAATCCAATGTCTGTCTAAATGGGTCAGGATGTCTCACGGGGGGCAGATTGCAGTAACAGTCACAATACACAAATTTGCAGTTCGTTCCAGTCAGAGACTGGTTTTCTGTTCTGTAATGCACATCCCAGTAACGAAGGGAATGGGAAGAGAGAAGAGAAGGAATATCCCTCTAGACTTTCAGGACCCCACGTCTCTGAGCTGCCTGCTTTAATCAGCTCTCTGGCCCCAAATCCGTGGCTGCCTGAAGGCTTCTCTTCACCCAGATCCAGCACCTACGGGAGTAAAACTGCAGTACCACTATTTGCCAATAGGTGACGTCCTCTGAAACCAGAAGCTCTCAGTTGTAAAAATTCCTGAAATTCATGGTGTCAATTAGTTTGAGATTTAACAAAAACTAACACTTTAATTTTTTTCTATTATTTTTAAGACTAAGTATATTTTACCATATACTGACTTGAGCTTAAACTCATTATAAGTTAAAATAATCAGCGGACTGACCTTTAATATGTAAAGTGGGTGCGTGTGACCCTTTTTTCTGTGGCATGCTTCCTACCTGCCATCACTTACTCTCCTTTGCAAACCACCTAGGATTAGAGATCCCTCGTACAGCAAAAAAGGCCACCGATCTCCTGCAGGGCTGAAATCATGATGATGGTCTCTCTGGAGCTCAGATTTCTATTGATTTAGCTCGTTAATCCAAATGCAGTTTGAAAAGATTAGAGGAAATACACAAGGACCTTTTCACAACTTTGAGACCACAACAGTGAAGGGATACATGTTTTATTTTTTAAGTGACAACTCACTTTTTTAGGTGAAAATGGTTTACTGAATTTAAAAATGCCCATTCAAAGATACTTCTGCACTATGGTTTTGACTTGCTGTGTAAGTATCAAAGCTGCATGTTATTAGTCTGACCACTTTGCAGGAAATAACTGGCAAATGCCACTAAATCAGTTGGAATTGGGTTCACACACCTGAATTAACAAGCTAGTGGGGTCATGCGCAGATCATGATAATCAGCCTTTTGTTTGCTGTTTCTGTCTCACGGCCCTAACGCTGGCGGGAAGGCCGTGGACGTGGTTTTTGGAGGCCCTGGGTTCAATTCTCACCTGGGCAAATTACTTGAGTCCAATGAGCTTCAGCACCTACATGCTGGGGTTGTTGTGAGGATTGTAAAGTTAATGTATTCTAAAATTCTGACACCCTGTGTCAGGACTGAATGTGTATGTTCTTGCTTGTCTGTTTGACTCTGGTAAGTCTTAAAAGTCCTTCAGGGAAAGGATGGAATCTTAGTCGTCTTACAACTCAACAGCTTGGAACATAGTGCTCAGGAAATGCTGACTGACTCAACCACTGGGAAGTAAAGGCTGCGCAGAAGAAAGAAATGGTTCCTTTTTCTTCCCACTAACAGAGACTAGGAAGCCTTCCCTCAGCCCCCCAAAAATGCAAAGAAAAAAAAGAAAGAAAACAATTTGATTTATCACAAAAATTTCTAACAATGCATCGGTCCAAGTCAATTTACCAAGTAATTCAAACATTTCTAAATCGTAAATACTTAAGTTATATGCTGATGTATTTTATGGCTGTTGCTGTTGATGCTGGATAATCTTTCACATTAATTGAGCACATACTGTATGCCAAGTAATTCAAACATTTCTAAATCATAAATACTTATTATAAGTGTACTTAAGTTATATGCTGATGTATTTTATGGCTGTTGCTGTTGATGCTGGATAATCTTTCACATTAATTAAGCACACTGTATGTGGAGTGTTGTTCTAAATACTGTAGACATATTAAACCATTTATTGTAATAACCCTATGGGGCAGCACGAACCTTTGTTCACATTCCACAACTGGAGAAACTTGAGCACAGAAAGATGAAGACACTTGCCTACTTGGTCCCTGGCTGAGCCAGACTCTACACCCGGGAGACTTGGCTCCATTCATTTTTGGAAATAACTTACATTTGACAAATTTTTAGAAAGAATGAAATGATTTATGTTTATTGTATACTTGTGAGTTGTTTTTATTTTTAATTTCTTAGGAGGAGGAGAAAGCCATCTTATCTTTTCTGCCTGTTGGAACTGTAACAATTTTAATCTGGCTTAGGTCTAAGGAGTAATTCGGCAAGAAAAATCTAATCAGGAATATTGGAATCAAGGAAAATGGGCAGAGTGAAACAGTGAACATACCCTAAGTAAAACTGTGCCCAAATCAGTATAGTCTCCACCGAAGCCAGTACGTGGATTGCACAGGCTTGGGCGACTCCTTTCCCACCACCATGTCGTTTCATGTGTTGGAACCAATACTTGCACTGAGATAACGGTAAGAGCTAGGTTTTTTTTTAAAGTGCTTGGAAGGCATCAAAGTAGCAGAGGCAAAAAATCTTTAAGTGCCCAGATAAAACAAAAATATATTGATGCTAGCCTGATATTCCTCACACTATCTCTGCTTTTCTCCTCAAGTAACTAGCTAATTCTTAAGCGGTGTGAGGCTTTTGGCATTCTCAGAGACTGGAGAGACAACAGCTGGAGTACAGATATTCAAGAGCATCCAGGACTTTAGGGATAAAAATCCAGTGTGTGTGTGTGTGTGTGTGTGTGTGTGTGTGTGTGTGTGTGTGTTTGTAAAGGAATCACAGAGAAGAAGTCATCCCAACATTCTGAACAGTTTTTCCCCTGGAGCATTTGCCACTTCCGAAATGGTGTTAGACAAGAGAACAAGAAGTAAAGCATAAAAATACATCAAAGAGGATAAAAACATAAAAGGGGAATTCAGCAATCTTATCGCCCTCTGGAGCCAAAAATTGGAGTACAGGATTCTAAGGAGTCTGAGTTGGTCAGCATCCTAAGTTTTCAGGTCTCATAACTAAAAGGCAATTTCCTGGGAGTAAGGGAAAACAAGAAATAGATACATCTTCCCTAAAACTAGTTTCCATCCTAGAATTATTATTATAATACTTAATTGGATCAAGGTAATATGACCCTACTTTAACTACACTCCAGAGAAAACCCTCTCTAAAAGAATATGACATCATCCAGAGCTCTTACTATTTTTCATACATCACTTCCAATTTAGTCCAAAATCAATAATCATGCCAGGAGATGGGCAGGCCTAACTGCCCAAAATCTAGAACAAAAATAGACCATAGACATGGATCCATATGTGATTCGTCTTCTGTAGTTGGCAGACAGGGGTTTTAAATAACTGTAATTAATATGTTCAAGGAAATAGATCGCAAGATGCAGAGTTCCACAGGTACAAAATAAAATCTACAAAAAGGAACATATTAAAATTAAAGCACTGAAAAATACAACTGACATTAAAAACACAACAGATGGTTGAAGAGTAGAGAAGAAACAGCAAAAGGGAAAATTAGTGAAATTAAAGATAGATCACAGACAACATCTAGACTGAAGTATAAGAAGAAAAGAAGAATAGAAAATACAGAAAAGAATGTAAGAGACCTTCAGAACATGAGAAAATGATAACATGTATTTAGGAAAGAAGGAGAGAATCAAGAAATAGAGCAGAAGCCATATTTGAAAAGAATTGGCTGCGAAATTTCCAAAATTTCCAAAACATACAAAACAACAGAATTAAGAAGCTCCACTGACCCCAAACAGGGTAACTACAGAGAAAATCACACAGAGAAGACGCGTTACGACCAACCTGCTGAAAACTAAAGACAAGACGAAAATCTTACAGCAGCAAGACAAAAAAATTAACTTCAACTCATATTAACTTTAAAGGAACAACAAAAGACTTTTTTTTAAGTAAAACTCAACAGTAAAACAAACAAATATGAAAACATGATAAACTATTCAATTAGAAAATCAGCAAAATAAAAGGAAGAGACATTTTTCCCAAAAATGTATACAGACGACAAGCACACGATTTTTTCAAAATCATTCGCCATTAGGGAAATACAAGTGAAAACGGTAATGAGATATCACTACATACCTGTCAAAATGACTAAAATAAAAACTAGTGACAATGTCAAATGCTGGCAAGGATACAGAGACACTGAATCACTCAGCCATTGCTGGCGGGAATGTAAATGGGGCACTATGGAAAGCCGTTTGACAGTTTTTTTAAAAATTAACCACCCAACTACCATATGACTCAGCAATTATATCCCTCAGTGTTTCAAAGAAATGAAGACTATGCTAACATAAAAACTTGTACACAAATGCTTATAGCAGCTCTCTTTGCAATGGCAGCAAGTGGAAACAACACAGGTGCTTCCAATGAGTGAGTGGGCAAACAAATTCCAGCACCTGCATGCCACAGAGCGCGGCTCACTGCTAAAATGGGACAAAGTGTGGGTGCACGCAGAAATCTGCCCAAATGTCCAAAGGACTCTGCTGAGTGAAAAAGCCAATTTCAAAAGGTCATACACTTTATAGCTCCATTTATATAACATTAGTGATATGACAAAATAATGGAAATGACAAACAGATCAGTGGTTACACTGACCAGGGATTAAAGAGGGAGCTGCGCAGGGAGGGGAGTGTCTGCTGTGAAAAAGCAACAGGAGGATCCTCGCGGGGATGCAATGTTCTCGTCGCACCTGTGTCAGTGTGCATAGCCTGGTGGGAATATTGTGGCACCGTTCTGCAGAACGTTACCTTTAGGGGTAAGTGGGCAAAGTGTGTATGGTTTTTCACTGTGTTGTGTTTTCAACTGTATGTGAATCTATATGTATCTCCAGATAAAAGTTTAGTTAAAAATATTTAAATGATGGTGACATGGGACATTTTTAGTCAGAAAATGAGGGATTTGTTCCAACAAAATTATATGGACTTTCTACCAGCACTATATAGGCAGAAGAAAATGATCCTGGATTAAAAGACAGAGACATTCAGCCCTGGCTGGTGTAGCTTAGTGGATTGAGTGCAGGCCTGAGAGCCAAAGCGTTGCTGGTTCGATTCCCAGTCAGGGCACAGCACATGCCTGCGTTGCAGGCCAGGTCCCCAGTATGGGGTGTGCTAGAGGCAACCGTACATTGATGTTTCACTCCCTCTCTTTCTCCTTCCCTTCCCCATCTCTCTAAAAATAAATAAATAAAACCTTAAGAAAAAACTCAGAGACATTCAGAAAGGGCAAATATAGGTAAAAGATTTAATTTCAAACATGCCAATAATTTCCATAATATGTAAACTGACTAAATCTTCCAATTAAAATATAAACATTCTGGGCCATAGGAAAGTCTCAACACATAAATAATTGAAACCACACGTATACTTTCTGTATAGTGTAGAATAAAACTAGAAATCAAATAGAAAGACCCCTAGATAGTAACTAAGCAATACATTTCTAAGTAATCCATGGATTAAAAAGATTCACATTAAAATTTAGAAATATTTGAACCAAACATATATGTTAAAAAGAAAAAAAACAACAGACACCAAGACCCCGATTTTGGCGGACACTTTGAGGAACCCCATGGACCTGTTCCCCAGTGAAACAAGCATCACCGATGAAAAATACTTGAAAATATCAAGGAAAGTCTCTGAAAATCATCCTTAGGGTATGCAGCCAATGAAGAAACATTTATTTATTTTTTTTTTTTAAAAAGAATGAAAACTTGGTAAGAACATTAAGAGTCTGTGGCTCCCGAATCTCAATCCACTTCTCCCCCAGCCCCTCAGCTCAGTTCACAGAAGCTTCATTCTGGAAAGGTGGGACCGGAGAGATTGGGCTCCTCCCCGCTTCAGCCCTCACTGGAGGGCTGCAGTGTCTCTCTGGGAAAGACAAGTCAACAGGCTTTCTCCAGCTCTGCTGTTGAATTCCTGCTGGGTACAGCCACCAGGAGGAAGAGAAAAAGTTCAATCGTGTTTAAGGGACAGTTATTATACGTTAAATTTGTTCCCAACTGCTAACGTTTCCACCGTCAAGAAAAATTGGGAACTTCGTGCATGTGAAATAAGCTTATAGAATTTCATGAAATTCCCAGGAATCCCCATAGAAGAAAACAGAATGCACTGCATTCAAAAGCTTTGCAGAAGTACTAGAAAGCAGCTCCTCGCATCTCTGAGTAAATAAATCAGTCACCTTCAACTAACAGTCGGTAGGATTCATTCAAAGACTCTCTAAAGTCTTTCTGGGCACCGAGGAGTCCCACGCACTGAAGATAAAGGAAAAGGAGAAGAGACAACAAAGTCACACACTGAATAGAAATGGCCTCTCCTTTCACCCTGCCTGCCTTTTCATGGATTGAATGAGAAGAATAAATTCTTTTCTGAAAGAGAGAGAATTTCGCACATGAAACTAAGGAGGTGGTTTTATAGGAAAATGGTCGATGAATCACTGCTTTATATTCAATCTCCCATACAAAGGGAAGACTGCAAAATGCCACTTTTCCATCCCCAACATCCAGTGCAAGTAGAGCAAATACTGTATTAAGATTGTTGTTTTTGCTTTTTTGTGAAAGATGGTTTTAGAACCATAACTGTCTCTGCTGTCAGACAGCCAATGTTGCATATGTGTAAACCTAACGTTTACCAATCTTCACGGATTCTGTCCCGTCCTGCTGCCAAGGGATAAAGAAATAGACCCGAAGAGCATGAAGAATCTGCATGCTTTCCTTGTGCCTGCATCAGAAGTGCAGCTCCTGTAAACTCGTATAGAGGAATCCCAAACTCATTTCCAGCCCAATGTCATGCCCTCTGCTGAGGCTTTGTGTGAAGTGCTGGCATCGAGGATTCTTTGCCGTGTCACAATGCAAGGAACGAACATAAACTTTGGAGGCAGGTAGATGTGTGGGCTCCCCAGATATGACTTCCATCTCTGGGACTTCAGACCGTTTATTTCACCTCTCTGAGGCTTGATTTTATTATCTGTGAAATGGAATACTAATAACCACCTCGTAGGGTGATTATGAAGAGGGATTCTCAATTTAGCAGTGCATCTGGTAGAGTCACAGAGACAACACTAAGCTTCCTAATTAGGAAGAATAATTCAGAAATGTGCTAATTAGGGCCCAGTTTACCCTGAATTTATGCTTTCTAAAAAATGAATTTATTTGAATATGATTTTCTGTTTTAATTGACTTCTTTAGCAAATAAATTATATTCGCTAAGTTATAGTGAGAACAAATAATTGTTCTCATTATCAGGAGCACTATGTATTCTCAATGCTTTTATTTTGACTTAATAGCATTTAAAACTACAGCATAGAATTGTATTTAGCCTATTATTTATTCTTTACAAAAGAGGGAAATAGAATATCAGTTTATTAGTTTGTTAATATTAGGTTTTCTTCTTAAAAAAATCCATTCCTAAAAAAGCAAACACACCACATACTCTAAGACCTGCAAATACCTAGTTATTTTAATGCCAAATCTTTTCCACATAACCTTTACACAGACTTATATAAAACATATGTTCTGACACTGTCAAAGATGTGTATCTTGCTTTAATAAAATCAAATGTATATAAATTCTAATGTAGCAAAAAACGTTAATTAGGACATTTAAAGCACACCTCCCTCCTGTGATAAATATAAAATGCGATTTAATTACAAAGAAATGATTTATTACAGCTTTTCAGAAAGACATTTGACTAAAGAATTGCATTTCTCAGAAATATATATCTATCAACAATTGAACCTAAAAAGCAAAACAAATAATCAAGCAGAACAGAAACAGACTGATAGATGTGAAGAACATTTGGACAGTTGCCAGAGGGGACGGAGGTTGGAGGGGATGGGTAACAAAGCTGAAGGGATTACAAAGTACAAATTGGTTGGTACAGAATGATCATGGGGGTGGTAAAGTACAACACAGGGAACATGGCCAATAACATTCTAAAAACAATGTATGGTGTCTGATGGGTACGAGATTCATTGGGATGACCACTTAGTAAGTTATATGTCTAATCACTGGGGTGTAGACCTGAAACTAATATAATGTTGTATGTCAACTGTAATTGAAATAGAAATATGATTTAAATACGCATCTTTTTTAAAAGATGGCAGCATGTAAAGGTTTTAGCTCAAAGTTCCTGGCTTTGAAGATGGAGAAAGTGGCCATGAGTCGAGGATTCAGTCACTTCTATAAGCTGATTAGGGAAAGGAAACTGTCATTGTTAGAATGTTTGCATCCCCCTAAAATGCATGTGTTGAGACCCCCAACGTGATGGTGTCAGGAGCTGGGGCCTTTGAGAGGTCAGTGGGTAAAGCCCTCCTGAATGGGATTATTGCCCTTACAAAAGAGGCCCCTGAAAGCTTACTGGGCCCTCCTACCATGTGGGAGTGCAATGAAAAGTCTTCGACCTGGGAGGGGTCCCTCAATCCCTTGTGCTGGGACCCTGATCTTGGACTCCCAGCCTCTGGGACTGTGAGACATAAATGTCTGTTGTTTGTAAGCCACCGAGTGGATGATATTTTTGTTGTAGCTGCCCGAATGGACTAAGGTAGAAATGGATCTTCTCCTAGAGCCTGAAGAAGGGAACACAGCCCCGACTATACCTTGAGTATAGCCTAGTGAGACCCATTCAGCTTTCTTACCTCCAGAACTGTTAGATAATAAATATGTGTTGTTTTCAGACACTGTGATTGGGGTAATTTGTTACAGCAGCTGTGGGAGACTAATACAGACCATAAATGTGCGCTGTTCTTGTCTTCTCAGCAAAACTTTACAGAAGAAATACAGATGAATCCAACCTTAAGGAGCTAGCAGGGCAGAGTAGGAGAGAAAACAAATATGCTAAGAGAAGCACAGCAAACTGCAACAGAGCCTCGGGGGAGAGAGGTGTCCCTCCCAGCTGGGAGCAAACCCATTCCTGGAAAACCTACTGCAGTGACTGCACAGCGGGCCTCCCAGAAGGCAGAGGGTTGCCCTGGCTGACCTTTGGCAGTTCTGTCGAGTCCTCTGATTCTGGAATTTCTATTTACAAAAAGACTTCCATTGCAATAACCATATTTTCAAGAACTGGCCTGATTATGGCTCAGGTCAGAGAACATGCTAAACGGCAAGCAAGAAAGAAACCAAGGCACCACGCTCCTCTCTTGCTATCATTCACAGCTCAGCCCTGGCCCAGCACTGCAGGAAAAGGTGTGTTCTCAGGCTGGCTGGGACGCCATGGTTCGTATCCAAAGGCATGCTGGAGGTCTGTCCTGTCAAACCTGATTTGAGGCTATTTTAATTTCCTGTAGTCTTATCTATGGAAAGTCACAACATTTTGATATTGGCATCAACCAAGGAACCGAAATGTAATCTCTCTCTGAAGACGCAGTGTGACCGCTCACCATCATATCAATAACTCCCCTTTTTGCCTGGGCACTTGGAGTGGGTTTGTCATCCTTTGAAAGCAAACACAGTCAGAACATGTTTGTGCTTCACTAAATTAGTGTCACTGATTCTCGAAACTGAAAAAGACCTTGGGGCTTATCTTGTTCTGTTCATTCACTCATTCATTTATTCACTTAAAAATCTTCAGTGAGTTCCTTCTGTGTGTGTCAGGCACCGTGCTAGGCTGGGAGGCATAGCAGTGAATAAGAAACACTTAGAACTTGGCCTCACAGCATTTACAGTTATTAAAGAGTTACAACATTTAATAAATAATGAGTGATATAGAAGGAGCGCTATCTGGTGCCAGCCCAGAAGGACCTAACTCAGTCTGGGATTTCATAGAAAAGCTCCCTCCCTGGAGACAAGACCCTTGAGTGAGTAAGAAAGAGGAGTAAGCCAGCCAAGGAGGTGGGAGGTGTGCTGAGCAGAGAAAAAGGAGGGTTTAAAACCTCAGAGAGGAGACACAGCATGGCATGTGAGAGGAACTGAAGCAGAGGCTAGGATGGCAGAATCCTAAGAAGAATAAGTGGAACACGATGCATGAAGCAATTGTGGGGCAGGTTACAGAGAGTTTTCTCAACCAATGTAACAAGGTAACTGAGTTCCTGGCTCAAGGACATGCAGCTAGTAGGTAGCAGATTGGACACTAGCTCATCTGAGCCCTAATACAAAGACCAATTAGTATTTTAAAAGAAATGTTCTTTAAAATTTCTTTTCTGGCCCTGGCTGGTGTGGCTGTGTGGCTGAGTGCTGGCCTGTGAACCAAAGGGTCAATGGTTTGATTCCCAGTGAGGGCACATGCCTGGGTTGCAGATCCCGAGTTGGGGGAGCACAAGGGCCAGGTCCGAGTTGGGGGAGTGTGAGGGCCAACCACACATTGATGTTTCACTCTCTCTCTTTCTCCCTCCCTTTGCTTTTCTAAAAAATAAATACATAAGATCTTTTAAAAAATTTTTTCTGATTCTAAAGGTGATGCATGCTGATTATAGAGCAAACATTTCTTCTTTGGCACAAAAACCACTATGGAAATGGCCCCAGGTGTGCACCGCCCACGTTGCATGACGTAGCATCACGTGATCACCGTCCGCAAATCCATTCTCCCAGAAACTAGACATCTTTAGAATGCCTTCAATTATAGGATTTGTCCAGATTGAGCCATAGAAATGTCTCAGGATTAGGTTCATGGAAAATCTGTCCCTTACACACAGTAGCCCACACCCTTCCCCATATGTCAGCTGCTTGCCCGTTTTTTTACTGCATAAAACTGTAGACTTGAAGATCATCTAGTGATTATACTGAGAAAAGTATCTCTGAAAAATTATAGGTGCCCATTCTCTGGTCTTTTTATGGCTTGGTCTTCAGGAAGTTTCTTACCATTTTAAAATCAGAAGATGGTTTTTTTATCACTCAACCCCAAAAGCCATCAGGATGTCCCACCTCTCCACACTGCTGGCAGATCCAATCCCTTGTGCAAACCCAGCGTCAACACTTCTGATAAGGACACACGTGCCAGAGTAGGAGCCCCTGTCCTTCCTCCTGGGAAGGCGCTCCGCAAGGTCAATGGAACCAACTTTTCCCTCCTGGTTTCTGGCCAGAAGACAGACAAGTCCTGAGACTACTGGGACTACTGGGAGCAGACAAAGTGCTTGATTAAAATGTTGTCCTCTTCACAGTTCATTAGCAGATTGTTTTTAAGAGTTCATGCCTTGTAGCTCAGTGGATTAAGTGCAGGCTGCAAACCAAAGGGTCGCTGGTTATATTCCCAGTCAAGGCACATGCCTGGGTTGCGGGGCAGGTCCCCAGTGGGGGGCACTCAAGAGGCAACCACACACTAAGTTTCTCTCCCTCTCTTTCCCCCTCCCTTCCCCGCTCTCTAAAAATAAATAAATAAAATCTTTTAAAAAAGAGTTCATGCCTTAATTCATGTTCTTTCTGAATTGTCATTTCATTTTCCTGCCACTGACATTAAAAGAAAATCTCTTTTGCCTGTTCTTGCGGTTCCCAAACCTAATAATAATCATGGTTGCAGCCTTTTTCCTTGAGTTTCTGACAGCATAAATAATGCAGGTGCACAGAAGTAAAATGTAGCTATGCTGGCCTTTGCTTCTTTAACCAATCAGCTACCGAAGAAGGAGAAGGAGAAGAAGAGCAGGAAGAGGAAGAAGAAAAGAGACTGAAGTGATAGAGTGAGGCATTTTACTGTCCAGCTGCCAAGAGGGCATTGCGGACAATGAGGATTTCAGAATAATAACCCTAAAGAGAGGAGGTTCAGAGCATCCCATTCACAGTGCGGGCAGCCTGAAAGACGCATTGTTCCCAGCAGGTCAGGTGGAAGACCCCTCCCGTGAATGCGGCATTCTGAGGAAATGCTAAGCCATCCATTTTTTAAAACACCCCTGACATCAGAAATTTCAAACATGATTGGGTTCTCAGGGAGCAACGCTACAGCCTCACAGGTGTGAGGTAATGAGGCATCTAAGGACCGCAGCTTCTCCACGAACAGCTGCAGAAAGGAGGAAGATACAATCGGTCCATTTAAAATCTGTACGGTGGGCTCCCCAGCTTACTTGCATTCTGAGACTTGTGGCAGGCTGCAGAATCCAGCTCTCCAGCCGCTAGGAAGGGGAGGGGTTCTGATATGAGGACTTTGTCCTGGGAGCCTTCTGAACTTAGAAATATATTCTTTAACATGTCAACATATGCAACATTAAAACGTGAGATGCTCGAAAATAAAATATTCACCCACTCCCTGATCCTGCATGAGACCGTTTTCTCATTGTTGGCATATGTGCTCCTCTAAACTTTCATTTGAAAGAAAACAATAAATATAGTTACCATAATATTTGGTATGATTCTTTTTTGGCTTGTTTTTTATTTGGCACTGGGTGGACTGCGTCACGTGAATTGTCTCGTTTGATCTTCACAATCACCCCATGAGATGAGCACCGTCACTGCAGACATGGGAAAACTGGGTTTCAGAAGGGCAACCATTGCTTGTCTGGGACGCCTGACTTAGTCTGCGAGGTTAGGTAGTTCACGCAAGAGCTGGCGTCATATCAGAAGCCAAAGATCTCAGAAGCCAAAGGCTCTCCTTTTTTTCCCCACTCAGTGTGGGCTAATAAATACCTTCTATAAGCCTCCGTATTTATCCTTTCCAGTTGCTGCATAAATTCCAGCGAACACCCAGGCTGTCAACCCACACTCAGATTGCTGTGGGATTCGGGAACCAGCAACACATAAACATATTCATACATTTACTTTTTCCCTTTAAGCCGTTACCTTGGAAAAAGGCGAATGAGAGTGATTAGTAAGCCATTGCATATGAAAATTGTCTAGAACTGCTGATACTAGCTCTCTTCAGACTTTTAAATGAACTGTGACTTTTCTCATTGCCACTAGCAAGAACTGAATGTCCTCTTTCTCCAGGGGCGTGTCAGCACTGCAGCAGGCATAGGTGTGTATGTACATAGTTGTAATAATAGCAACCATATGCATTAGTTATTTGTTGTTCTCAGTTTAACGAGCACCAAATAACAACCTGTCATCACTTGGATTTCTATTTCTTGACCTACGGGAGGGGTTGAACATTGTTATATATATATTTGTTTGCCATTTGTGCTTCCTTGTCTGTAAATTATATTTGGGACCTCTGCTCTTTTATCTACGGAGACCCAGATTTCGATCCGCACCCGATACGGCTTTGTGCAAGCCTCAGAGTGGTATTTCTCTCTCCCAATTTCCCAGTCTACACAGTGAGATGATAATGAGGAAATCAGCTCTGTGTTCCTCTCCATCCAAATCCCTTCTCATCGCATGGGCTTTGCCAGAAAATTCTGTGGCAGTGCCAGGCCATTTTTTGACACTTGTTGTTACTCATGCACATCTGTGTATATTCTTTAAAAGATTTTGGATCCTAAAGAAGGGATGACCTCATTTGCAGTTGCACTGGTCTAGTGCTTCCCATGAGTCACGTCTGGCGAGATAAAGAACGCAGCATCATTTTCCCCAAGTGAAGTGGAGAAGACAGAACCCACGTCCCAACTGGAAACACATCACAGTGAGGGGAGAAGCTGAATGACTCAGATAACATCCCATGAGACTTCCAGGAAAATGGGGCTGTGTCTCTCTCTCACCTCATGAACCTGTGGATGATGTAGAAAGTCACCCTCCTCTTAACTTTGTGCTTTTGCTGAACTCTCTTCATTGTCTAGACCATTTTGAATTAGGTTATATGTTACTAGCAATCCAAAGCATTCTAACTGATGTAGAATGATCTACTTTATATGTTTAAAAGTAAATATTTTAATTAATTTTTTACTATTAAGAGGGACTTCAGTATGAAGCTGAGTGGGCTGTCAAGAAGACAATGACCATCCCTGCCCTTCCCTGCTGACCTCAGGGATTCTGTACACAGATCATTAATGAAAATAAGGCATCAAAATACAGGGTCTGGCACAAATAATGCCCCCTTTTTATTACAAAATCTTTTATTACAAAATCATAAGCATGTAATTCTATAACATAACAGTATCACACTCAAGTATACCATATGACATTTTAGGTGAAATGTTCAAATTAAAAGTATAAACCACTATATCCACATTATTACCCTATCAACCACACTCAAGCAGGCCTTACTTCTGCTGGACCCTATATGAGGTATTTTTTGAGGTATTAAGAATTTAGGGATTACTTAACTTTAACATTTTAAAACCAGGGACAGCGTCTATTTCGTTCACTCTGTACAGCATGAATCAGTACCTGGCACATAGTAGGTGCTCAAAATGGATTTGTTCAATAAATAAATGAAGGAAGGAAGGGAGGAAGGAATGACTGGATAGGTGAATAAGTGAATTTATTTTTTAGGATAAAAAGTCCCCCAAAGAAAGAGAGAGATGTGTCATATGAATTTAGAGAACTAACTCAAGTACGGTGTCTTCAACTTGGACTAGGGTATAAGAATGTGAAAAATAAAGGAAAACCAGTTATTATCAATTTAGAACTTTCTGAAAATTGATACCCAGTTTCTACAATTTCTGCCAAAGTAATATGAGCCCTGGTAAAGAAGGAATCTCCACTGAAGAATGGGATGGGTTCTACAGGCGTTCTGGCTACTCATGACACATGAAAAGACTAATGTTGAATTAGCTTTTCCTGGTTAAACCAAAGCTCTAAATGTCAGGATATGCTGACCTTTAACCCTTGACCCTCAGCATCTCCAAAACAATACACTTGAAAACACGCGGCCAATATCTGAGTTATCTATGTTGGCACCAGCTCTCTTGCATCTTTTTAACAGGAAATGGCAAATTGCCAGCAATTGGGAAAGCAACAGGGGAGCGAGACCAAAAGAGGACACTTTTATCATCAAGTCTATAAAAAAGTCGTGGTATGTGAATCTGCATGTGAAATTCCAAAGAATAGTTTTGCAGAGGAAGTGAATACCAGGAACGCCAGGCGTGCAGGTAGGTGCACACACACACACGTACACAGGATTTCACGTATCCACTACTACAGACTGAATGTTTGTGTTCCCTCAAAATTCGTATGTTGAAATTCTAACCCCCCATGTGATGGCAGTAGGAGGTGAGGCTTCTGGAAGGAAATAGGTCACGAGGACAGAGTCTTCGTGAATGGGATTAGAGCCCTAATAAAGGAGGCCCAGATAGCTCCCTCATCCCTTCTACTATGTGAGGGGACAGAAAAGACTGCCACCTATGAACCAGGACGTGGGCCCTCACCAGACACTGAATAGGCCAGCACCTTGACCTTGGACTTCTCAGGCTCCAGACTGTGAGAAGTAAACTTCTGTTGTTCATGAGCCACCAGTATGGTATGCTGTAATGGCCACCCAAACAAACTAGACGCCTACATTTGCACTTGAAAACTCCGATCGTTTCCAATTCAACCAGTTGGTTTTTTTCATCCAGAAAGCTTCTAGATACTCAGCTTATAAGAGGTAAATCTTGTATATATGTTTGAGTTCTCACTTACAAATCTTTTTTTAAACCACTCAATACACCGTTTATTGAATCCTGATCAAATTGATTTATATGTTTGTAACCTTCAATAAAAATGCAAATTAATATTTATCAAGCACTTAGCCTATTCTAGCTACAGGGCCAAGAACTTTATGTACATTAACCAATGAATTCTTAAAATGACCCTTGAGGCATAGGAATTATCTTTTTATAAATTATCATTTTATAAAATAGGTTACAGAAAAATGAACAGCCTTCTCAAGGTCTCACAGCCAGTGAGTGGTGAAGTCACTCTGAGCCAAGCTGTCTCTGGAGATCCTGGTTCCTGTGCCGAGTCCTGTGCCCTCCCTGAAGGAGGCTGGGCCTTCCAACACCGGCGACTCCATAGCCACCCATTTCTCGAGCCCTTCCTGCGTGCTAGCCCTCTGCCAGGCCCTGTGCGGGGTCCAGAGATGAACAGAACCTCCACTGCAGTCCTCCAGGGGCTTACAATCTATTGGGAGGAGACGGCAGAGAAGCAAATGAATACTCACTATAAAACACATACCGAAACCTGTGCTATGAGAAGACTCAAGCAAAGAGCTACGGAAGTTCAAGACGGGCACCTCTACGCACTGGAGTGTGCATCCTTTCTTTGAGCTCATAGTAGCATGACAGTGGGAAAAATACCTTGGCAACCTCTTCCTGAATCTCATTCTTCCCATATCCAGGTATGTCTTGGCTTGCAAGTAAAAAGTTTGCAATTTTCTTCAAGATCTAAAGTCACCATGTGCTGGCTGGAAAACGTTAAGCAGAGCTCCCGTGCCTGCTCCAGAAATGAAGAGCCTTTTCTGAGACCCTGCTTTCTGTGGACACACTCCCTCCCTCATACAGTTGCTGCAAGTATTAAATGAGAGATATTTGTATATCGCCTAGCAATATCTTTGTAAAAGCATAAGTCCATGTCAGCTGACTTCCTCCAAAACTTTCTAAAGAAACTAATTATAAAAGGTAAACCAGAGAATGGGTAGCTTGACTGTTTTCTAGTCGTAGTTCATCCTTAACTACCAAATAAATGGAAGCTACTTAAAATTGAAAATATTTTGGAAAATGAAGAGAAAGCCACGTGAACATTTACTCATTCATGAAGCTGGACGTGGCGTGTGAGACATTGCATTCTTCCCCATCAGGTTCATCTGGAACATTTTCCACCTTTGTGTGAAGGAGAGAAATGAGCTGGTCATTTGGCTGTTTGCGCTCAATTCTATTCCTTCTTTTCCATGCGTAGCTCTGTTTCGCAGGGAGCTGGACCCTGCAAGCTGCCTTCTCCAGAAGCCTGCCAACTGACTTCCAAGCAGGGGGAGACACTGGCGTGCTTCTGGAAGGTGGGAGGAGAGAAGCCATTGTTCTTCTCTCTCCGCTGCCGGCTGTGCATCTGGCAGGGGCAGTCAGTTCTGGCAGCGGTGGCGGCAGGTGGCTCTGGGCTCCTGTGGCCTCTGAGGTCCCAGCAGGAGCATCCGGAGGCTGAGGGCAGATGCAGTGCCGGTGGGCCCAGTCGCCTGGGGTGTGCCCTCCACCTGTTGTTCTCCCGGCGGCAGCAGCTCTCCAGGCTGACCTCTGCACCCCACCTTCCCTCTCTGTCTCTTCAGCTCTTACCTTCGGAATCAGCCCCCTGTCTGAAGCCTCCTTTGAAGCCTAACATGTTTTGTGTTTTCCTGATTAAACCTTCACTGATATAATTATTCAGATTAAAAAAATGAATGAGAAGATCCTTTCTGATGACCAAAATCATATTCAACCAAAACAAAGCCTGTAAAATGCGGTCTAATTGCTTTTACACACCTTTTGGGGATGTAAAACAGTTCTTTGCTATTTGGCACTTATGTCGGGTTCAAAAGTTTTCTGAAGACAAAAGGAACCTCTTCATAGAACGCCAGAGTCGTTTTGGCAAGTAGTTATAGTTTTAGGAAATTAAAAAGATAGCCAGCATGTAGAATGTGAATTTCCCCCCTGCTGTTATCAAAGCCACATAATTTTCCACTTAATCAAAAAAGAAGACAAAGAACACTCTCAGAACTGGCTAAAAGACCAGGTCCTGGGAGCTTGGTTTAAAAGGCTGCCACTCTAAGAGGCACACATGTGAAAGTCAAGGACCCTTCAATGGTTTTCCTTCCAGCCTAAGTCCCCATCAATAAGGCCTCCCCACTGGTGAACCTCACTCCAGACAGCAGCCCGAGTTTGGCTTGCCCTGGAACTTCGCAGGGCTCTTTAGGACAACGATATTAAAATAATAATTTTGGCCAATCCTGACAAGACTTTGAGCAAATGAAAATGAAAAGACCGTTGTTCCCCAGGTTTTCTTAACGTCAACAGCCTGGGGAAAAAACTCATTTCTAGAAAGACGGAAGGAGTCCATGGATGTTTACATGTCTGATGAGTTCTTGAAATGCTAGACAATTCAACAGTGTTCTCAGAATGTTCGGTGCTTTAACCGGGGTTTAATATCACAATGCAGAAAAGCCCTAGAGAGAAGCTGTAAAATTCTCTTAGTATTGTGGAAGATGACAACCCACTGGCTTGTGCCAGTGAGGGAATTACATAGCACAGCACCAGCTGAGTCAAGCAAAAAAGAAAATTCTGGAAATATCCCTCAGTTTGCTTTCCAAAGTCCTAGGAAGAAAATTAAACGTAGCCACTTATTATTGATCCGCATGGGGGCAGTTTGCCTTATAAATTTTCATTTGCTTTTGATCAATTGTCAAAAGGAAACAATGTAAATCCTACAATTATCCTGTACAAAATGTCATTTAATTGTCCTGACATTTCTATAGCCAGCCAATTGTTTCTTTGTTCTGATCTCAAAGAATAAGGGAAGAAAAAAATGCTTTCTGTAAGTAGAGCATGGAACCTATGCTCTGTTCTAACTGTCACCTTGGCCTGTCCCCAACCTCCGTGTAGAAGCTGGAATATGCTATCGTCATTGGCAGTATTTGTGACTGCTCAGCGCCAGCCTCCCTATGCACTGAGCCTTCTCGGTATCCACTGGTCTCTTGTACCCTGGTCCTGATGGGGCCCAAAGCTGTACCCATTAAACAAAACTGCATTGTTGCCATTCTCACAGGCTGACAACAGCCTCCAAATTACAAATCAAACCACTATTCTGGCATGCAAATATATACAGACCCTGCTTTCCCTTAACAACCCACTGTCAATCTATCCTTTTTCTTTAGATCAAACCTTACAATTTAATTTTTTTGGCTGAACCACTGCTCCTACCACCTCATTAAATGGAGTGCTCTCCTATGAATTTTGTTACCTCAACAATAAGCCCAGTTGAAAGGGAGAGAGAATAGAGGGACTACTGTTTGCCCAGCAGTATGGAAGTCTTTTATATTACCGGTGCCTCTTTCACCTAATCCTGACATGAACACTGGGAGTCAAAAGTATTATTCCCATCTTATGGGTGATAAAGCTGGAGGCCATCAAACTGACCTAAGTGAAAAAGGTAGAATAAGATGAGCCTGAGATTTGAACCCACATCTGCTGGACTTGCAAATCTGTACGTTTTCTGAGTGTGCCACACTACGACCATCATCATTTTGCACAAATGAATTATATAAATCACCGGGCAATGAAGAGGAATTTCAATGTTCTTATCTACCAGAGCCTTTTACATGGCGGCCTTCTTTTCTGAAATGTGATAGGGCATCTTTTCCATGAGGCAGTTATATAGACATCATTTCTTCCCCTCTCCTTTCTTCAGAAAGTATCCCGGTGTGGTCACGCCCACAAATGACCCAGTTTGGAGAAGCTGACAGTCATGCCCTGCCCTACGTTCCTCCAGGGGTTCCTCCAGGTCACCACTGTCTTCCCAAATGGCAAGCTCACGACCACCTGCATGCGTCTGCGGTCATCCTTTGAGTGGAAGCGTAGGTCTCCCTATTAAATCAGAATGTTGTAAAGGTGTCCCTTCACCTCCACTTTGCACAGCCTGGAACACCAGCGACCACTGTCTGGAGGGCTTGTCCTAGAGGGTCTGTCAGTCCAGTTCACCCACACCAGGGGCTTAAGGAAGTGTGGGGAAAACCATAAGGATGGGCTGGGGGCAGCTTCAACTGAAGGGTTGCTGAGCAATCACACTGGATCTCAGCCACCTTAGAATGTGGATAACTGGGGACTCAGACAATCCTGAGGATATATGTTTCCACCACCCCTGCAACAGCTCAAAAAAAAAGAGGCTAAGGCTCAATCTGAGCCAAACCCAAATCACACCAGGGCCTCCACGCTAACTCAGACTCCCAGGAACCTCTGGAAGGAAGAGGAAAGATAACCTGCAGCAAAATGATGAGCCAGGTCACTAATTTTGGATCTGAACTCTATGCACTTCCACCTCTGAGTTTCTTTGACTCTGGCTCCATTCCCTTGACTCAGAGCATGGGTCTGAAAACTGTTTCTGTACAGGGCCAGATAGTAACATTTTAGGCTTTGCAGGTCTTACTATCTCTGTTCTAAATATTTCATTCTAACCCTGGCTGGCGTGGCTCAGTGGATTGAGCACTGGCCTGAGAGCCAAAAGTTTGTCCATTTGATTCCCAGTCAGGGCACATGCCTGGGATGTGGGCCAGGTTGAGGGCATGAGAGAGACAGCCAACTGATGTTTCTCTCCCACATCGATGTTTCTTTCTCTCTCTCTCTCTCCCTCCCTCCCTTTCTCTCTAAAAATAAATAAATAAAATCTTTTAAAAAATCACTCTACTGTTATGGCAAAAAAAAAAAAAAACCCAGCCTTAGATAATAAATAAATGGGCATGGCTGTGTTCCAATAAAACTTTGTTTAAAAAAAAAAAAAAAACAAGAGAGGGCAGGTTGCATTGGTAACTGGTCACAGTTTTCTGATTCCTGACTTAGAGGATTTAGAAGTCAGGGCTGAAGATGTTCACTGAAGACTGTCTCCCTGGATACTTTCGTTTCCAAAAAGCTCGTTGAAGATGCTCAGAGAACGGGAGAAAGCTGAGGGCCTTTGGAAGATAGATTAAAGCATTGAGTTACAGTAATAAAGTACTCCCAAGATTCAAGGGTATCCATAAGGAGCTGAGACCAGCCTCCCAGCATTCGAAATAAACAGGGAGATAGCAGGACCCAGAGACGAACACCTTCGTGGTTCACCCAACAACGAAGGACCCTGGGAAGCAGGGGGTTCATCTTGGGTAATAAGTGCCATGTGTAATGGGGCATGATGGCTAAGAACCACTTTAGGAGACTGTAGGGACTTCGGTAATGAGCATTTCAGCCAAGACCACTTCACTTTGCTCCATGCTTTGCTCCACAAAAGGCTTCTAGGTTGGAGGGTAGTGAGGTATCAGGATGAAAAAAGCTCAAGTATAACTGAGATTGAAGTCATCTCTAATTAGATTTTTCATTAAGTGTAGTCTAAAAGCATCTGCTACACATTCAGTAGATCAAATTACTCCAGATAGAAGCTTGCTTTTTAAAAATTGAATTTATTGGGGTATCAGTGGTTAATAAAATTATATAGGTTTCAAGTGTACAATTATATAACACATCATCTGTATATTGCATTGTGTGTTCACCACCCAAAGTCTAGTGTCCTTAGTCACTATCTACCCCGTTTACCCTCTTCTACCCCCACACCCTTTCCCCTCTTGTAGCCACCATACCGTTGCCTGTGTCTACGGTACTTTTTTCTCAATCCCTTTACCTGTTTCACCTGGGCCCCCAGCCTCCCTTGTCCCTGAGAGCTGACAGTCTGTTCTCTGTGTCTGTGAGTCTCTTTCTATTTTGTGTATTTTGTTCATTAGATTCCACATATAAGTGAAATCATATGCTATTTGTCTTTCTCTGACTGGTTATTTTACTTAGCATAATACCCTCTAGGTCCATCCATGCTGTCACAGAAGGTAAAATTTCCATCTTTTTTATGGCTGAGTAGTATTCTTTTTATGGCTGTATAAATGCTTTTCATACTTTCTGGGAAAAAAGATGACCACTGCGTGCGTAGGTACTTTGGAATTTTTGAACAGATCAAGTTTTAACCCAAAGGTAAATAAAGTCATAAAGCAAGATGACTCAGTAGTGTACCTTTGTTTCAGCAACTATTGACTACCATAGAAATGCTAATGGGCAAACAAACTTATTCACAGCCTAATTTGGTAAACAGTTAGGCTTAACAAATGAGCAGGTATCAGGATACTCCACACCATAGGGTGCTATCAGCACCTTACCTTTAAAATCACAGTTGTGCATGGAGTCATTGCTGCCGCATTCACAGAGAAATTGAAGGACACACAATTTCATAGCTCCTTTGAAAGATAAATGACCATCTAGGACATAGATTAAAGCCTAGTTCAATATTAGTGTATTAATTTCCTGTGTCTGTGGTAAGAATATTACCAGAGACTTGGTGGCTCAAAACAACAGAAACTAATTGTTTTATGTTCTGGAGGCCGGGAGACTGAAATAAGTACTGTTGGGGCAAAATAAAGGTGTTGGCAGGGCCGTGTTCTTTCCAAAAGCTCCAGGGAGATTCCGTTCCTTGCCTCGTCCAACTTCTGGGGCCCACCAGCATTCCTTGGCTGAAGAGCTGCATTACTAAAATCTCTGCCTCTGTGTCACATCGCCTTCCCCTCTTCTGCCTCTGTCCAGTTTCCTCCCGACTTTTGCTTATAAGGACCCTGGTGATTGCGTTCAGGATCCACCAGCTATTCCAGACAGTATCTCTGTCTCAAGATCCTGAACTGAATCACATCTGCAAAGACCTTTTCCATAGACAGTGGTATTTATAGGTCCCACAGGAGAGCACCTGGCATTTGTAGGAGCCATTATTCAATTTACTTGCATTATTCAAACTATGTAATTAAGTCCCTGAGCAAATAGTATTTAAGATGATGGCTTCTGCTTTGTTTCTGTAATTACATGCAATGGTGATACCCCTCTCCCACCAATGGCTAGAGACTTCTCAACGATACACATAGATACACACCCATAAATCACCACCCCAGTGAGCTACTTCAAGGACCCCCGCTGCATTCTGTGGGAAAGGCACGTCCTGGAGCCACGCAACGCAGTGGTTCCAAGTATTACATCAGACCGAAACAGCTCTGTGTCTGACTCAAACCCCAGTGCTAGGCTGGGAACAGAAGGCTCTCCTTCAAAACAGCCTCCGTGACCAAGAAGGATATCCTTCCCCAACCATCCTCTTTCTCATAATAACCCGCAGCCAACCACTTCTTTTTCTTTAATTTTTATATAAATTTTTGTTTTACTTCAATCACCTCTTATCCAGAACTTGAGAAAATTAGATCTAAAGATTCCTTGAAATAAGCACAGCTCATTTCAAAAAAAAAAAAAAAAGGGTATTTTGTGATTTTGATGAGTCAGGCATTGTGGTCGGGATTGGGAATGCACTGTGCAGGTGGAGGAGACAAAAGAAAAAGTAGATAATTTCAATGTAATGTGGTGATTGATAATCCCACCTCCACCGTGGTCCGAGCCACCGTGGGCGACTCTCACCTTGGTGACCACAACGTCTCCTAACGGGTCTCTACTTCTGCACTTGCCCCAGGATACGGACTGAATATGTGTGCCCCCTCTAAGTGGATTTGTTGAAACCTACCCCCTACTGTGATGGTGCCAGGAGGTGGGAGCTTTGGGAGGTAAGTACGACTAGATGAGGTCGTGAGGGTGGAGCCCTCCTAATGGTGTTAGTGTCCTTATAGGAGTCAGCAGACACCGTGCTTCTCTTTGCTCTCTGCCCTGTGAGGATACGCCACGTGGCAGGCAGTCTGCAACCTGGAAAGGCATACCCACCAGAACTTGACCGTGCTGGCCTCCTGAACTCAGATTTCCAGCCTCCGGAACTGTGAGAGATAAAGTTCTGTTGTTTATAAGCCACCCAGCCTGAGGTACTTGGTTAGAGTGGCCTGGACAGATTGAGACTTGCCCATGTAGTCTATTCACCATAACACAGCCAAAAGCATCCTGGGAAAACGTAAGTCAGACCAAGTCACGTCCTCTGCACAGAAACCGCCAGGCATGTCCCATCTCACTTGGACTAAAAGCCAAAATCTTGGCAAGGCCTCCAAGGCTCTACTCAGTCTGCAAGTGGACTGGCCCCCTTGCCTCCCCCACACCCATCCCCCAGGCACTGCCTCTTCCCTTCACTCATTCAGCGGTAACTAAAACCCAACGCACAAGCCTCCCTCAGGAAACTCTTTCCTTCAGGGCTTCACTCAAACATTGTACTCTCAGTGATGCTTTCTCTATTGAAAATTGCACTGCATTCCCTGGCACAACCTAATTTTCTTCTCTCCTTTATTTTTCCCTGTAACATTTATCACCATCTAACTTATTATAGGTGTTATTCATTTTTTAAATAATGTTTCCTATCCTTAGAATTAAGTTTCATGAAAATTGGGATTATTGGTGGTCTTGCTCATGGTCTGTTTTATATACCCACTGCCTAGAACGTTGACATCTAGTGAGTTATCAATACTTGTTGGAAGAAGGATGGAAGGAAGGATGGATGGATAGATGGATGAACAGATGGATCGGTGGGTAGATGGATGACAGGTGGATGGGTGAGAGCGGCGGACGGATGGACACGCACACAGGGAGGTGTAAGAGTGCAGAGAGGAAGAGGGCACTCGACCTAGCCTGACGTGATGGGCTTTGGGAAGGCAAACTGCTTCGTTCGCCTGCCCGCCCCCTTCGTGCATGAGTCAGCTACACGATGAATAGGTATTCGTTCTTCATGACAGTTTTACAGCGCTTCTCTTCACCCCCAAAACTCTTCTCTAGGTAGCACATTATCATCACAGGAAAGATCAGCATAGTTGGGTCTCATTCTTTCATAAAAGAAAAATGAATAACTCATTTTAAGCTCCATAACTCCTTTAATATTTTGACAGAAGAAAACGTATAAGGAACCTCTATGTATTACAAAAGATCACATCTCATTATACAGGGTTGTAAAGATTCCACTATGCTTTGAAGGTCTTCTTTTTTTTGAAGTTAACCCATAGGGATGACATCATGGATCATTTTACCACCCTTCTGGCATTAACTACCTTGTTATAAAAGCTTTCCTGTGTATGGTTTGGGGAACAACTATTATCGGGCTGTATCTCTGCTCAGTGGTCATATCTACCTAGGTTTTCCAGTAAACATTTTTAATGAAAGAAGTAACTTAGTTGTTGGAGATACATCATCTTCTGTACACTTTCCCAGATGTGGCGCCTGCAGGTGCACACGCACGAATTTAAAGTAGTTCTTTAGCTTCTGAGTCACTGACACAGACCCCAGCAAATACTCCAAGCTGAAACATATTAACAACATACACGTTCTTACACAACCGAACAGCCAACATTGTACACCGCTACCTGTGTTCTGATCCTCACTCCTTCAGACATGCAGCAGTATTTTCTATTTCTATTCCAATAGTATCAGCTAACAGAGAAAGGCACTTTTGTTTGTCAGTCTATATTTAAGGTATTATTCCAACCATTTGCAACAGCTTCAGGAAGAACAAGTATTGACCCAGTCATAAGTGGCTTTTTTTGTTAATAAGTAAGAAACCTGAAAAGAGGCTTTTGAATGTCTAGCAGTAAAGTTGGCGAATTTTTAAAGTACTGTTGAGAATTGCATGCCTTTAACCTCCACCACAGCGGGGTGGGGTGGGGGGCGGGGGGATGACCACAGAGGCTTTGTATCCCGAATATTAGCTTTCAAATAAACTGCCAACCTCAATGGCTCCCTAGTGTCCTTGAGCTTATATTACAAGGTACAACGGATTCCTGAGTTACACTCATCGTCGAGCATAGTGAAAATCATTCACATTTCAAATCATCTTCCTTGGAAAGCTTTCAGCACCTTGACCACTGGGCGTGATCGTCGCTGATTTCGGCATCATGTAATGTCTGACAATGAGCGCATAGCGGGGATAACCACCGCTGGTTCTGCTGTTTCCTGGGTTTGCCCTGTGCTTGCGTGATCATGCTTGCATTCTTTGCCAGGTTCACTAAGTTGTTTGGCCACTCTGTCCGAAGAAGGAAGACAGTGCAACCTATAAATTCAGTTCACTAGAGCTGAGTGAAAGGGACATGAGGCAACGTGCGGACAGTGAACCAGCCAGTCGGGGGGCGGTGTCGCTGGGGCCCTCCAACGTGAAGTCCCTCCATCCTCAGGATCCCTTCCTGGGCACGGTGGTGCGGGGCCGTCTGGTGTGCAAACTCAGTGGGCCCGGCTCCGTCAACATTTTTAATACTGGTAAAGCACAATTTCTTTCTGATTTTTAGAAAAATATTCAAAATCTAATATCTAGTTCCTTTTTGCAAGGAGTGGATTTTCTTGTGCACCCTTCCAGGGCATAGGGGACTGTCCATTGTAGGGGCCATTGGTCCAGTAGGGGGCGTGCAGCCTTAGAGGGAAATTCCTCATAAGATTGCCATGAGAACCAAACGAGAGGGGGATAAGCAGAAAAGCCACCCCAATGTAAGAGGGGATTATTACTGCTCTAGAAGATCCACCTGCGCCATTTGGATTATCTTAACCTAAGTCTTCGCATGTACCCACTCTCAGATTCATCTCCAGTGTCACAGTCTGAGAGATGAAACCTCTCAAAGAGTATTTGAAACCCTAAGTAGATCTTTGTCCCTCTGCCCCCTCCCCATTTTTATACCTATATATTTTCCCTGGAAGAGACACTGAGATACTTTGCACAGACTTGTTTTCCCCTTAAAGGTTGTTTGCTTTGTGGGCTTGTGTTGCCTTTCCTGTGAACCCTAAGAGTCCCCTCCTGAGGGTGCTCTGCGGTGCCCCTGGCACCTTCTACACTGCGAGTCTGGGCACAGGAGCTATGTACCCCCTCCGACCTCACCCAGACTCTTCCGCATCCAGGTGGCCGACTGTGGATCCCGCGGGCTCGCTCCCATCATTTCAAACTGAACCCACAGGAGCCCCTGTCCTCGTTGGGAAATGCAAATTTATCGTTACCCCAGGGCCCAGAGACTCTGTATCTGCTGCTCCTGTTCTCACGGAACGCCATGATTCACACAGCTATTCTTTTCTTAGTAACGACGGAAACATTCTCCTGTATGTTTTGCTAGTACAGATCATTCCTCCTGGGCAAACCCAGTCTACCTCTGGGTTTTGCCTGGATGGTATCCTGAGTATATGTTTCCACAAGAAAGAGAGAAGAGAGTGAGAAAAGAGCACATATTGAATGGTCTCTATTTGCCAGACTTCTGCGGACTGGTCTGCATTGTAAGGTATGTAATATCTCAGTCACATGCATCCAGCCCTCAGTAAGAAAGGAATGCAAATCCTTCTTTCTCTGCCTCCTCCAGAGGGGAAAAAAAAACCCACCCCTCTCCCTTTCTCCTCCTCTCCCTCTCTCCTGGCCCATAAACCCTGGAACCTCCCGTTTCAGGCCGCTTACACCTGACCTTGGGCCTAAGGCTGAGTTTAGACCTAAACACATGACAGGGCATTTTAACTTCTTCTCCTGGCATCAGAAATATCATACGTGGCGTTTTGTTCTTTCCATCGCGGTTTCTAAAGTAATCGTTTTCATTGCTTCCCAGCACATTGCAAGATTTGACCATCAAAAATGATTTCTTCTTTATAATAACACTAAAATGTTAGAATCTATACATGGGTGACCAATTCTCCTGAATTTATAGTCCCATTTACAGTGAAAATAAAATCTAACGTAACCCCGAAGGACTAGGCTGTCTCAGGCAGTAATTGCATCAAACCTGAAATACGAGAAATAGGTTATGTTTATTGTTTTAAACGAACACCTGATTTCAGGGACCTACTCCATAACAGACATGTTGGGATTAACGGGGATGTTTCCCCGTATAAACAGTGAAAACTCCAACATAAATATTGTGGGTTCTGACCTCCAGCTTCCTTGTAGAGTAAACATCTGTGCTCCCGCCACCCCTGAGAAACTGTTCACAGCCAGGGGTCTGGGTGGACGGTGACTCGTTATTTACCATCTGGGTCTGGAAGGACCATGCCAGCCCCTATCTGTCCCACCGGGGTTAGTCTCCCAGTTAATTTTAGAAAAGTGCCGGTCGGGGAAGCAGCCCCAGAGCACTCCCGTACTTAGTGGTCAGGTTTAAGTATGGTCAGAGGCAGATACCACAGAGGTGCCGGCCACCTCATGAGCCTGCATCCGGAGAGACCGGGAGGTCAGGGCAGCTCGCTTGTCAGAGGGCACCCTTCTTCCTCAGCCACTGCTTGCCTCTGAGACCTGCCTGGGCCTCCGTTTCCTCCTAAGCCCGATGAAGGAGTCAGACCAGATAAGTGCGTCTCAAATCCCAAAGTGGACACAGAGCACATGGAGACCTTGCTAAACGGCAGGTTCTAATCCAGCAGGTGTGCAGTGAGGCGTACGATTCTGCAATTCTAGCAAGTTCCCCGGTGATGTCAACCCTGCTGGCCAGTCCACAGACACACTCTGATACACTCCGAGGAGCGAGGAGCTAGATGACTTCTAAAGACAGCTTTAGTGCTGCAGTTTTCTCCTATTCACAATGACGCAGAAAGGTTAAGCAACAACTGTTGCAATTTAATACAGAAAAGCTGAATATCTAGAGATCGAAGACTCAACCCAGCTCATCACACTGGTGGAATGCTTTGGCCTGGACTGTGAAGAAAGCACACAGGACCCCGATGCCAACACAGTTCTTTACTGCTTTTTCCAAGAACCATTAAAATGAATTGTTCTCAATGCTGTTGACTTGGGACAATTCAACAATGACCTCCCAGCTCAGATAACCTGAGGCCAAAGTTTAATTCCAAGAACTACTATACAAACTGGAAAAAAATTAGAGAAGTGTTTAAAATTGGTAATTATGCTCATTTAAAATAAAGTTTGTAATTCTCTAAGAGTGAGGATAATTGTTCCCCTTCTCCCAACTTGAATTTTGGCTGGAAGAACTACTTAGCAGAAGAGGAAAAGAGGGAAATGGCCTATACCAATGGTCTTCCTCCTACTTCCATCCCTTTTATATAGAGCAAAGTGTATCCCAGGAGGCCCCTAGCACAGTTCCACTCACATTCCATTGGCCGTAACTGGGCCAGGTGGCCAGCCCTGGCTGCCAGGGACTCTAGCAGAGCAAATATCTGGCTTTCTAGAGCCTTTGGTAAGAGGCAGCAAGGAAAAAGGAGATTGAGGTAACTATTTAGTGAATCAACTACCGCATTTTGCCACATAGAATGTGCTCCCATGTATAACGTGCACCCATGTTTTTGGCCCAACCTTTCAGGGAAAAAATCTTTCGTTTTAATTTTTTAATTCAATTTTTTGTTTATTTATATTTAGAAACAAAACCAATTATCGTATTCCAGGGTGTTATTTTGCATATGGATATTCTTATTGCTTTCTAGAGTTACACTTTTAAAGACATTTATATAGGTATGGAATTAGTACTATCCATGTATAATGCACATCCGTATCTTTCCCTCAAAAATTTGGGCAACAAATTGCGCACTGTACATGGCAAAATACAGTATGTTTGTCCAGGTTAGAGAGGGAGAGAGGAAGGAAAAAAGAACAGGAGGGGGCTGGGGGAAAATACAAAGAGAAAAGGATTCTCTGCAATCATTATTATAGGCAAAAAAAGCAAAGTTTTCATACACAGTCCTCCCCAGGGTGCTCTTCTAGCCTACTGATTAGTTATTACAATATCTGAAGTTTAGTGTCTAAACAATTTCTCATCTTTCGGCATAAACATATAAAATGTACTTAATGATTGCTTCTTGATAAGGAATTGTAAGTATATAATAAATTGCATATCTCCAGCATGTAAAATAGTACTTGGCACATCGTAGGTACTTACTAAATGTCTGTTGAATAAATAAATCAAACCAATCCAGATCATTTTGGGACAAGCACATTATGTCTACGCAACAAGACATCATTAAGATTTCTTTGTTACAAGAACTTAATAGAAATTCAAATTTGCAGTCCCCACCCCAGACCCACTGAGTCAGAAGTAAGCAGAGTCAGAAATCTATGTTTCAAACATCCTACATGGGTGTCAATGCATGCTAAAGCTTCTAAAAGCACACGCGTGCACACACACACCCCTAAACCATCCCTGTCCTTCATATTTGTAGGCCCGTGATTATTTTACTTACTGCAATTTCTCTTCTGTGCTACATTGATCACCTGAAGACAATATTCAAAGGTTCTCCTTTAAATTTCTTAAATGTTCAATTACAAAATATTAAAATGTAAAGAAAAGTACAGAGAAAAATATAAGACCCACGTACACAGGGTTTGTTAGGATTTAACAAATGCTAACCTTTGCCATAGTGGCTTGCACATCTTTTTAAAGTCACCAGGCCCAGCACTGCTCTCTCCCCTCCTTCCTACCTGCTCTGACAGCTCGTCTCTGCGTCTCAGCATCCTGACCTTTCCCTGCTGCTTCCCACACCTCCAGGCTGAGACCGCAAGTGTGTGATGGAAGTGCATATTTCCAATGATGTTCCCCCTGGGTCCCAGTTAATAGCGATTTTCATCATCTGAAGGTTACTACTACCCCTTCCTTTAGGTTCCGATGATACATGCCCAGACTGGCTTTATGTTCAGATGCCCACAAGGGAGGTCGGGAGTGAACTGAATTGTCAATATCACATACTTCTCATCCAGAATGCAACTTTAAATTCTTTTCCTCTTCAGAAGTTGAGGAACAATGTTTTTTTCATATGAAACCCACCACAGAGAGAGAAAAGCATGGAGCAAATTCAACTAATGGCAAGGATGCTGAGCAGTAGGGAGTTCTATCTCTGACATCATACGGCGTGACTGTTCTCTTCCCATCTTTCATTCCACAAACAATGGAATTGAATACTACCTGACTGTTTCTTCAAAGCCTTTCATTATTTATTTTGAGAGAGAGAGGAAGGGAGAGAGGAACAGAAACACTGATGTGAGAGAGAAACATCAATTGGTTGCCTCTCTTATGCACGACAGAAACACTGATTGGAGGGTCACCTCCCGCACGCCCCAAACCAGGCATGTGCCCTGACCGGAAGTCAGTGGAGTCGCTGCGAGGCACAACTAGGAAAGCTCTTTAGAGGGTGTTGGCTGACCATTGCTTTGTTGGTGTCTTCCACCAATAAGTCTGTCTACCAGGAATTGCCCAGTCTCCTTCCCTTTCTTCTTGCCGGGGATGTGGCCATGATGCTGAAAAGGTTAGGACATCTGGGGACCAGAGGTGCCAAGTAAGAGCTAATGATGCTTAAATGGACAAAGGTGCCTGGGTCCCTGAGGACACATGGACATTCACTACACCTCTGGACTTCCCCTCTCCAGGTCTCTGATCATATGAGCAAGTAAAAACCGCTAATTTATTTAAGCCTTTGTTTTGGGATCTGTGTTACGTGGAGCCAATGAAATTCTTAACTAATATACCTACCATATTAAACATCAGTTCTAGATATGGAGATGAAAATGTATGTTTCTTGCCTTCAAGGAGCTTATGGCACAGGTGTGAAGACGGGAAACAGACACTGCTCCTGGGTGAAGGCGGAACCCAAGGGCCCGAAGGTTAACAGCAGCCAGCACACACGCCAGGGTTCCTGAGAAACTGTTGACAAAGATTTAGATCAGGGATAGAGGGTGGGGTGAGGTATGAGGTTAAATTTAGGGATCTTCTGATGAGAGGGTGGAAGTCCAGGCATTCGAGCTCATGAGAAACAGTGACCCTCCTTGAAAAGAGAGTGCTGGGAAAGGCTCAGGTCTGTCAACAGGGTGGGAAATGGCCCAGAATTTTTCCATCAATGATCCCTAATGCCACTCTGTAAAAGGTCTTCATTTCCCTGCTCATTCTCCAGATAGAAAACCAAGAACCATGTCAAGCCAAAATTCACGAAGTACTGCTGCCTTATAAGAACGGGAGTCTCCTGCATTCTAAATGTAGCCAATGCAGCCCTGTGATGGAAAGAGCTATTCATTTTATAAACCCGCGCTGGACAGATTTATAATCGAGCAGGGACCAGCTAGTGCCAACTCTTACCTCTGCCACTCTGACTGACGTGGAATTTGAAAGGAGGAATGACAGTGAAAGGACAGGCCCCGAGCGGGGCAGCTCAGTACATTCTCGGTAAAGATGAGACCCTTCCATGTGGCTCCCTGGCTGCTCGCGCCATTCAGGAAGTGTTGCCACATTCAGTGAAACTAATGAAAAAAATTAAGTTTTTCAGATGATATTAACTCAAACTACCTTCCACATCCAATTAGTCATCCCCTTGTCCCATCTGAAAAGCCTCTGGAAGTTGGTCCGAAGGTTGTGGGTTATGGTTAAGCTGAAAAGCCTCCAGGCTGAGCACATCTACAATCCACTCTGGCGGGTGTTACTCAGAGAGACCTGGTAACACCCCACCCCCCTTTTTTCAAAGGCATTATTTATTTATTTTTAAAGAAAAGTTTAGGGTGGCAGAAAGAGACAGAGAGAAACATTGCTGTGAGAGAAAAACATCAATTGGCTGCCTCTCTCATGTGCCCCACCCAGGGATGGAACCTGAAACCTGGGCATGTGCCCTGATGGGGGATGGAACCAGCGACCTTTTGCTTTGCGGGATGACACCCAGTCTACTGAGCCACACTGGTCAGGGCCAGTCACACCCTTCGGAGTGCATGTCACTGAAGAGGCTCTAGGCTTCGAAAGAGCCAAAGGAGTGTCACAGGCCCTGCCTCAGTCCCCTGCCACGCACAGGAAGACTCTCGCTCCGTCTGGAGACCTATCGAGCTGCCCACACCTGTAGCCAGGACACAGCCACTGACTGCTGGGTAAATGAACCTAACAGAGAACCAATTGCTTTCTCATAGATGTTATTTTCAGTGTGTAAATGATGAGAGAGAAGTGGTACAAATATGTGCAGTGCCTGTGAGGAAACATAAAAGCTACCTACTTGTTCTAAAGGACTTGTGTTGGGTTCATGGTTTCTCCAAATGCAAGGCTACTTGGGGAAGAAAAGGAATAAGCAAATCCATGGGTTACTGGAGGGCTCTTGGATGTTTTCACACACATACACACACACACAAAATAAAACAGAACAGCATCTGGAGCCACTTTAAGATACAAGATAAAATGTCAAAAGTCTTCGAACAACTTTTTTGTATGTTGTGCTGTACTTTTTCATTGTGTAGCCGTATACCTTCAAATATGTATGAAGCAGAGGGTAGAAGATATGCTCTTCTTTTTCTTTTATTAAATTTATTGGGGTAACATTGGATAATAAGATTATATAGATTTCAAATGTCCATTTCTAACATGATCTGTATATCGCACTGTGTGCCCACCACCCAAAAGCCAATCATCATCTATCGCCAAGTATTTGGCCCCCTTTACCCTTTACTGACTCCCTACCCCCTTCCCTCTGGTAACCACCATACCATTGTCTGCTTCCGTGAGTTTTAGTTTTATATCTCACATATGAGTGAAATCAGATGATTCTTAGCTCTCTCTGACTCATTTTGTTTAGTATGATATTCTCAAGGTTCAGCTGCGTTGTCGCAAATGGCAGTATTTCGCCTGCTCTTATGGCTGAGTAGTATTCCGTTGTACGTACGGCAAACCGCGAACAACCCTGAGTATTCCCCGGGGTCACTCAGGCCCTCCTGGGTGCTTTGGGTTACGCGGACCACACCCGGCACCATAGTCAGCACTGAGGGCATGGCCTCATGGAACCCCGAGGGCAACTCCGTGCGGCTGCCGCACTGGTTCCACGGTGTGGATAAGGAAGTGCGGGCTCTGCCGACACGCAGGAGCACTTGCGTTCTTCCCAACGCTGCGTCATATTCTGTTCTTTCTACTTCCTTACTCTCCTAACTCCTTCTCTGCCCAACTCTAAACCTCCAGCGCCTTTGATGCCCTTGGTCCTCCAGCAGGGCTCATATTGACCTTGGAACCATTCCTTTCACTACTGGATGCCAGTGTGGCTTGCCTTATGATCCAGCTCACTTTGGGGAACCAACCTACACCATCAAGCCATGTGGTTAGAACCTTCTCCAGAACAACGGGGGTTTGGGATGCCAGGAGAGGGAATGACTCCTTCTCCCAACCAGTCCTTACTTTGGGGACAGATCAATCATTGGACATAACTTCTCAGAAGCCCAGTGACAGGAAGGAGTGAGGAAATGAGGCATTTAGAAGACTAAGGAGCCTATTTTGGAGCTGGTCCTTGCTGTACTGGAGCAGTGTCCACACATAGAGGCCACAAGCTCCCAAGCTTGAAAGGGTCAGGCAGGAAATTTGCCTGGACTCAGTGGTCAGGGCTGCGGTGAAGTGGAGTGTGCATGCCTTGTCCAAACAGCTGTTCTCAGCTTTGGCTGCTGAGTTGGGAATACAAACTTAATAATGCCATTTTCAAATGTCAGGAAAATCCAGAATTCTATGTAAATTTTCCAAACTTTTGGTTTGTGAATGGGCCGTGTGTAATACAGTTGTGGGGCAGCCTACGTCCTGTGATCTAGAATATTAATTAGGAAAGTAACTAAGTTGCCCAGGGCAGCACAGCACAGCAGGGAAGAACATGATCTTTACAGCCAGGCTGCCCGTGTCCAGATCCTGGACCCACCTCTCACTGGCTGTCCTGGAACCTCTCTTTGCCTCAGTTTCCTCACCTGTAAAATGAAGAAAACATTATACCTCCTTAGTAGGGCATTAAATAATTAACATTCATGAAGGACTTTCAATAGCAGCAGGCATTTAGTTAAGTGCTAAATAAGTGTTTATTTCAAAAGTCCTAAAAAAGAAAGCCCAAGAAAACCTGTCCCAGCCAGCTTTATACCTCTAGACTTCCTGGAGGGCAGATGTATTAAAAATTCTCCACTCAGGCTTTCTTTATCTTACCAGAATGGAAAGATATTTTAAAATAAAAGATTCCACAAAAAAATAGGTGAGGAAACATGAGCAAACTCTGGAGTGATATTTTGGTGACAGATCCTAAAAGATAGGGGGACTTTGACATCCCAGCCCTAAAATCTGATAGTTTTACATGCTAAGGAGATGTGAGATGATTAGAAAATGTTTCTTTCTGCTCTAAATGTCTCTCAGCAAGATCTGGACAATTTTGCAAAAGAGAACGAAAATGGTTCTTTTTATCATGATAAAAACAAATAATTGTTTAATTTGTTAATTTGAACTGAACTGAGTTGATCTGTAGGCTTTTCAGGGGGACACTGTGCCCGGGAGTCCCTGCTTGTTCTTTGCTAACAGGCAGAAAAAGAGCCTCCGATGTTGGAACGAAAGCTGAATAGACTCCTCTCTTCTCAAGAGACAATTAACTCCCATCTGTTCAGACCTCCCCAGGGGACCCCAACATCCCATTTAACCTCCTTCCCATTAACCCAGTGTGAAGTTAAGAAAACCAAACCCAAACTGAAACACAAGCCCTTACACATCAAAAGTCACGGGAGAGGCCTGACTGACCCACAGGTCACCGCACGAGACACGAAGACGGGACTTTTAGGAACAACTGCTGTTCCTAGGATTATAAGTGAGAGACTTAACATCTGTGCTGACCCAACAGCCAGCTTGAGCCCCCTCAAGACGAGGGATATAAAGTACATTAAAAAAATAAAACCTTTAATTCTACATGTTATGTAGTCAGGAAGATGAAAGCATTCCTTGTGCCAAAGAGGTCTGAGCGGTTTGAAACGGAGGCGGGGTGGGGGAGGCGGGGGGGGAGGGGGCAGGCGCTGCTCGGGGCCCCTCCAAGGCTCTGGATATGCAGGGAACACCAGCTGCTGGTGCCCGGTGTTGGTGCCCGAGGACAGGTGGCCTCTTCAGATCACATGATTTTCATGGGGACAAGATGGGAGCCTCTCTACTTCCAACATGGTTTCAAACAATTTGGTGACTTGCAACATAGGACACGGGACAGTGTTTTGCAGGGAGAGCTGAAATCCTGAAGCGTGTGAGACAAGAAGCTCCTTCGCTCACTGTCCCACTGCCCAGACACTTCTTCTTTCCCACTCACTGCCTTCCCTCCTCCCTCACATCCTGCACTTTATTATGCTGTTTCCTGGCTTCCCTGGTCTCTCCAGTAAGGCTTTTCCTATTCTTGATGCTTCATTCCTTCTAACGTAAGACCAGCAATTGATCAATAGTTTATTTCTGCTTAAATGCAGAACTAGCACAGCTATCATCCTGGAGGATAACATGTTTTGATACAATACCTTGTGGCATTTATTTTTAATTTCATAAAAGACAGATTAAGACTAGGCACCTTAATCATCCTTTTAGAAATTTACAATATCCATTTGTTCATCTTATACAGCAAACCTTAATGAGTATTTACATGTACCAACCATTATTAGCCTGGGGATACTGAGATCAATAATGTAACCACTGAGTGGTACAACCAGGAGACGGCACTGCACACACAAGCAAAGCGGTGAAAGCGGGGCTGGGTTGAGCACTGGTGAGCACAATGCCTTGGAAGGAGGGGTCACAGCCTCCTAATGAGGTTGTTGGGGACCAGGGGGAGTCGTCAGATAAGACACCTAGAGAAGATGCTCAAGCTGAGCATAAAGGAGGAGTAAATGTCAGGCAAAGTCAGAGGGACTGGCTTCTCCCATGGAGAGAAGAGCAGTTGCAAAGTGCTGGAGAAGATATGCACATGGCTTGTTGCAAGATTTTCTAGTTACTGGGTCTGGTTGGAGCATGTGGGAGAGATGAGAAAGGCAGCTGGACAGTATACTAGCTTTCATGAGTCAGCTCATGAAAGGTCACAGTAAGGGAACAGAGTTTATAATAAAGGAGACAGGAGCTACTCCAAAACTCTGCATCTCTCTGGAGGCAGTTAGAGAATGGGTGGGCTGAGGACCAGATGGCAGGCAGATACACCTGTTAAGAAATTGTGTCATACTGTAGGTGAGACAGGATACCACTGTCTTCAATAGTAATGGCAGTGAAATAGAGAGGTGGCTGGAGGAGATCTTTAGAGGGAATGAGTGACAGTGACACTGGGTTAAGTGACTGATCATATGTAGCAAGTGAAAGAAATTGAGGATGATCCTAGCTCTCTGGGTTGGTAATATGATAGACACTTCTATTGTTCTCCCATATGTGGTTCTCCTCTAGGCACATGGGAGGATAATACCCCATACCTTTGCTCTTGGGTATAACCATATGACTAGGTCTAGCCAATGCAGAAGTGATATGTGTCTTTTATCACCCAGGTCATTTGATCACTAATGTGAGGTCCTCCAGCTTTATCTTTCCTTGAATTCATATGTTGATCAGATGGTTCCTTTCCAGACTGAGCCAACCCATGAATGAGCTACCCTGGAGAGTCAACTAGACCTATAATAGGTTTCACAGGGGTGAGAAATAAATTTCACTGTGTTAAGCCATGGAGATTTGGTTGTCTCTGTTTTTGTTTTATAGCAGCAAAATATAGTCTATCCTGACAGATACAGTCAGGTGTAATTAGAGAAATGGATACACTCAAGAACTGGATGCTCATTTATTTAGTTTTTATTTGTAATTTTTTTAAGTTTTTACCATGGTTTTCAGTACACAGAAATTTTACCTCCTTGGTTAAATTTATTCCTAAGTATTGTAGTCTTTTTCATTCTATTCTAAATTGGATTGTTGTCTTAATTTCTCTTTCCAGTAGTTGGTTGTTCGTGTATAAAGACTAATTTTTGTATATTAATTTTATATCTGCAAATTTATTGAATTCATTTATTAGTTCTGACAGTTTTTTTGTTAAATATTTAGAGTTTTCTATATTACAATATCACATCATCTGCAAGCAGAGACAAGATGACTTCTTCCTTTCTGATTTCGGTGACTTTTATTTCTTTTTTCCTGCCTGATTACTCTGGCTAGAACTTCCAGTACCACACTGAATAAAAGTGATGAGAGTCGGCATCACTGTCTTGTTCCTGATCTTAGAGGAAACAATTTCAGTGTGTCACCATTGAGATGATGTTAGCCATGGGATTCTCATATTTGACCTTTTATAGTGAGGTACATTCCCTCTTACCCACTTTGTTGAGAATTGTTATCATGAGAGGATGTTGAATTTTCCCTAAAGCTTTCTCTGCATTTATTGAAATGATCATATAATTTTTATCCTTCATTTGTTGAT
Organism: Trachops cirrhosus; assembly: GCA_028533065.1. NCBI lineage: Eukaryota > Metazoa > Chordata > Mammalia > Chiroptera > Phyllostomidae > Trachops > Trachops cirrhosus. Next base: position 100,644,360 of record CM052544.1, read on the forward strand.
GTACTAGACCATCTTTATGGATTTGCATATGTTGACCATTCTTGCATTCCAGGAATAAATTCCATGTGATTGTGGTGTGTGATCCTTTTAATGTGCTCTTGAATTTAGTGTGCTAATATTTTATTGAGGATTTTTGTATCTACATTTATTAGAGATATTGACCTACAATTTTCTTTTCTTATAATGTCCTTATCTGGCTTTGGTGTCAAGATAATGCTAGCCTCATAAAATCAGTTTGGAAGTGTTTTCTCCTCTTTTATTTTTTGGAAGACTTTGAGAATTGGTATTATTCATCTTTAAATGTTTGGTGAAATTCACCAGTGAAGCCATCCAGTCCTGAACTTTTTGGTGTTGGGAGTTTTTTTTGATTATTAAATCAATGTTAGTAATCAGTCTGTTCAGATTTTCTATTTCTTCCAGATTCAGTCATAGTAGGGTGCATATTTCTAGGAGTTTATTCATTTCTGATAGGTTATAATTTGTTGGTTTAAAGTACTTTCTTATGATCTTTCTTTTGTATTTCTGTGTTATCAGTTGTAATGTCTCCTCTTTCATTTCCGATTTTATTTGAATATTCTCACTTTTTTCTCAGTCTAGCTAAAAGTTTGTCAATTTTTTTTCAGAAAATGCACTTTTAGTTTCGTTGTTCTTTTCTGTTGTCTTTTTGGTCTCTGTTTCATCTGTTTCCACTCTGACCTTATTTCCTTCCTTCTACTAACTTTGGGCACTGTTTGTTCTTTTCTCTGTTCTTTGAGGGGTAAAATTGGGTTGTTTATTTACTACCTTTCTTGTTTTTAACACAATTATCAATCACTATAAACTTTCCTCTTAGAATTGTTTTTGCCATATTCCATAAATTTGGGTATGATCACATCCTGATTCCCAGAACTTATGATATATTGGTTACATGGCAAAGAGGATTATAGTTACATAGAGGATTAAGGCTGCTAATAAGCTGACCTTAAATGGGAGATTAAGCTGAGTTACCTGAGTAGGTCCAGTGTAATCACCAGGGTCCTTAACAGCAGAAGAGGGAGTCAGAGTGAAAATCAGGAAAGGAGAGAGGATAATTGGAAAAGGTCAGAGTGGTCTGATATGAGAACTCAACTCGCTGTTGTTGGCTCAGAAGGCAGCCATGAGACATGGAATGGGGGTGACCTCTAGACGTGGAAAAGCAAGGACATGGGCTTTCCCCTAGAGCCACCCAGGGGACTCAGCCCTGTCTACTCCTTGATTTTAGCTCAGCAAGACCCATTCTGGACTTCTGACTTCCAGAACTCTAAGGTAATAAAACTGTGCAATTGTAGTCATTAAGTTTCTAAGTTTGTATTAATTTTTTATAGCAGATAAAAAGAACAATAAACAAATGAAAAACAAATCTAATACAGGATGCTTTGTTCCTCTTGACTGGAGTGAGTTAGCTGGGCTGATGGGCCAGTGCTGGGAGCTCCCAGGCCCCAGGAGAAGTTCACTGTAGAAGGAATGGAGCTCTTTAAACTCTTGCCACCTCCCCGGTCACTGGGTTTTCAGCCCCCACTGGGATAATCCTACTGTGGTTCTTATTCTCAGAGCACAAGTACACAGATGCTAAAAGCAGGGTTGAACACATGTATGGGAGGAGAAAAGCTAACACAGAACTCATAAAGAAACTCAAGGCCATAGCCTTAATGAACCGAAATAAAGACTTTAAGACCACACTTGTGATATTAGGAAAAAACACCCTAACCAAAGTATATGTGCCCTATTTCAAGAAAAGTAAACATATGAAAACTGCAGATTACATGAACGAATACATTTAATGGTAATGAACCATGAGATGATTGCATGTTGAGTACCTGCCATAAACTCAACCTTACATTCCTATTGTGTTCTCATATATTTGACTGCACTTCCCCCATAGATGGGTCTGTTTGAGACTCTCTGGCTTCGTGAGATAGGAAGGGAGATGTGGAAATTAGTGTTCACCTAAAGAAGGAGCCTTATCCACAGCAAATTAGTGGTCAAGGCTGTGTGTGTACCCAGGTCTTGGCTTCCTGTCCAGGCATTATTTATTGTCTCACTGTAGGGTGCCGTGGTAGGTAGAAGAGAGGATCCGTGTCTTCAAAGAATTTTAACCACTTATTATCTCATAATTCTGTAACTGTCATTACAAAAAATAATCCTCAAATTTGTTAAGGATTCATCACCAGGCTGCTCAGAAATAGTAAAAAAGACTGTTATATTTCCTGATAACACTTAGTAATCATTTACAGGTTTTTAACTACCACATCTGACAAAGAATTAGAAGTTCCTATAAATTAAAGTCAAACAAAAAAAAGATGATGTTTATAAATGCTATAATGAAAGTTAATGGGGAAAATGAATCAAATTATAAAAATTTGTTTTAGTCACAGTTGGTCAAGAACAAGTTATTATACAAATCAAACTATATCTATAGCATAACTAAAGTCTATCTAGAAGTAATTACATAGTACGATGTATCTATAAAGTATATCTATGCAGTAACTATAAATTAAAGTATATCTATAATATAATTAATTATGACATTTCCTGAGACTTAGTGAATTTTCCCTAATTAAATTATCTTTTTGAGGCCATAGGCCAAAAGCCTAGATTTTGGGAGCTGGTTTCCAAAGAATAGTGGTTTTTTTTTTAAAGATTGTATTTATTTATTTTTAGAGAGGGAGAGGGAGGGAGAAAGAGAGGGAGAGGCACTTGAATGTGCGAGAGAAGCATCCATCAGCTGCCTCTTGCGCGCCTCCAGCCGGGAACCTGGCCCGCAACCCAGGCACGTGCAGATGAACGCCTAACCCACTGAGCCACTCCCTCAGGGCTGAATGGTGTTTTCTTAATTATGATCCAGGGGGCCTTGCTTAAGTTCTAGCTTTCTAAGTCTTGGACAAAAGTTTGAAAATGTTTAACATGTGCTTCCCTTTACTATCTTTTCTCTAAAACTAAACTATTCAAGTTACAAGCAAACATTAACTAGTGGTTCATTTTTAACAGACAAATAAAGAAGGAACACAATTTTGATTAACATTTTTAAAAATGACAAATAGCCAAGTATAGCTTTGCACATTTCTCATTAATTTGGTTACTGCCACTTAGCATTTAACTGAACACAGTTTTTTCTACCAGGGACAGATAGACAACTCTTAAAGTGTTTTGGGAAGAGCCAACATCTGGTCACATGTCTTGCTCTTGGCTCCAAGACTAATGTCATGTGACTGGAAGAAACATTTTTCTACCTTTCTCTGGTGGTTTACACTTTGTAGAAAGGAATTAATAATCACACATGTGTATTAGCATTTGCTATTTCCCGAGTAGTCTTCTACACACTTTCCCACTCAGTCTTCACAACAACGTGATGAGTCGGGTGCTCCTGTGCTTCCCACACACAAGTGAGACAGTGAAGGCCCAGGAAGAAGGTCAAGTCTGCGAGTCCTTGCAGCTGCGCAGTGGTGGTGCTGAAGTCAAATCCAAGCGGGCTGACCCTGGAGCCTGTTTCCCCACCCACCTGCGCTTGCCTCCTCAGAACCCCCACCTAGCTCCCCACACCGCACTCACTCCACAGCCTCCCCGTGGTCTTCCATCAGGGTGGAAGGCGTGGCCATGAGCCTACATGTAGCGCGCGACCACTTTTTCTCAACTCTGAGTCTTTCCTTGACCGGCCAGGTTTATTCACTCAGTCTGGGTGGTGGCTCTGTAACTAGAGGGATGAGGCTTCTTTCTGTTTGTTGGCTGGGCCTCTGCCAAAGACTTGCTTTCAATTTTTAGAAAAGATTGGATCTCTTCCCCTCTCTTCTTGGAATGTCTTTAAAATCTTGTTTCTCACTTAAAAAAAAAAATCCAGGCTTCCTCTATCATCTGCTTTTTCTCACCAGCCAGGAGGATTTATGCTTGCATTCCTTTCTGTGGTTATTCTTCTCAAAATACAATAATAGAGGATTTCAAATTTAGGGATGATGACTTGAGAGGACAGGTCCCCATTCCTCCATGGAAAATTCAATTCCTTATCATTCCACATACATGAATATGTCAGGTAGCCAGTACATGCTTTGAAAAACACAAAAGCATGTTGAGAAGGTGATGCTAAGGTGCACCAGGACAGAGAACTAAACAGTGCTGATCAGCACTCAGAATCAGCCTTATAATTAGATGAGATCCTTTCAAAAGGTTTCTCATATGTAATATACAATCTCAATTAACCCCAGTCAAGCTTCTAAAACACATGAAGCAAGCCCACTTACTGCCATATGGTGGTTCTAGAAACAATTTCAAGAAGATTTTTGCTTCAAGTCACATGGGAAAGCAACTTTAAGTTCCAGTCTCTTGCTAAGAAGCCAACGCAGTGAGTGAAATGGCATCTCCTCACTACTCGTGAACATCAACAAGCACCAAGAAAACGGAGACTGTGACCAAGAAGAGCCACTGTGCATGCCAGGGCCCCGGGACGACAGTCCTGAATGGGGTCGGCGGGGTTAGTTAAACTTTGGAGTTTTAATTTATAAACCTTACTTTCTCTGTCTGTGAAATTTATAATGGGAAGAAGTTTATACCAAATTGATGACATTGCCAAATTTGGCATTTCCTTAATATTTATCTTAATATTGTCATTTAATCTCCCTGCCAAATTTCTGATGAGTCTGTTAGAGAATGTGGCATGATTAGGAATGAATTTTCAGCTTTTGGACAATTAACTAATGTACCATCTCTGAACTTGGCATTGACATTCATTGTTTACTCATTCAATACAGTCCTCTGTTCCCAGGGATTCTGTGCTTGCCCTTGTCAGCCAGAGGCCAGTTGCAAATTGGAGTGCTGATGGTCCCCATGTACCTTTTGTTTGCTCGCATGTTTAAAATAATACAAAGGCAGATTTCTAGTTTTGCTAAAAAAAGAAAAAGTAGTGACACTGCACCACTTCTCCTGGGACCATACCTGCGGCCTCCTTTTGAAAGGGCAGATGGTCTCCATTTTCCCACAGCCCACCTCCAGGCACCCGATGATGTCACCTGTCTGGCCGTTAAAGGCATTACTTCTTGTAGATGTGAGCAACTGTCTTTCGCTCTGAGCCTCAGCTTTAGAGCACCCCACGCTGGCCTTCTTCTTCTCACGGGTCAGGGAGTCCAAGACCAAGGGCACATGCCCACACCAAGCTTGCACTGACCTTTTCCTAAGCCTAGACTATGTTCCAGGTGCCCAAGACTGTGAAATTTCACGTCCAGTTATTCTAGCCACTTCCAGGACCTGTGTAAGCCCTTATCTCGGCTGGCCCTCCCAAGGGCAGACAGGTGGTATCACTGCTGTTCCCAAGGGCTCTGTGTGTGTGTGTGTGTGTGTGTGTGTGTGTGTGTGTGTGTGTGTGAGTGAAGGATGGGGGAGATGGCAGTGAGTGGAGGGATGGAGCTTGAACCAGAGAGTTCACATATACAGTAGGCTTCCCAAAGATATCCACATCCTAGTCCCCAGAACCTGTAAACATGTCACCTTACATGGTAAAGGAGTTTTTACAGACAGGATGAAGAATTTTAGGATGGAAAGATTATCCTAGATTATCTGGGTGGGCTCAGCGTAGTCACAAGGGCTTTATAAGTGGGAGAGAAGAGGATCAGAGTCAGTAGTAGGAAATGCAGCGATGGAAGCAAGAGGTTGGAATAATGAGAGAGGGAGGGGCCATGAGCCAAGGGGTACAGGCAGCCTCTAGAAGCTAAAGAAGGCAAGAGAGTGAATGAATCACTTCCTCAGGGCTTCCAGAAGGAAAGCAGCCCCGCTGAGACCTGGAGTTCACACTCTGACCTTCACAATGGCAAGATAATAAATGGGCAATATTGTGAGCCACTGAATTTGTGCTAATTTGTTACAGCGGCTACAGGAAACTAGTACAACGCGCTGGCGTGGGAGGCCTCCCAAGACGGGGAGCCAGGGGTGAGAGAGCAAGAGAGGGTGGGTGAGGGGCTGCGGGCTGGGGCTTCCACCTGCACGCTCGTTTGGGGCCGTCTCAAATATCAATTCGTAACAATACAGGCTCAAAAGATGCTGTTTCTGTGAAAGACTTAAACCAAATTGTACATGTAGACTTCGTATTTTAATTTTTGTATACAGGTACGGTTAGCACAACAGTATTTCAGAAACCCACCCATGTATGTGTTAGTTACAAAACGATGCGGCAATAGTCCACAAAGATGACTTCATCAAATCGTGATAAACCAGATGTAAGGAAGAAAAACATTTCATTGAGGCTTGATTTCATGCATCTCTTTTGACAAGCTTCAAACCGAATTTCCCCTGTATCAAATTTCTTAAATATTTACTTGTGTTTTATGTTCCCAGGAAACAGACATCATAATATGTTCTTCTACAGTTCAAAAATTGAGGAAATTAAAAACAGAAAATGCACCAGGCTGTTGGTATGGGCACACTGCTAATCCGCCAGGGTAAGGGAGGACCAACTAGACATTCTGGTATTTTCAACTCAGCCTCTACAGACTGTCTTCAGTTCATATACTTAGAAATTTCCCCATCAGAAACATGATTGGTTCAGTGGTTTAGCTCTATAGAAAAATGACTCTCTTCCCCACTAGAAAGCAGTGCTAACACTGAGTATTTTTGGAGCACAGGCAGAAGAAATACCCAATAAGAAAATATTTCCCACAGTTTCTATTTTATCCTAGGGGATTTTCTTACATTTTGATTTGGTTGTATATATACTTACCACAGGTCGCTTTGTTCACATAAAGTTCATATGAAATGAACAAACTAGAATAAAAATCACATGAAAGAATCTGTTTTTTCTTTTCCTTTTTTTTCCCTGATCCAATGATCTAAGTTGTTACTTTACTTGAATCATTCCAGGAACCAACCAAGGGCAGCGAGCTGAGCTGTCAGACGCACGTGGACGCAGTGGCCCTGCCACGTCTGGAAGAGGCTACGCTGCTGAGATGCACGGGCTCTACACAAAGGCTGGACCTGGCCAAAGGCTTGACGTAGTCTCGAAAATTCTGAAAAGTCAAGACATGCGCAAAAGTTCCTCTCTCTCTCCTCCCCCCTCCTCGGTCCCTCCCTCCCTCCCTCTCTCACTCTCTTTCTCTCTTGAAGGGGAAACACCTGGATAAATAAGATTTTGTCCATGGGTCTTCCTCTAAAGAGAGCCAAGGATAAAATGGAGAAGAGAAAATAAATAGGGAAAAAAATAAGGGGATCTTCAAGGAATGATGCTCTAAAAAAAAAGAAGGAGGAATAAAAAGTTTTCATAAGTTATCTAAAGAACATCTGGCAGAAATTTACCTGAAAATGTAATTTCAAACAAGTGTTCTCTCAAATCTGGAAAGAAACCAAAACCTTATTATAAATATGCTAGTTGAGGTTTTGGAAGAACAGTGGATGAGACTGCATGTATTCCATGTGCTTTGAGTATAATTTAATTCTTGGGTTTTTCCTAAATTCATCTCAGGAAAGGGTAATCAATACCATTCTCAGCACAGCTTGACAAAGAGCTTCTTGTCTTTTGGCTGAATCTGTTCTCTTGGACGGGTGGATTATACCCCATCTTCTCAGAGCCTCTCAGTGCTTGTACTCTTTTGGAAAGAATGGAAATCCTATCAACACTCCCTCTTAAACAGCACTATTTTTAAATAGAAAAGTCTGGAAAAATACAAAACAACATGGAAATTTTTCCTGACCAGTGTTTGTGTAGCTGACTTGGCTCCTAATATCCCTCCGCCACCCCAGCCCCAAGCACAATCTATGGTATTGGGATTCATCAGCTTCTACAGAAGTCCAGTGCGATCCGCGCTGGACCCATCTGCAGGCACTTACTTCAGTCACGTGCCAGGGGACACGGTCCCAAACAGAGACATTTTAATCCTCTGGAATTCAGATTTTTTAAAGTGTATTCTTTACGTGTGACTGATCCTTGCACAAAGGTGGGTTTGAATCAATCATATCTGTGTTATGATAAAGGTTAAAGCCATTCCCTTTCTTTACTAAGTGCGAAAGGATGCTAGAGAACATCTAAACTCTTTGTAACTCCTGTCTGAAAGTATTAAATCCATCTCTCATGCCAAGGCCATATGTCACAGAGAAGCTAACCTGTTTAGAGCATGATCGCATTAGCAGGAAGTTTATTGGAGAATATCATACTTTTGATTCTTCAGTGCATCCAATCAGTTCTCACACTGCAAATGAGAGTCCCGAAGTCAAAAACTAGGGGGAGGTGAGGACTCTGTGAAGTCTCTTGCCTTTCATTTGTTGCTCTGTTTCTTTGAGCAACTGTATCCCCCTCCAGTATTTTCCCCGACCACCCCCTTGTTTTCCTGCTACTTTTTCTTACTCCAGGTAATTGCTCTTTCTTTCCAGCTCCTCCCCTGCTGTTGACTGCTGGTTTTTAGGCCAGCACCTTCCTTCTCCCTTTGGGCCTCTCCCTCAGAAGGAAGGCTCAGACACTTCTGCACTTCGTTCCAAACCAAAATAAAGTGAGCAATCCCCAATGCCTTAGAATGAGATCCCCAACATTTTCAGTGAGAGGAATGGCTTTTTCTTTCTTTCCAAGCTCTAAGATCCCTGGGCAAAGGACACATGCAATGAAATCTCTAGGGCTGTGCCCCTTACCTTCACAGCGCTGCTTCCCAAAGCGTGGAGTGCAATTTTAGGAAGTGCATAGTTAAGGTAGATTCGGGTTGTGTATTTATTGTAACGTGCATTAGAAAAAATATAGCTGGCATATCAAATCTGTAATTTCACAGCCATTACTGCTTCAAATGAAGATATAAAGAGGGGGTGATTTAAAGAAATATATTAAGTAAAAAAATAGTGGAGACAGAATGTGGAAATGGTAAAAATCATGAAGATGAGGCATGAATGACTAAAGCTTGGGAAATACCATTCGATGGAAATGACTTGGAACTAGGGAGAATGGGACATGATGTCAGCTTCTGGCCATACTTTCTCCTTCCTTGCCAAAGCCTTGAGCTGAGGGCAGAGGGTGGGAATGCAGCTGTTACCCAGGCTGGGATTCACAATTTCACACCAGGGACCGAAATATGCAGCAATGTTTCGGAATGGATAAATCAGATTCATACCCTGCTATAACCAAGGATAGCATTGCCATTAAATCTACAATTAGAAGCACTCTGGTATAACCCAGTTTAGAGGCTAAAAAGCAACTAATTTGGGTTTGTCTGATATTTTTCTCATGATTAGACTAGGACTAGATATTTAAGGAAGAATACCACCAAGGTGAATAGTCCTTCTCTTTGCATCATATCAGGAAACAGGTGCTATCAATGTGACTTATCAGTGGTGATATTAACCTCAATCCCTTGTTTACAGCAGTGTCTGTGAGGTTGATGAACAAAAAATTCCTCTGTTTTTTTCACGCTCAATTTGTTACATGCATGTGAGTCCAGCCTACATGTGAAGAAAATTAACCTTAACGTCCTGGAAGAAGCACTATCACAGAATCCATGACATATGTTAAAATGACATATTTTGGGAGCAATTGGTAATTATTTTGGGAGAGATTCTTTGAGACTATGCAAATATCTTTTTTTCTCCTTAAAGTTGCCAGCTAATATTAGGTTTCACCAATGAATCTCATTTCTCAACTGCAACAATTATTGCTGTGATGTTCTAATGATGATATTCTCTTGCCCTATTTTTTCTACATTTATAGTTTGCAAATCTTGTATACGAAAAATTTGCTCCATCTCTCTTATTTATTCATTCATTCATTCTATCATTTATTTATATAAATATGGATTCATCCATATTTATTTCAATTTTTCAATTTCAACCTATTAATATCATTACTTTTTTTGGCTCAAATTGTTCCACTTTAGCTATAGTGAACTTCCAGGTTGACCTCCTGTACCTTTAGACATGCTCTATCCTTTAAAAACATTTTTTATCTTTAGTACTTTCAAACTCTCTAGCACTACAAGTGCTCCAAATCCATGCTGTATTTTCTCATGCCTCAGCCCCAGAATCAGTCATTCCCCCAAGGGTCCCTGATTTCTTTAGTATTTAGAACAAAGACATGGAAGCTGGGTGTGTTCATTGATAACCAGTGTCATTGCTTCTCGGATCTCTTCATGGCCAGGGCTAGACAATCTGTGTATGTATGTGAACACATGAATGCACACACATCTATACTGATTTCTGTATCTATGTATTTGCACGTATTTATAAAAGCATGTGCATATATGTGTGTAAATGAGTGTGTATGTATGTGTGATATATGAGGTCTGTCTGGAAAAAGTCCAGGATTGTTAATATAAGGAGAACAGTTTGTGCAACACGGATGTAACCTGGCAGCCAAGGAGAGTGGACTGGAATGCACATGTGTGAACAATGACGACTTCACTGTACAAGTCAGTGGGGGTGGTAGATGCCATTGAGTGAGCACACGTACTGTGTGGCTGTCACATTCAAAATGACTGAGCGAGTAGAGCAACAAATCTGCACCAAAGTTTGCATCAAGCTTGAACATTCCTCCACTGAAGCTATCAGATGATTCTGATGGCTTTCGGGGACAATGCAGTGAGTGTAGCACAAATAAAAGTGTGGCACAAATGCTTCAAAGATGGTCAATAATCTCTTGAAAGGGGTCCACTTTCTGGAAGGCCTGCAATGAGCAGAGCACCTGAGAACATTGAACATGTACGGGCTGCAATCGACAAAGATCAGAGAACTGTGCGAGGTTCCGAGGTGCCTACTTTGCAAGGACCTGAGGCATCATTGTCCTGTGTACAATGTTTCTTGTATTTTGTATCTTCTTCAGCAAATGTCTCTATTTTTCATATTACATGGCTGGATACCATCTGGACAGACCTTGTACACATACACACACGTTCCTGTGTATACTATGCATGCATGTACATATATGCGCACACATATATGTAAATATAAATATAAGATTACACTAATATCCTCAGACCTGCTTTTAACCTACTGGCTTAATACTGACAGCCAGTATTACCTTAAAGGCTCAACTGCATATAAAATTCTGGATCAGTAACTGTTACAGGTTGATGTCCAAAAGGATGTGTTGAAGTCCCAACCCCCAGCATCTCAGAACGATCTTATTTGAAAATACAGTCATTGAAGATGTAATAGTTAAGGTGAGGTCATAAGAGTAGGGTGGAACCTTATTCTCACAACTGGTGTCCTTAAAGAAGAGAAGACAGAAAAGGAAGACAACCCGTGAAGACAGAAGTAGACATCGGAGTGATTCTGCCACAAAACCAAGGAACAGCTGGGCTACGAACAGCTGGAAGAGACAAGGGTTCTTCCCGACGGCCTTCAGAGGGAGCACAGCCCTGCCAGCACGCTGAGTACGGGCTTCTAGCTTCCCAGACTGTGGGAGAATACCTTTCTGCTGTCTTGGGGCACTGGGTTTGGGACACTGTGTTGCAGCAACCCTAGGAAACTGATACAGCACCTGTGTATTTGACACTATCTACATTCTGTGTATCTGGGAATACACAAATTATCCACCTTGCTTCAAAGGCTACCACAGTTATATTGCATTTACAACTGTATAGACCCATGTAGCCTGAGGTTTATGTTATTTTTAGAATAATCTTGTATTTTCTTTCTGTAAGCCGAGGATCTTTGCAACGTGTTTGCTATGGAATAAAGTCCTTTTTTGAATTTTGTTTAGCCAAAAAAAAAAAAAAAGACTGTCTAGATCCTTCCTATACATCTGTCCTTGGTAGCAAAGATGATCACTTATTTTCTAGGACCTCCTTACCACCTGGGGCAGTGCCAGGTACGGAGCTTGTTAAATGTTTGCTGACCTGAATATCTGCAGGCTTCCTCTGTCCACCCATTAGATTAGACAGGAGGGTCTCCCTTCGGAGGCTTTTTTTATTGCCTTAAGCTCTGCTGGGTGAAATCTTCCCTCCCTCCCCTTTCTTCTCCCTCCCTCCCTCCCTTCCCTCTTCCCTACTAACCCCACCATCCTTCAACCGATATTCACTGGACACACAGCATGTGCATACCATAGTTCTAGACTCTAAAGAATTAGCAGTGAACAAAAAACACAAAAATCCATTATATCTTAGAGGCTACATTCTAATGGAGAAGAAAAATCTCGAATCTGAAATTGCAAATCACCAATGTTTAAGTGACAACATTGCAAATCGACAATGTTTAAGTGGTACAGGGTGACAGAATGTGCTTTGGGAATCATTTCCACGGCTCATTTGGCCAGCTGTGGTCTTGGGGCCTCTTCCCCAACAACCAAGACTCCAGCTGAACAGCCGTACTTTTCTTATCCTATTTCTAAATTCCTCTCCCTTTCCTAAGAGGAAGAGTGAAGGAATGAGGAGAATCAGGGGAGAAAACAAACACACCGGGCAGAAAGAAAGTAGAGAGGAAGGAATGGGAATAATGATTCTCCTGCAGCACATTTAAAAGCCAGCCCTTCCTGAGCTGCGCCAGGGTAACCGCCTTGCTTGTGTTCACAGCTTTATTGTTATTGCATCATTGAGTTGACCACATAACTGCATAATGATAATAATGACTAGCCAGTACTGAGAGCGTTATATGCCAGGAAGTGGCCTAGACACTCACCAACTTGAACCTACTTTCTCCTCACCACAATGCTATGAGACAAGTACTATTGTTTTTCATTTCACAGGTGAAGAGCTGGATGCTCACAGAGGTAAAATCATTTGTTCCAAGTCCCACAATTAGTCAGCAGAAGAGTCCAGACACAGATGTTTGTGGCTTGGACCCCAAAGTCCTGGCCCTTCCCGTTTCCAGGGAACCCTCTTCCCCAAAAGGAGGCACCAGCTGGCTAGAGCTGCTCAGCCTGTACAGCCTTCAGCAGGATTTCCTTCCACAGCAACAGACCTTCTCGGCAACCCTGTCTCTTTTACCACATCATTGTATTTTTCTCTACCCCCCACCCAGTGTTCTGTATCCCCTGGTTACTTGGGTAACAGATATTTGAGTGACATTTGCTGGATTTCCAATGGCCACAGTCTGTCTTTCCCAGCACCTCTTAGCCTTTTAATTCTCTCCTCATTATTTAAGTCAGCATGGAGCAATTTTCCAAAACATCCAATTAGCAAGTGCACAGAAGGGACTGGGTCCGTAATTAATTAATGATCTAAGGCACAACAAGGCAAAAGCAAAGCCGAGGATGTGCAAAGCACCGAAAACTGACCCTGCAGAAGGGAGGTGCACACGTTCCAGGACCCTTCCTCAACCCTTCCTCAGGAGGGAGGAGGAACCCAACAATCCGCTAACGCAAATCCCAAAAGCCCCTCCACGTTTTGGGATTGAACAGACTTCAGTCATTGGGTGATAATCTCAAGGGGAACATCTTCCCATCCAGGATGAATGGCTGCCTTTGTTCTAGTGGTGAAAGGATTCTTTCCCCATTGTTTTCATGTGGGGAAGGTTGGCCTCTCTTTCCTTCCACAATTGTTCCAGCCTCTTTAGAGGCAGTCTTTCCTGCAAGATGGTCCCAATGCCCAGCATTTCTTGCTTTTCCTTAAAGCAGAAGCCAGGTTAGAACACTGGGATTTAAGAGACCAGTCTAGGATGACTGTGGAGGCAGAGAAAGGGAAGAGAGGAGAGCATCAGGATTCTCTACAGTTAATATTCCAATGTGGAGAAGACAGGAGGGCTTGGGTGGAAGCGCCTCCAGATCAAATTCACCCCAACATCGACTTGATGTCCAACACCCCTGGTGAAGGGTAAACGGCAGGAAAGCGCTAGTTCTGCTCTTAGCGAAAATGTTACCTCTTCATCAGGAGGAAGCAGAAATGACGTTTGCTGTTGGTTATTAGGGCCTCTAGTCACTGCCTGAAAGACCAGAGCTGGCAAAACAAGAAGTCTGCAAAGTATTACAGCAAGTCCCCACATCTCACGGGGGTGACATAACCACCGTCGCAAACTTGCCAGCAGTGAAAATTAGAAGTCTTCCATAGAACGGTAGAGTTGAAGGAACCTTTTACTACTTTTCCTTACCTACAGCCTAATTTCCTTTTGGTTCTAGCTTGAACTAATGCCAGCTTTCAGGGCTGATCTCTGCACTTAAGGGAGTGTGTCTAAACCCCCCCCCACACACACACCACAGTCTAAGCACTCTGCTTATTACCATGGCAGTGGATATAGCCATGTCAGATGAAAGGGAAAGGAAGACGAAGATACCCACCAGGACGTTTATAAGACATACTACTTGCTGCTACTGGTCAAAAAAGTAAATACTATGATGCACGTTGCTAAGCAATGTTGCAATTTCAGTCCTTAATAACTCCATTAGTAACACAGGAGGGGACAAACGACATTTTGGGAATGATGAGATGCTTTGCCTTACTTCTGTGAATAATCAGCCTCAGCAACCACGGCTTCCTACACAAAGCAGAAGTGATTAGCTCCGCCGCCTGGCTGGGATGCACGTTAGAACCCAGTGGTAAATGTCCCGTGGGGGAGGCTAAGGGCTCTCTGCTAAGCCGCTCCCCGACAGTGCCCACCAGTCTTAAAAAATGAATGAATTAATAAATAAGCACACGTTCTTTCCATAAAATGTCTGCTCTCCACTCTTGTGTTTGTATATATAGCAAGTGCTAGAAAATTGTGAATTTTAAATACACTTAAAGATTGGGAGTGAAATGATTCTACAAATGTTTAACCTTCTGATTCAAACATAACACTGCTTTGGGGGATGCTGTGTGAGGGCGACCAGCTCTGCAGGCCAGTCCCAGGTCCTGTACTGATGGCAACGGTCCTCTGGTTTATAGATACGAGGAAGTAGCTCAGATGTGGCTGCCATCTAATGGCTTCCTGTGTCTTTTTCCCATCACTCCCTGGTTACTCCAAATTCCCAGTGACCCAGAATTCACAGTATCTAGTCTTCCCCAGTTACTCAGCATTTCCCAGTTACTAGGTAAGTATTAGGAAGAAGTAATCTGCAAAAAATAATAATAATCACCTTTTCAGCCGGATTCTACCAATGGAATTCTGGAATTTTCCATCTTTAGACAAGCAATGCTGCACAACAGACACTATTGTATCATGGTTAGAGCGTGGAGTCCGGATGGAACCAGACTCTCTCAGGTGAATCTCAACAACACAACTTCTCACTGAAGTGACTTTGGGCAAATGAACGTCTTTCTTGCCTCTGAGTCTCACCCGCAATCTCAGTGCTTAAATAAGTTGATTTACATAAAATGCTCTCAGCAGTGCCTCCTTCTGGCACATTCTGGCTCTGGAGCAGAGCCACACAAGTATTTGCAAGCATCTTCAATCACCCACCTCCACCTCCCCCCAATTAAAAGAAAGCAAATACCACCATTTGTAAAGGATAAAAGAAGCTGACTCCAGAGTGCACCCATAGGATCTGTATTCGCTGCTTTTAAATTTCTGAGGAATCCACTGATCTAATAAAGCTAGAAATAGCCAAATTTCAAATTCCTATAACATCAAACTGTTACTAATTATGGTTCTGGTCATGTGCCATATGTTTCCCAGAAATAACAAATGTTCCATCCATGGAAAAGTAAGTGGCTAATAAGGGTAGGAAAAACATATATAGTAAACGTCCTTGTTTTTCTTGGCTGCTAACTTTAATATAATGAAATATTCAATGAAAAAAAATATGAACATTCAACCGCAACTACTTCTACACTTCAGAAAGACTCTTGAACTACTGAAAGTTAGAAATCTATGTTCAGATAGCATTGTCAAGTAATTTCTTTGGAATCTTACATTTTAAAGTTTGAAAAATGTTACTCAGTTCTCAGTGTTTTTCCCAGTAGAAATTACAGTGATAGATGTTAAACTAACTCCATGTGATTCTCATTTTCAGAAACACAATTTTAGACTGCTTAAGAGTGTCAACGTATCCCCTTGGGTTGCATTAAAAAAAAAAGCCATTTTAGCTTTAAATATAGCTTTTTTGTGTGGGTTGCTTTTTTCTACTAGGAACACATTTCCCTGAGATAATTTCTCAATCTTGCTATTTAACAGGCTAAATGCTTTAGATTTTTTTAAATATCCCTTTATTTTATTTAAATATGACTTAAGTGGATTTTTGCAACTATCTTGTGAAAGGAAATGAAGTTATTAATCAAGTGATTGTCATTTATAAAGGCCATACCAGCACTAGGAAGCTGGAGGTATTATGTATTATTTCAGTACATTTTATACTAAAGAGCGCGTATTTTTTAAATAAATAAAAAGTCTGATATTCTCATTCACCCCTATTTTCTGGTGCTGATAAGACATGATAATCCAACAAACTCACAATTATCAACAACCAACCTAAAAACAAAAACAAAAACAAACTAAGCAAACAACCAGAACAGGAACAGATTCACAGAACTGGAGATCACATGGAGGGTTATCAGCAGGGAAGGGGTAGGGGGAGAATGGGAGAAAAGGTACAGGGAATAAGAAGCATAAATGGTAGGTACAAAATAGACAGGGGGAGGTTAAGAATAGTATGGGAAATGGAGAAGCCAAAGAACTTATATGTATGACCCATGGACATGAACTAAGGTCAGGGAATGCTGGTGAGAGGAGGGGTGCAGGGCAGAGGGGAATAAAGGGGAGAGAAAAAATGGGACAACTGTAATAGCGTAATCAATAAAATACATTTTAAAAAAGACATATAATCCTGTCCATGTTAAAAAGTGATCGAGATCTGATCCACGCTACTTTGGAGACGAGTCCTATTTATCCGCACTGTGACTGTACTGCCTACACTAAGTGTGCTTATTATGTGACAGGCAAAGCTAGGTGCTGAATTACAGGAATAAAAAAGCAGACTAGGTCCTGTCCTCACGGAGCTTATAGTCTAGGGCAGCGCCGCTTACAGTGTGGTCTGTGGGCCAGCACTACCCCATGAACTACTTCTTATCAGACTGTAACAGGACAGGTAATTGTTCAGACAATTTTACAGTGACTGGGCATTGCCGCACACCTGGCGTGTGATCAAGTGGATTCATCTTGCCTCACTGGATGATTGCCAAACTTGTACAATGAATTTGACACGGCGGGATCAAAGGACTGGTCAGGACAGGAGGACATATATTGGCTGTGACTAACTGGAAATTTAAAATAATCTACTCCTTCCAATACATAGTTTAAGAAGCACTAGTCTAGAAAAGGGAGAGGAGCAGGGAGAGACAGAGGGAGGGAGGAGAGGGAGAAAGAGAGTTTCATTCCAGCTGAGAATATCTGAAAAAGTTTCATGGAAGAAATGATTCTTTTTTTTTTAATGTTAGGATCTTGGAATTTCAGTATATATTACCAACTGCTGCTTTGAAGAAAATCCAACATAGAAAAGGCTTAAGCTCTTGATCAATAGAATCAGAAGGGACTTGATTTTCCTTTCTCTTCTGTTTCCCATGAATTAAATGGGTAATCAAAGAAAGAGATAAAAAATGAAGGTCAAGATAAAGAGGGAAAAACAAAGATGAAGATAACCCAAATTTCAGTTCAACCCCTGGGTTAGTGATCATGGGCCATACTTCTTTTTCTTTTTCTTTTTTTTTAAATTGAATTTTTTGGGGTGGCATCTACAGAATACATCATCAATATATTGCATTGTGTGTTCACCATCCAAAGTCAAGTCTCTTTCCATCACCATTCATTCCCTTTTACCCTCTTCTACCTCCCCCAGCCCCCTTACCCTCTGGTAATCACCATACTATTGTCTGTGTCTATGAGTTTTTTCTTTGCTTAATTCCTTCACATTTTTCTTCCAGGCTCCCCAACCCCTTCCACTCTTACAGCTGCCAGTCTGTCCTCTATATCTATGAGTCTGTTTCAATTTGTTTGCTTATTTTATTTATTAGATTCCACATGTAAGTGAAATCATATGGTATTTGTCTTTCTCTGACTTGATTATTTCACTTAGCATAATGCTCTCCGGGTCCATCCATGCTGTTGCAAAAGTAAGATTTCCTTCATTTTAATGGCTGAGTAGTATTCCGCTGTGTAAATGTACCACTGCTTTTTTATCCACTCATCTACTGATGGACACCTGGGCTGCTTCCCAACCTAGGCTATCATAAATAACACTGCGATGAACATAGAGGCACTTATTTACTACACATATAGTAAAATTGGAATGATACAGAGAAGAAATAATTCTTGAGCATGGATTGAGATTTAAGAGGTAGAGACGACAGGATCAGGAAAATGAAGGCGGAAAAGTACAAGAATGTCCTGGGCCACTGGGTTCATTGCAGTTGGAGTGTGACACAGGGGTGGGGCCAATGGTAGTAAAGGAGATAAATGTGAAGGGTCAACGGCAGCCAGCTAGCAGAGAACTTCTAATGCCATGGAAAAGAATTAGAACTTTATTTCTGAGACAACTGCAAGTTCTTAAATATTCCTGAACATGATAGTGACATGAAACCAAGTAATATTGGTCTCATTCACATATTGGTCTCCATATGCAACACTTTGAGGTGAGGGGCCTTTAGGTGAAGTAAATAATAATAGTAAAAAGGAACTTTTAAAAGTCGTTATTCCAATGGTGTCTTATGTTAGTCATATTTCTAAGTAAACTTAGGCAACCTTAAGTCTTCCCAGGCACCCTAGCATAGTAAATTACCACTTCAGACAACCTAATCCTGTATGATTAAAGTGATTTTAAAATGTCATTTCTTAGCTTATAGTACTTATCACATTTGTACAGGGAGAACACATATTCTTCACGTTTTCACAAACTCTGATTAAACCACAGAGATTAAGGAACCTTAAACCAATATACTATTGTGAAAATTTAACACTATAATGTCAAGGACCATCCCCAGAGGACACAGGTGTGCCCCTTTTTCTCTCTCTTGTTCTCTGCTTCCTATAAAACCAGAACTGGACTCATTAACTGTGACTCATTTTAAGTTCCTGTGTGTCACCAAAAGGCTACTAATCCTTGCTGCTGACCAACTTGGAGTGTTTGGCGGCATGAAGATTTTCACAAATGTACCTTTAAAAGAATAGTTAAGCCACTAAGTAAGTTTTAAATTTGGAGAGCAAAGGTTCATAAGGCGTTTAACAAATAAAACACGGCTCTGAAAGGGTGTGCCCTCTCCCCAACCAAAACAAACAAGTGAACAAACATATAAACAAAAAGACCAACCCCAAAAACAACGTATTCCCATGTTCGAATTTCACACATTTGGCTGAGTAAAAACATGATTGATCATTTAGTCTTCTCATTCTGGTTTCATAATTTTTTAACTTGTGGTGTAAGAACTACAGAATTATGAAGAGGCTATCCTGCTGAACTGAAAGCTGCGCATTTAGCATCGGCGTGTCTGCGGCACTACAACTGCAGTACACAGCTCAGACTCGGGGCTGCGGGCCACTCACGGGCCATGATGCACTAGAGCAGAGGTTCTTAACTCAGAGTGACGCCGCCCCTCCCAGAAGACACTTGGCAATGGGTGTGGGGATGGATGCGGGGATCCTACTGGCACCAGATTGCCACTGAACAATCTACACTGCTTAGGACAGCCCCTCACAACAGAATGATCTGGTCCAGCGTGTCAACGGTGTTACAGTCGGGAAGTCCCGTACTAAAGAATCACATGAACAGCATTTCCATCCTTCCTCTTGGCATATGTGAAAATCACTTTAATTCATGTCATCTGAAAATCAGAAACAAGGAAGTTCCTGAAGACTGAACCAGATCATTAGCCCTGGTTGGTGTGGATAAGTGGATTGAGTGCTGGCCTGCGAACCAAGGGGTTGCTGGTTCGATTCTCAGTCAGGGCACATGCCTGGGTTGTGGGCTGGGCCCCCAGTGGGGGGCGCACAAGAGGCAACCACACATTGATGTTTCTCTCCCTCTCTTTCTCTCTCCCTTCTCCTCTCTCTAAAAATAAATAAATACTATTTTTTTTAAAAAACAGATCATTATTATGCCTTCTTTTGATACAATGAAGTACCCCCTGATTTTTGTAAGCAAGACCTGAAGGTGCCCTGCACAGATTTAATTCCATCAATGGTAACACGTTATATACAGATACACAAACACTGTCCTCAGGACATCTTCAAGCAGAACTTCAGAAAGGGCAGGCCCGGATGAAAACTCACACAAGGTTCCAGATATGTAGTATTTTCTGAGTTGTAAGTCACTGATAATGTTAAGATGCACCATCAGCTAAATAATAGCTTTTGGGAACTCGGCAAAGAAATACCTCTACTTAAACATGAACATTGATTGTAAAGTGTGAACCCTTTGTAGAGATAGTAAATATGCAAAATCTATAAAGTACATTAAGTATGTGAGCAGATATACTAAGCTCTTTTTTCTAAAAAGAAATAGAAAAGTAGATTAAGTGTATAAGAAGATATACTAAACTCTTTCTGTAAAAAGAAACAGAAAGACCGAAATACTCTCCCTGTGATCTTTCTCAGTCGGTGTTAGTCTCAGCTGTTTTATCTAAAGTTTTTACACGATCCCCTCAACCTGCCACCACCGCTCCAGGAAGAGGTCCTAAGATGCAGGGTGGGTCGCAGTACCTCCACTAGATCCTCAGAAACAGGAACAGACTAATACAAACTTCACAGGTTCCCTCTATTTTCCTCTCTTGGAATTTCTCTAGGTCTTTGACTGTGAATTGAGTGCTGCGCAGAACAGCCGTCCTAGCACAGCTAGAGCATACAACTTCATTTAACTAAACAAAGAAATAAACACGCTTAGACGCAATCAATACGATACTTGAAATTACTTTCAAATTCCATCTAAAAGGCAGTGATACCACTTACACATAAAGAAAAACTTACTATAAAACCTTTATATTTGCTTATTGGCATACTGTCTGCTTGTTCCACTGGAAGTTAAAGTCCGTGTGAACAGGGATTTTGTCTGTGTTTAAACGAGTGAGTGAATGAATGAGTGAATTTCTTCTTCCAAACAGCAGAGTCATTATACAACTGCAGACATGTTCAACTTTCACACTGATGACAGGAGGCAACAGGACTGATGTCATGTTATTAACTATACATGTCCATTCATTCACTCCCTACTACGTCTCTCGTGACCTGCCCCTGCCACCCCTCCAGTTTTCCCTCACATCACGCCCCCACTGCTCCCAGCAACGCTGGCCTTGGTTCAGTTCCCAGGAAGTGCCATGCTCTTCTGTCTCAGAGCCTCTGCCCGGAACACCCTCCTCTCCATCCCCAATCCCTTCAGATTTCTTCAGAAGGCTTCCCTGATCACCACTTAAACTGGGTGTAGTGCCTATACTGGATAGTTTCAGTTTCTCGTGTTTGGTTTGGTCTGGTTTTCATTATAGTACCCATCACAGGTGTAAATATATTTGTGGAATTATTTTCTTGATGTCTCTCCCCACCCCAAACCACTCACTGTAGGCAGAAGCCACGTCTGCCTTGCTCCCCATTCATAACCCCATCGTCTAGCACAGTGCCTGTCAGATAGCAAGCGCTCAACCAACATTTATTGAATGAATACATGAATTGTGTTTCTAGGAGCATAATCTGTTACCAAATATATGAGTCCATGTTCTACTGTACCGGTCTTCCTCAGACTCAAGTTCAGTGCTTAATCAAACTTCCTGGTTAACTGAGATCATCATTTATCTACTGCAAACCACATTCTCGGAATTCTACATGGCCCTAAAAGAACTTGTTGCAATATTGCTCAGAACTCAACTGCTTTCTATTCTTTTTTCAGCATACTAATAAAAAAGCAGTTTGCTTTTTTCTTTTTCTCACTTAATTTATTAGTTGTTCTGGCATTAAGAACATAACCGGGTGGAAAATGGTGGTCAGGAAATCAATTATTTGGATGAGTATTTATTTGTTTCTATGTTTGTATTTTAAAACATCTGGAAGCAGATTTTAATTATCCTCTAAACATTTGGTGTCTTGTAATCACGGCCTCTGAGATCATCTCTCCCCATTGGTGTCCCTGGGTGAAAGATTCTCTGTTTGACAAAACAGGAGCTTTTGTTAGAGAAGAACTTACGGGACACTGAAGATACAGAGTAGCAAACTCCTAAACTAAGAGGGTTAAGACAATATTTTTTAAGAGGAGGAGCAAGAAAGAGGCCTTTAATGCAGAGAACTGTAGAAAACCACAATTCCATATAATCCCATGTAACTAAGGAGCTAGTCACATAGGAAGCCTTGGGGAAGAGTATGGAATTCTTGAGGATCCAGATAAAATGATCGCAGCCTAAAGGAGCTAAAGAGAGACATCGAGACAACAGCAAATCAGAAATAATTATAAACCTGAATTTTATTTGTATACTTCACCTTAAAATAGTTTCTTTACATACATCTTCCCTACCTATGGTCACCAGGACCTCTGTTGCTAGGCAATTTTTATTCAAATGTGTAGAACCCTTCAAATAAAATTCCAGAAATCTCAGGAAATTGGGGCAGAAGTTGCTAACTGGAGCCACCCTCTTGGAAAGCCTGAGACAGGAAGCTTAGCCCCCGTTAAAGGGGCCACCCTCATCCTGGCCTTGGTTGCTTTCCCAAGCTAACAGTGGTCGGACGGGGCTCATTCACTGCCTCAGAGCTTTTCTGTCCATTTCTCATCCCTGTTGTCCTCCTTTGGGTCTGGCAGATGCTTCAGATCTGCAGCACGAAGTCCTGCAGCCCCTCCCTGTTCCACATAAACCAGAGACGAAGCAGAGCGTATTTGGGGCTCACACGAGAAGGGCCTCCCCCAGGGAGGGATCACAAGTCCCTGAGATCACAGACACAGAAGAGAGATCTGGGTGCTGGAGGAGGAGCAGAAAGGACCAGAAGCCAACAGCAGCCATACCGACTCTCTACACCTCCAGGTCAAGGGAAAAGATTCTTATGTTGAACTGTACTCCTGCTTTGCTGTCTTTCGGCACTTTCTTATTATTCTTCAGTTGAAATTAGAAAGATCCAAGAACTGAATGCAATGGCTATGACTGTATTCGGGGTTGTGATATTCATAAGTAGTTCAACCAGAGCACTATAAGAAACAGCCTCTCAGGGTGCCTCACCCCTACCAGCTTAAATGCACAATTCTGTCTTGGCCTCCAGGAGAAATGCACTGGGGCTGAGACTTAATTCTCAATGTCAAGAAGAGAGAGGAAAAAAAAACAAACTTTAGACTTTACTTAGCACAACTGCAAATATTTCTTTGCTGTTCTACAGATCTCATTCAGAGGACTGACCTACCAAATCTGGAATACAGACCTTTCACTTTCACTTTCTTATGACATTCGGACGAGCCGTGTTGCTCAGCAAATATTTACTAATAAGCAGGAGAGACTTGAAGGGGATAGAGGAAGTGGGACGAGTGAAGTACATTTATGTTTCCTTTTATATCCACTTATCTCCCTCCTCTGCAATATCAGTAAAATACAAAACAAGGTTTGATTCTTGCCCACGCTTATTTTATTTCTGTCATTTGATCCTCATGTAAAACTATTTGGCCAAGTAAATATTGGATTAATATTTATGCTTTGTTTACAAACAGCCCCCAAAAAAGTATTGCCTAAGCCATATTACCTTGCTTCCAAACCTTGGCTGGTTCTCATCTGGGGCCAGGAGCATATTTTGAAAAATATCCACAAAATTCATATACCAGGTTTCCTTTTCTGAAAAGCCAATTTCCTAAATATTCCATGAGATGGCTTTTGAGACCCACACCAACACATTGAGAAAGTAATAATGTTTCTGTCTTAATGGGAAATGCATGGCTGTGGCTGCCGCCATCCCGATGATACTACCGTAGAATCTCAGAAGAACCTTTTCTGAATTAGAAAACATCCCTTCTACTTGCTGCCCAGTATCCGCTTAAATTTTTCATACCAAATGAGTAGATCTAGAAAGAAGGGAGGGGCATGTACATCTACATATCACCTTTTTTTTTTTTTTGTCAGGAAGCAAGACAGGTTTTTAAATTATCAGTTATCTTGTTTTGTTTTTTAAGTACATTTCTTATACTCAAATGGGTTTCTATTTAATCAGAGTCACCAGAGAAGAGAGCAGAATATTATAAAAATTTAGACTGGGACTATAGTTTTCTTTTTCAGTAACATGAATTTATCAAGAGTTAAAAATGGAAATGTATACCTCAGGGCAAAGTCTTAATGACAGATGTAAGCTAGCATTTTCCGTTCACCAAAGACCTAAACATATAAACAGGCAACACCCTCACTAGGAGGCAGTAACTTTGCATTCTGAGTCATAAGTTACACAGTTTGAAACTTAGGCATTCAGAGAGGTGAGAAAAGTAACTCACAGTATGCAGTCACGTGTAGCCTCAGGACCGGGAGCCTCCCACAGTATCGCGGCGGATTTTATCACCAGCGGTTCTGTGGCCCTGCAACTGAGACCACTCGTAATCAATGAATATTTTACTTGCAGATTTGACAGCCCAGTTAAGCAGTTTACATAAGGCTGTTGCGTTTAATTCTTCTGTAGTTGCCTTTACAAACAGGAAACAGGAAACATACCTACAAGAACACTGACATATTTCAGTCTAATTGGTCTTTGTCTGTATCACGGCGGGTGATAGGTACAGTCCCCAGAAGAGCAGGACTCATGTCCTGGCATTTCACAGTCTAAAGTCCTTTAGACAGGTGTTACGCAAGCAATTTATTCTAGGGAGAAACAGGCATTCTTAGTAACATCCACGCTTTATGGCCTTAATCCTGGAAGGACTATAAACTTTAGGATAAATTCATGTATATATACACACATGTATGCATTATGTATATAACTATGTAATATATTAAGTAATATATTATTTAAAATAATAAATAACATTAAAATAATGTATATAACTTTTCCTGAAATATATAAAAACTATCATTCAGCAATCTTTTGGCTATAAATAATAGAAAACCCAACTCAAATTCACTGACACAAATAACAAAAAAACAAAAGAAAATATTTTGGTTCCTTGAACTGTGGGGGGAAACCCCAGATGCAGGGTTGGTTTGGGAAGCCAGAGATTCACACTATCGTTTGATTCTCTGTAATTCTCTTGGCACAGGTGTTCTCTGTAAATTGACTTGAACTTCCAGCTGCCTCCCCTCATGGTACAAAAAATAAAGGTTACAGCAGCGGAAGACCACGCATCCGTCTTCCAAGGGGACAGGGTAGCATGCCGGCTGTCTCGGCCTGATCGAGTTGCTCAGACTGCCCATTGCTAAACCGGCCACCAAACTGTGCTGACTGGCTTTAAATTAAGCAAGGCTTATCCCTGGAGGTGAGGGTGGAATCAGTCCAAAGAAAAATCTCATGGAAAGACTTTCAAGATACTGTGAGGAAGGGAAAGAGTGCAGGGGAAGAATACTGGAGAGAAAATCAACAAATGTGCACAAAAACACCGTTCAGCAATAATCTGGATCTGAAGGTTGGTGCTTGAGGATGTGCACCCAGGAAAACACTAGCTCTGGGGTTATCTGAAGATTCTGAAACAGAAAGAACTGAGGTTCAAGAGATGATTACCCAAGTCTTTACATTTAGTCAAACTTCTGAGTAACAGTAGATTTGCTCTGAGAAAATAGCTCAGCATCTTTCCTCCTTGTTTATGAAATACATTTTAAGGTATATAAAGTGCTCTTACATTTGATCTTCCATTTTGTCACCACCGAGGATCTATTTACAGCACTTCCTTGTATCTGGTACAGCATGTCCGGCTACCAAGAAAAAATTACCGGGCGTACCAAAGGGCAAAAAACACAATCTGAGGAGACAGAGCAAGCATCAGAACCATACATGGCAGGGAAGTTGGAATTAAAAGATGACGAACTCGCATGACGGCTGGAATAATTTACTGAGCCAAAAGTCAAGGCAGAGTCACAGCCAAAAATCAATTCCGGAGGGATTAAGGACTTAGTTGTGAAAAGCAAAATGTTAAAACTTGAAGAAAAAAATATAAAACATCTTTCTGACCTCTGAATGGGAGAGGAATTCTTAAGGCACAGAAGTATTAATCATAAAAGGAAAGACTGATCATTTTCTTACTGTAATATTAAGATCCGTTTATCAAAAGGAAACAAAAGATATGCCAATATCTGAGACAAGTTTGCAACATGTAAAATCAACAAAAGACTGTGATTCAGATCCTATAAAGAAATGTTACAGATCAGTAAGAAAAAGACAACACAATAGAAAAATGAGCAAGAGATCTGACACATTGTTCCAGAGGAGAAAAGCACAAAAGGTGAATGAACGTATAAAAAGGTGAACAGCCTCATTGGTAATCAGAAAAGTGCAAATTAAACTGATGGTGGGAGTATAAGTTCACATGAACACTTGCAAACAGTTTAACCTTATCTTATGAATCTTACCAAGTTGAATGTTTACATATCCTCCAATTGAACAAATCCGCCACCCCCATATTCTCCAGAGAAACTTGCATGGGGAGATAGGCACACAGTGTTTTTAACAGCTTTACTCAAAATAGCAAAAAGCTGTATTTAACACAAATGTCCACCGACAGGAGAGCAAATGAACTGAGCTATAATCACCCAATAAAATATTAGACAACAGGGAAAAATCAATAAATCACAGCTGCATGCAACTTGGGTGAACCTTAGAAATCTAATGAATGTAAAAGAAGCAAGCATCAGGTAACTACATACAAATGATGACATTTTTTAGTAAATGAAGCTCAAGATCAGCAAAACCTAAGAATATTTTTGTTTCAGCAAACACACATGCAATACTTTTTTTACAGTTTTATAATCATTTTATCACATGGAGATTCGTGTAGCCACCAATGGAATCAAGACACAGAACTGCCCCTTTCTGCACAAACTCCTTCTTACTGCCACTCTGTAGTCACACTCATCCCCTCTGCCCCATCCCTTATCCCTTATCCCTGGAAAGCACTAACCTGTTCTCCATCTTTTCTTTTCATCATTTCTAGAATGGTAATCAACTGAACCATACATTATGTGACTTTTCAATATAGGCGTTTTTGTTTGTTTTTTTCTTTCTTTACTCGGCATAGTGCTCTTGAGATCTACCTGAGTTGTTGCACCCATCAATGGTTGTCTCCTTTTACAGCTGAAGAATATTCCGTGGCTTGAATGTATCACAGTTTCTTTGACCACCATTGTACAACATTTTAGTTGTTGATTTTGGGCTGTTACAAATAAATCTTCCAGAAGAAATGGCACACAGATTTTTTTTGTGGATATAAGTTTTTATTTCACTGGGATAAATCACAAGGGGGTGATGCTGGGTCATAGGATAGATTTATGTTCAGTTTTTTAAGAACTGCCCAACTTTGGGACAACTGTAATGGCATAATCAATAAAATATAATGTAAAAAAACCTGCCCAACTATTTCCTAGAATAGCTACACCATTTTAACCAGCAGTGCATGAGAGATTCAGTTTTTCCGCATCCTTGTCAGCATATGGCATCCTTGCTATCTTTTATTTTAGTTTTTCTAATGAGTGTGTAGAGATAGCTCATCATGGTCTTCATTTGCATTTCCCTAATAGCTAGTGGTGTTAAATACCTTTTCATGTGCTTATTTGACATCTATATATTCTCTTCAGTAGAATGTCTCCTTATATATATTTTTTGCTTATTCTCTAATAGAATTGTTTCTTTTTCAACTGTTGAGTTCTGAGTTCTTTGCACAGTGTAGACATGAGTCTTTCATCAGGTATGTGTTTTGCAAATATTTTCTATCAGTCTGTAGCTTATCTTTTCATCTCCTTCAGAGTCATTCATAGGACAAATATCTTTAATTTGCATAAAGTCCAATTTATTTATTTTTTCTTTTAAAGATCATGCCTCTGATGTCATGTTTTAAGAACTCTCATGTAGTCAAGCTTCTAAAGTTTTCTCTTATGTTCCATCTGAAAGTTTTATAGTTTATGTTTTACATTTAAATCTACTATCTATTTTGTGCTGTACAAGGTGTTTTTTGTTTGTTTGTTTTGCCCATGGATACCCAATCGCTCCAGCACCATTTGCTGAAAGAAAAAAAACGTCTTTCCTCCACTGCATTGCTTTGGATAGTTGTCAAAAATCAGTTGGCTCTGCTTTGTGTGGCTATTTCCAGGTTCTGTGTTTTGTTCCATTCATCTGTGTCCCTCCCTCCGCTAATTCTCCACAGTCTCGACTATTGTCACTATATAATGTGTCTTGAAATCAGTAGAGCAATTCCTCCCACTTTATTCTTCTTTTTCAAAATTGTTAGACATCCTATTATAGCTTTTTTCCCTTTTCATATACATTTTCAGAATAATCTTGTCTGTGTCTAAAAACTCCTTGCTGAAATTTTTGTAATAATTACATTAAAAGTAAATATCAATTTGGGGACAACTGATGTCTTTACTATGCTGAATCTTCCAATTTATAAATATGGTGTGTCGCTCCATTTATTTAGATCTTCTTTGATTCACTGGCATTTTGCAGTTTCAAATATACAACTCGTGTGCATGTTTTGTTAGGTTTACACATAAGTATTTCATGTTTTGAGCAATTATAAGTGACACTGTATATTTAATTTCAGCATCCATGTATACATTGCTAGCATATGGAAATACATAGGGAGGATTTTTTGTAGATTCCATTGGACTTTTCTAGCAGACCTCACGGCATCTGCAAAGAGCAGCTCTGTTCCTTTCGGATCTGTACACCTTCTGGTTTCTCCCCTTCCTTTCTCTCAGTGTGTAGAATTTCCAGTACTTGATACATGCGAGTCTTTTATGAATATTCTTTATCAGTTTTAGGAAGTTCCTCTCTACTATTTTTCTGAGAGGTTTTTTTTAAAAAAAAATCATGAATAGCTAGTTGAATTTTGTCAAATGATTATTCTTCTTCAATTAGTGCAACTGCAATTTTTAGATTGTTTATATGGTGGACTATACTGATTGCTTTTCATACTGAATAGCCTTGCATCCCCAGAATAAACTCCATTTGGTTGTGGTATATGACTATTTTTATATTCAATATATTGCTGAATGCTGTTTGACAATACCTTGTTATGGAAAACTTGAGAGTCGTGTTGTTGTCTCAGGTGGCACTGTTTTTTTCAAGTTACGGTGTCAGAGTAGCTTTATAAAACGCATTGGGAATTATTCCCTCCTCTTCTATTTTCCGGAAAAGATTTATAGGATTAGTAGTTAATTCTTCTCTAAATATTTGCTAGAATTTTCCAGTGAAACTCTTTGGGTCTGCCAATTGTCTGTTTGGAGAGTTCCTAAATTACTAACTTGATTTCCTTAGTTATACAGCTATTCAAATTATTTTACATTGTGAGTCATGGTATGTTGCGCTTGCTGGGAAATTGTCCCATTTTATACAAGCTGAGAAACTTGACTGTGGAGAGTTTTCTGTAAGAATCCCCTTGTTACCCTTCTGATGCCGGCCAGTCTGCACTGATGGTACAGTTCGGATTCCAGTTTGGTGATTTGTGTCTGTTCTCTTCTCGGCAGTGTTGCTGGAGGTTTCTCAGTTGTTGATCTTTTCAGAGAATGGGGTTTTCGTTTGATCTACTTTCTCTCCTGGTTTTCTCTTCTCAATTTTATTGATCTCTGCCCTTTATGAGGTCCTTCCTGATACTTCCTTTGGGTTTACTTTGCTCTTTTTCTCTAGTTTCTGAAAAAACTAGTTTCTGAAGAAGAGAATTTGGAGTATTGATTGAGACTTTCCCTCTTTTCTAATCTAAGTGTTTGGTGCTATAAATTTCTCTCCATTTCAATTCTTTTAACTCTGATGAGGTTTGATTTATGGCTTATCTTGGCATGTATTTTGTGGTGCCTGAAAAGAATGTCTCTTCTGCTGCTGTTGGTGGATTCTGTCCACGTGAATCGGAGGTGGTGTTGCTGCGTTCTCTGCACTGGTTGGTTCTCTGTTCGGTTGTCCTATCAGCTGTTGAGGGAGCAGTGCTGAAGTTTCCAGTTCTGACCGCACATGTGTTCACTTCTTCAGTCTTATCAGTTTTTATTCCACGTATTTTCCTCTGTTGTTCGGTACATATTACAGATGCGCCTGCAAAGTAAGTACATTCCCCGCATCGTTCCGGCGGATCGACCCTCTCATCATTACGGGACGTCTCTCTGCGGCCCTTCTTCGCTTCCTTGCTCCGAAGTCTTCCATTACCCGGCTTTTAATACCACCCCTCCTTCTAGCTTTGGATGAACATTTACTTCGTGTATCTTTTTGCATCTTTTAACTTTCACCCTCCTGTTATTATACCTTAAGGTAGTTTTTTGTAGATAGCATGTAGTTGGATCTTTTTTTTAATCCACTGTGTCAATCTGTCTTATTTTGTATATTGAGACCATTTACACTTAAGTAATTATTGCTATATTTGGCCTAAGCCTGATGTTTTACTTTTTGTCTCCTTGTTCTCTATTTTCTCTTTTTTTATTTTCATTTCCAACCTCAGTGTGGATACTTGAACGTTTTTTAGAATTCCATTTTTATTTATCTAGTTTTTTTTAGTACAGCTTTTTAAATAGCTCTTTGTATAGATTTTTTAAACCTTCATCTGAGGATGTGTTTTTTATTGCTTTTAGAGAGACAGGAAGTGGGGGGAGGGAGAGAGACATCGATGTGAGAGAGAAAGATGGGTTAGTTTCCTCCTGCACATGTCCTGACCAAGGACTGAAAAACTGACGAGTATGTGCCCTGACAGGGAATTGAACCTGCAAAATCTCGGTGTATGGGACAACAGTCCAACCGACTGAGCCACCCAGCCAGGGCTGTCTAGCTTTGTTTAATGTTTGCTTTCCATATTACATTAAATATACAGACTTTACAAAAGTGTATTGTTGTTGGTATCATACCAGTTGAAATAAAATCCTTACCTCGCTCTCTATCCCTTTACTCTCATTTATAAAATAATTTTCTTAAGTATTTTCTCTACACACACTGACAGTCACATCAGACAGCGTTGTAATTTTTTGTTTAATCATTACACATAATTTGGATCACTTAGGAAAAGGAAAGTTAATTGTATGTACTCCCATTTTTTACTCTTTGCATTATTCTTTCTTTCTCCTGATATTTTAAGATTCCCTCTTTTATTGCTTCATTTTTTAGAGAACTTCCTTTAGATATTGCTTTAACATAAGTCTGCTGGGGACAAATTTCTACATTTTTCTTCAGCCGAGAATGCCATGCTCTCTTCTTCTTTCCTGAAGGATATTTTCCCCGGATTTAGAATTCTGAGTTGACAGCTCTTTTCTTTCAGCATTTAAAAAACATTCTGCCGCTTCCTCTGAACTCCATGGTTTCTGATGAGAAAGCCGCTCTCCTCCTAATAGTTTCACCCCTGTAGATAAGTTCTTGTTTCTTCTCTTGCTGCTTTAAAAATTGTTTCTTTGACATTATTTTTCAGAAGTTTGACTGTTATGTGCCTGAGTGTGGATTTCTTTGGGTTAATCCCATTAGGTGTTCACTCAGCTTCTCGATGCTATAGGTTTGTGTCTTTTGTCACACTGGAAAAGCTTTCAGCCACCGTTTCTTCAAATACCCTTTCAGCCTTGTCCTCTTCTCTCCTTCCAGGATGTCGGTGACACACGTGTTAGCCAATTTCCATATCCCCATAGGTCCCCTGGGGGTTTGTCCTTTTTATTTTTTTCTGCTTTCAGTCTATTTTCTCTGGTGTTTGGATTGGGTCATTCTTGTATTTTATCTATGACTTCACCGATTCTTTTCTCTGTCCCCTTCATTTCACTGTTGAGCCCATTCATTGAACTCTTTTGAATTCATTTATTACTACATTTTTTTCAGTTTCTAGGAAACTGAAAAAGATAATAAGATTTAAAAAGACCACAAAAATCAAGCCAAAACTTTCTTCTTCAGCTGCAAAAGGAAACAACTCTCTTCTGCTTTCTAATCCATGGCCACATTAATAAGCAGGCGAGGGGTCCAATGGCCACGCCGACTGTTGTGACTCGCATTTGGACTGGCTGGCTTCCACTCAGTGGCCCTTTGTGAGAACACATCCCCAGGAGTTTCTCCGCAGGGCAATGAGGCTGCCCTGGGCGTGGCTGCCCCCAGGAGACAGAACAGGCAGCTGAGGCAGGAATGAGCAGTGTCCCAGCATGAAGCCCTAACTGCCTGGGCTACTGTTTGTCCTCTGGCCTTCTCAGCGCCACCCCACCTCTCGTTACATCAGCCCTTCAGCTTGCTCAGATCCCAGAGTCTTACATGGATTTTTACTTTTTTCTCTCACTTCCTGTGGCTTTCTGCTTGTTTGCCTGGCTTCCAAATCACCCTGCATGTGTTATGACACCCGTGCCTGTGTGGATTCTCTACCCCAGCTCCTTGACCAGGGCCCTGGACTAATTAAACACCACCTAGAGATTTTAAAGGGCTCACTGTCACCACCACTTCCATTGCCCTCCAATGCCAACGGAAGGCATTAAGAAGACTTCTTTTCTCTTCAGGCTGGGGGTGCGGGAGGCCGATTTTATGGGCCCACAGTCTCTCCTCTCTGGGAGATGTTTGTATGAGGCCACCAGCTGCTTGTTATACATGCTCCTTCCATCCTGAGCCCGGCACACACAGGCAGGAAGAGAGATGGGTGCGAGGGCAAATGAATGCTGAAAAGCTTGATAAATACTAACAAATACTAAAAATAACTAAGCAGAAGTAGTCTACCTTTAGGAATTTCATTTGTTTCTCTGTGTTGCCGAGGATGAAGGCGAGAAGGAGGGCGGTGGAGAAGGGGCTGAAAGTGTCAGTGTTCTCTGGGGGTGGAGGCACTAAGAGCTTCCCCAGACAGACGGCACCCACCCCGCCCCTCCCTGAAATCTCAATCCCTCTCTCTCTCTCTCTCTCTCTCTCTCTCTCAGCTTTCTCAGGCTTCTGCAACTTGGCAAATGGCTCTCTCCTTGTGCTGCAAATGAGAAAAAGAAGCTAAGAGACTGCAGGCTGCTTTGCTCCTCAACCTCGCCCTCTCCCTCTGCAGAGCACAGCCTGGCCATCTTTAGACCTAAGCTCCCAGGGAATCAAAGGCGGCTAAAGTCAGTGTGCATCACCTGTACATCTGTGAGTCCCCGGTATGCTGGGTGTGACAGGGCATAGCCACAGCGCCACATGACACAATCTGCATGGTATAGACAGGAATTCACAGACTAGAGTTCTTCATGTCCCCAAAAATGCCCTCTGCTGGGCACTCTTGCTGTCCCCCACCCCACCCCACTGCCAGGACTAGGGGCGTGGATAAATGACCCTGATCTTTCCATGGCCAGAGTCTCCTGGCTTAACGAAATAGAGGAGTGAAAGTCTGTTCAGTTCTGTCTCTGTCATTTTCTTTTCCCTGGTGAGCCATTTAATGATGTTATGAATCGATACAGCTCGCTAGAGCTGGGGAAAGACACAACACAAGGGAACCAAATGGTTCCCGCTCAGATGAATTATACCGACCTTTTGAGCTCTTGTCACATCTGCGTAATCAAAAAAGGCAGAATATTTTGAGTCTTGAGTGTTCTTCTGCTGCCCCAATCCCTCCCCTATAAATGCAATCTCAACATCATGGTCAGATAGCAAAGGAAAGAAAAAGCCTCCCTTGCTCTTCCCTACTCTGAAAACCTTCACATCTTTATCATCACCCTCTCTTTCCTTCATTACCAGGAGGAAGAGGGAGCACCCGCCAGGCAAAGGTTAATGCCTCCACTTCCGTCCTGATTCTCCCTTCCACCATCACCCAGAGCTCACTCCATCCGGTCCCCATCACTGCTCTTACATCTTCAGGATGCCACTTCTCTGGGCTCCTCTGCAAAGCTGGAGGACAGGCTCAGTCTCTCTCACCTTGCAAGCCTGCCTCTTATTTGTTTACCCTTTACCATCCCGACTCTCTACTTCTCTTCTCCATACTGCCTAAAAGAAGGGTCTACACTCATTATTTCCCTCTCCCTTACTTTATTTACTCCTTAACTCTATTGCAACTCATCCTCTATCTGCTTTCTCCAAAGTTCCTAATGATTCCCAAGTTGCCAAATGCAATGACCTCGACCTTTCTGCTCAACCCTCCCAAAATCCACTCTGCCCTTTGATTCCATGATGGTACAATAGCTTAGCTTTCCTGGGACCTATCTCTCCATTCCAGACTCTTCCACCACCTCCTCTTCTCCTGGCCATCCCATAATTATAGGCAATCTCCACCATCTAGGGTTGCTCAGACCTAGCAAATAAAAACACAGAATACCCAGGTAAACTTGAATTTCAGATAAAAAATGAACATTTTTTAGTAAAAGTATGTCCTAAATATTACATGGGACATTCCTATTCTTAAACATGATGCTTTGTCAACCTGAAATTCAATTTTAACTGAGCATCCTGTATTTTATCTGGTAGTGCTACCATAGTTGTTTCTTCAATGTTCATTTCCTCTAACTTCCTTCTTTATTGATGTTTCTATGCCCACAGCTTCAATAATTATCTTTTCTCAGATAATTCCTAAATCTTCCTCTCTAGCACCATCTCTCTCTCTTTCTCTCTCTCATTTCTCTGTTTTTCATTGGGTATTTTACAGAATCTTGAATTCATTTTATATAAAACTAATCTTATTTTTGACCCTCAAATCTACTTCTCTACCTGGCTTCTCTATTTATATGAATGCCTCCTCCAGCCTCCCAATCACCTCAACTCCAAATCCAGGAGTGGCTGAATGTTCACGAGAGTCCCATGAGGTCTGATTACGTTCTTCTGTATGAATGAGGAAATGAAGGCTCACAAATGGAGACTGTAGACAATATTAAAGCCAGGCTGAAGCTTTCTGCTCCATCACATTATCTCTCAAGAAGCTAACATTTTGAACATGGTTAAGACACTTTCTGGCCTTCCTAAACTCTCATATATAAAGATCTGTCAAATACTTCATCTCATTTGAGGTTTATGATAATCCTGGGAGGTAAAAAATCTCATTATTTAAGACCTGATGGCATGGATTCATCAATTCCAGTGTATGGGTGAGGACATGCTCAGAAAGGTTAAGTAACATAACCCAAGGTCATCAGCTAATAAGTGGCAAAACTAGAATTAAGAAGTCAGATCATCTGAGGTCTCGAGAGCTGTGCTTTTCATCATATCTGTTCTACCCCAGAGGAGCTCCGCCAGTGTAGGCAACTTTGACCAAGATCACCCACCCCAGTGAGCACCCCAAAGGTGGGGTATCTGGGGCTAGAAATCAGTACACAAGAGAAGGGGCCTGAAGTATTGAGCACTACCTCCTGATGAGGAAGGTCTAGGAAAACAGGGGCATCAGAGGCAGGGAATGGTGTTGCCCCTAGGAGGTTAGGAGACCCTGGAAGGACCAAGCCATGAAGAGGCACAGAAGGGAAGGCCCATCGTGGCCTGCTTTACCACTTTGCCAAGGACCATTCTTCTTGGTGCTGGGAGTCATGTAATTGTAATTTAAACAATTATAATAAAGCAACTTCTGCTCTATCCCCAACCCCCTTTCGGGATTCCATGTTTCATGAAAGCAAAAGGAACTGTTTCCAATATCCAGTTCCCACTTGTCCCGGGTGCCACTGTCATTTCGTGATCAGGAGCAGCAGCATCTGAACACAAGGCCCAGAGGAGACCATTCAGATGGAGAAGAAAGAGCAGACCAAAGTGGGGACAGGAAGCAGGAGCAGGCGGAAGGGGCAGGAAGCATGCGAACATCATTTCCATCCCAACTCTGGAGAGGAGAGGGCAAGCGCCCCACTTTGGAAATAAATCAGCGCTCATGTTACTCCAGGCAACTTCTAAGGAGGCATCAGTGCACATGAGAAGTCGTGCCTGGTATTATATCTCTGTAATGAGATGCATAGCAGGCCCTTTCAAGCGTTTAATGTACTTGAATGTGCAAAAGTTTCACAGCTGGTCACAAGCTCCTAAACACCACATGCCACTTTCACTGGGAGATGCCACGCTGTGCTGGGATTCCACAGGGCAGCCAGGCTTCCCCCAAATCAAGGGGCTCAAAGACTCTGACAACTTGAACAACCCAAGAACAAAACCAATCTTGTAAACAGTAGAATGCAAGGTGTAGACAAGAAGAGAAAGAAAACATGCAGCTTTTTAAAATCATTGCTTTGTAGAAGGCTGATAGGGTGGGAAATCAGTCATCTCCAAATATCATGGGACAGCAGAAGCTCAGAGAAGTGTGAAATCACAAGTCAGGTGGATTCGCCACGACCCGGTCCACTCTGCCAACTCACCCCTTCGGGCATCAGGCTTCATTCCACAGACTGCTCTCCCAGTGTCATGTTTGGGGTTTTTTAATTTGTTTCTGTTTTGTTTGTCTTTCCTTTCATGCACAACCCCCAGTATTTTCAAGGCTGTTGCAACTTTCCTAAGTCACATCTTTTTCCTTCTGTGACCCCACAAACAATGCTGCTCCAGAGAACCACAGACCACAATGCTTCCATCTTTCCTGGGACTGAATCGTGTTCTTGCATATAGGGAAGACATGTTCACATACTTGTACTGAGTCTGTGCAAATCCTTTATACGATCACTCATGTCGTTAGATGTTGTGCAGCAAAAACCCAGCGTCTTGTATCTTTCAATCATCTTACCAATAATTAGGCACTGAGCATGTACTCTCAACGGTGGCCTGGGGATAACAGGAATGAAATGTCAGCTCCTGACTTTGAGGACTACAGAGTCCAAGAGGAAGAGAGAGACTCAGAAACAATTACGAGAAGCGGTGAAGCAACCTTCCCCGCTCTGCCCTGTGGTGAGAATGTGCACCCCAGCAGGCTGCTTCCACAGCCAAAATGCCTCTGCAGGCCAGCCGACCAGGGGATTAGGTACCTGTGGCTAAGCCAGCACAGATACCGGATGGCGCTCACGGTCTCGGAGGAGGTGAGGAGGTCCTCTTCCAGCAAGGTCTCCTGCATCCGTCCCCACCCCGTCATTGCCTTGCTCTATGTATCTGTTCTCAGCCTCTGACCTCCAAACTGTCTTGCTTGGATTTATAATCCTCCCTAGCTCTACACATTATTATTAATGGCACTCTTATCATATATATTTACTTTATGTGCCAAGAATGGTCCATACTTTAGCTCATTGAATTTTTATAGCATCTTTGGGATGGGCTTTGTTATCCTGGTGTTATAGATGAAGAAAAGTTGCCTCAGAATATTTTAGAAACTTGTACAAGGCCACACAACTGATAAGCAAAAAAACTGAGAGTGGTACCCAGGATGTGTGATAAGAAAGGTTCTTAAACAGTACGTAAGTCTGCCTCTGTAGGCACATGTAGCCCAACTCTCTGCTGGGTTACTCACACCATATGAACAGCGATCAACATTTGCATTCTGTTAATAATCCCCAGGCAAAGTGGACCTATGAGCAAGCAGAGTAGGCATCTACTTGTGTGGTGTGATTTAAGGGAGGCCGGACAAGGATGGGTTAAAAATATCTCCACCGTTGCCTATCAAGGTGCCTGGAATTTCACAACTGGACGTACGTTCCTTTGGACCTTGAAGTCCTTCTGGTCTTCAGGATTGCTCCCTTAGAACACGACTGGCCCAGGAGGGGTCACACTCTGCTGAGACCTCAGTGAGGGTCAGGCCTTAGAGAACGAGTCCCTGGAGACATGCCTAAAAAGGATCCTGGAACTCTGGGAATGAGCAGGTGGTTTTGAGAGGAGAGGGGGAAGTTCTAGAAAGAGGGGAGGATGTTTTGTTTGGCTCACCCTACCTCTGTGACCCCCAGCTCTGGGCAAGACAGATGGGAGGTCCGTACTTCTCTTGATTTGAGAAAACACTCTTTGGATCAGGTATAAGAGTTGGAGGCATAAAGAAGGTGGCAGGCACTCATCAAGTGCCAAGGATCCCAAGCACTGTGAAGCCATAAGAGACAAAAAGGCAGAATCCTTGACCTCAAAGAGCTTACAGTCTCTGTGGAGAAAAAAAATATATATCAATAGCAAACAATGGGTGAATAAGATAAGGCAGGAATGACCAAGCACAAAACACATGTCCTCCATAAAACTCAGGAAAAGGAGAGCTCAGGGTGGGAGGAAGGAGGTGGTGTCAGCTTCCCCGGGGTCACGGGGCCCCAAGAACAGTGCCAAATAAAGAGATACAATGAATAAGTCGGTGAAGGTCTGTCATGCCAAGAGGAGACCCAGATGACAGCGACCTACTGCCAGCACAGCACTCCCAAGCCAGGTATTCCGATATGGATTTCATCACCATGATGCAAAGTAAATAAATGTAGAATTTCAGTAATAGGTGAAAGTACCAGATTGATATATTAAGACACATGGAAAATAAATCTAATGAAACCATTAGGCAAATCTAAACCCTTCAACTCTTTCTGTGGGAAAGAGATCTGATGACTAGCACAGGCCAATGACCTTGAAGGTCCCAAGACTTTCCGCTGGATTCGGCTCTGATAAAGAATGGCTTTATCCTGTGACCTTCCGACCGAGACAAATGCTCTTCTTCTGCGCTTTCACTGAATACTCCCTCCCTTCACAAGCAGGAAAGGTTACTTCTGTTTACTCTAACTTATATTGTATTTTTTAAAAAGATCCCTTTATTTAATTCTTACAAAGAAAACAACTATAAGGAAGAAAGGAAGCAAGCAAGCACGCTTTGACCTTTATTTGCTAAATGAGTTATTTTACCAATAGCTACAGGTGATTATGTTCTCACTACTCTGAATAAGCACGCTTTGTACCACTGGCATAAGAGAAACAAATGACCACAGCTTAAGGCTTAGTCTTGAGTGAGCAGAAAAAGAAATATATATATATATTGTGTATATATAAATATATATATACGCAATATATGCAATATATATACATATATATATATAATATATATGTATATATATATGTGTGTGTATATATATAAAATATGCAAGAAGAGACCTGAAAAAGGTGAAGGGTGAGAAAGGAGGATCCACAAGAACTCCTTCCTTTTTTAACTGAATTGTTGCAGCACATACTTCCTTTTAATGTCACCTTGGCTGCTAATGAGCTACGTTTCCACAGCCGGCCTGTGTTCCTCAAGGTGGCTGCACACCTGAGGCCGAAATGGCAGAGGCCTGTGGTTTGTAGTCACCACCATGGAGATGCGCGGACACAATGATCGCACTATCTGAACCGACAATCAGGCTCAGACTCTCTGGAACAAAGAACGCTTGTGCTTCGTTTCCAGACGCACAAGGCAGCTTGGTTCATGCGGCTCCAGTGCCTGAAAGTTACCATTTCTGGGACACGTTGGTGTTCTGAGAACAATCAGAAAAAGAAAAAACACTGAATTCATAAAAATCTAGGTGGTGATTACAATACTGGAGCAAAATGCCAATACCAGTATTTCTGTATTTAACATTTTATAAGAAAAGGATTCAGAATCCATGAAAAGGAATGGGTGAAAGTGAGTATTCAATATATTTTAAGTAGATAAATTTATCATCATCATGTAAAATACAAAAATACAACCCAAATATTATTACCCTATTAATAATTCTTAGACAGAATTTTAAAACCTAAGTATTAAAAAGTAAACATTCTCAAAAATGAAAAAAACATTAAGTCACAAGCCCTGGCAAGTGTGGCTCAGTTGGTTGGGGGATCATCCCGTGACTGAACGGTTGTGGGTTCGATTCTCAGTCAGGGCACATACCTACATTGCCCATTTGATCCCAGTCCGGGCGCGTACAGGAGGCAACCAATGTTCACATCAATCACATCAATGTTTCTTTCTGTCCCTCTCTCCCTTCCTCTCTCTCTAAAAGCAATGAATATATGTCCTCAGGTGAGGATTTAAGAAAAAATTACATCATGAAAAGTTTAAAATATGACTATTTTATTTAAACTTTTATAAGGAAGCTTGTTAAAGTGTATAAATGTTATTGCCATTGAACTGAGAACACATTTCGGTGCAAATTTCTTCACTGCTGAAAACAAAAACAAAACACTAGTCAGGACAGTGCTGATGTCTTAAAGGGCTATCTCCAAATATTTTTCTCTGACTTCTTCATCTTCAAATAATCAGAACTCATATTGGATAACTTTGAGGTGGAATATTTTATATATAACTTTGTGGGGGAAGGAGCAGGAGAGAGGGGCAGGGATGAAATAAATTTATTTACCTCGAGCCTTAGTTTGCCTGAAAGCAAGAAGCAAGCACTCTCTATTTGCCTTCCTGGTCTTTAGTGTGTTCACCCAGGGTGGCGATCCCAACGCCCAGCTGCCTGTGTCTGTTCGAACCTCTCCCATTACAGCCGGCAGGCCCTTAAGTAACCCTTAGTCAGTCACACCCTCACGTAATCTCTCACTTAATCCCCTCCCCGTGAGTGCAGGCACAACCCCTGACTTGCTTCTAGACAATAGAACACAGCAATGCCAAAAGGACAGTGGCTCCCTGAACAGGTCACCTTATGGAAGACCCCATCCTAGCAGGATGGGGTAAGAGATTCCCCTGCTGGCCTGAAGCTGCCACGTTGTAACAGGGCCTGTAAGAAGCAAGTGGCCACAGGGAAAGAAATGTGCACAACACCTAGCAGATGAGAACTCCCCAGGTGACATCCAGCAAGAAAACAGGGGACCTCAGTCCTACAACCTCACCTGAATTCCGCCAACCACCACGTGTTCTTAGAAGAAAAAAACAACAATAAAACCCCAAATTCAGAAAGAAACGCAACCCAGCCAAAATCCTGATGGCACCTTTGTGAGACCCTAAGTAGAGGACCCATCTAAAGCTGCACCCAGATTCCTGATCCATTGACGCTGTGGGGTAACATTTAATTACATGTTGTTTCAGACCACTGGTTCGTGCTAATTTGTTATGCTGTAATCTACAACTAACGCACACGTCATCCTCCGGTTTGAACTCCAACAACAAGTATTCTTGCAAAAAGGTTTGGTGTTGGCAGTTGTTACATTCTTCCTCCTTTTGAGGGCTGCAGAAATACCACAGGATGCTTTATAGATAGGCACACCTTTATCCAAATCAAAGCTTTTAACGCAGAAAATAATTCTCCATGTATGAGTCTCAAAACATAAATGAGTTCAACAACTTTCAAAATAGTATTATTTCACAGGTGCTCAAAAATTGGAGGGTATACCTCCAAAACCAGTTTTTAAAAAGTGTGTACTTCATTGTTTTTAAATAAACGCTTGCTTTGCAAACAGCTTTAGATTTAGAGAATCCTTGTGAAGACAGTATAGCATTCCTGTATATTCCACACCCAGTTTCCACTATGAATAATATCTTACATTAGTATGGTACATTTTTCACAGTTAATGGACCAGTACTGCTACCTTATTATCAACTAAACTCCACACTTTATTCCTATTTCCTTATTTTTTACCTAATGCCTTTTTCCTGTTCCAGGGTCTCGTCCAGGACACCACATAACGATTAGTTATCACGTCACCTTAGGCTTGACTTGGTTGTCACACTTTCTCAGACTTCCTTTGTTTTGGGATAACCTAGAAAGGTTTGAGGACCACAGGCCAGGCCTGATTTACAGGACGTCCTTCTATTAGAATTTGTCTTGTGTTTCTCTCTTATGTGCCTCAGAGAGAAAGGCCACAGAGGCCAAGTGCCATTGTCATCACGTCATATGAAGCACACCTGCTATCAACACCACACAGCACGGCTGAGGCTGACCTGGGTCACCAGGTTTGAGGTGGTATTTTTCAGCTGACCTAGGGTTAGGTACTCCTTTATTCTTCTCTTTCTATTCTGTACTCTTTGAAAAGGAGTCACTATGTGCAGCCCCCATTGGGAGTTATGCTTTCCCTCCTGAAAACCAGAGTACTCCACATACATTCTCTGGAATTCTGCATGGGAGAGTTCTCTAGTCTCCTCAGATACTTATCAAATCATTTATTTATATCAGTATAGATATTTATAGCATACTTTGGGTTCTATCCCAATATGAATTAATTTATCTCATTGCTCAAATTGTTCCAGCTTCAGCCACTGGGAGCACTTTCTATCCTCTTGACTCGCATTGTGTGGATGGGCTATTGTGGTCTTTCTTTCAGCACCTCCTTACTTCCTGGCACTACATAAAATATTCCAGGCTCATTTCACACATTTCTTGCCACAGTCTTAAACCAGCCATTTCTCCAAAGAGCTCTGGTTCCTTTTATTAGAGAATAGTCATTGGAAGCCAAGACTTGGGTGGTAGGTTGTGTTTACTGTTACTGAAGTGTCTTTGCTTCTAGGCCAAACCAGTTTTTCAGTCTCTTATATGGGACCCTGGAGTGTCCCTATATGCTTAATTTATTTTAATTTATTCATCAGACATTT
Source organism: Trachops cirrhosus (assembly GCA_028533065.1). Taxonomy (NCBI): domain Eukaryota; kingdom Metazoa; phylum Chordata; class Mammalia; order Chiroptera; family Phyllostomidae; genus Trachops; species Trachops cirrhosus. The sequence goes on from CM052544.1 coordinate 100,686,553, forward strand.
TTACCAACATTATTATGTGCCAGGCATTAATAAAACACTTAAAATATTAACTCATTTAATCCTTGTGATAACTTTATAACAAGAAGATAGGTAGTATTAGTAGCCCCATTTTCTGGACAGAAACACAGAGGCCCTGAGAGGTTTGGACACGGGCACAAAATCGTGCAGCTGGTAAGCGGAAGGGCCGGGAATTGATGCCAAGCATCTCCAGATTTGGGGCACTGACCATTGTACCACACGGCCTCATGGTGGTGAGAACCTCACAAAGCATAAAATTGATGAATTAATTAATCTACCTACTTATTCTCTAACTACTATCTATTATGTGCTCATTAGGTGCCAAACTCTCTGCTAGATGTTAATTACAGCTTAATGCAATTTAAGATATTTCTTGGGCCGTGTCTCATTTAAAATAAAGGAAGAGGCTGTTGTAATGGGCGCTTGAGAGGCTCTGTAAGCTGCCTGGGATGCAGCTGGTGTCCACAGGATGACAGAGGACGGCTAGAGTTAGTGGGGTGACCACACTGTGAGGTATAAGAATGTCTAATCACTATGGCATATATGTGAAAAGAATCTAACCAATATAAGATTGTATACTAACTATACTAAAACAAAAAATAAATTCATGAAATTAAAAATAAAAATTAGTCCACTTTGTGGCTGCAAATATACTTGATTATGCTACCGGGTGGTAGGTAGTGCCTTATTTACTTCCCTTCTATCATTATCCTTTCCACAAAGTTTAAAGAGGGGCTTTAATACCTTTTCCTCTCTAGGAAACTCCCATTCACTGTGCTACTGTTCACTGATAAAATATTTGAATGAAACTCTCTCTCGTGAAAACCACTGAACAAAACTGCAATTTCCAGCTACAGTTGATTGAAAGAAAAATTAAAATGTCACTTACTTTTGATTGTCACCAGTGAGTCGTTCCAAGAGACTGAAGTTGAGATGATCTAAAAGAAAACAGACAAAATAACACTGGTGAATGCAAATATATTAATGGATTGTTTATAAAGTCGTTATCCCCGCTGTTTCAGTGGGCGTAGTTGTCAATAACACCTTTGGGAAAGGTGGGGTAGAGATGGGGCTCTGCAGAAAGGACTTAAGAAGGAAGACTGTTTTTATATTTGTAAAACTCCTTTACTATAGTTATTGACTTCTTGTTGGCATTTACAAACTCCTTGGAATAGGATACGGATTCAAGGAAAGGGTCACTCAAGAACATGGGCCTTCATTTGTCGGTGCAGAGCACGTACCAAATGAGCTGCCTTCAAGATGACCCGAAGCTCAGGGACACTCCAAAAAGAGTAAGACACAGCGCCTTAACGCAACAGTAAGAAATCACAGTCACATAGGTCCATGAATGGAAACAGGGTATTGGTTTGACTCAGAGGTCAGAAGAAAGGGATGATCAAAGGGGCGGGCCTATGATAAGCCTCCCCCGTGTGTCTGACTGAGCAGGCTTCCAGGAAGGGGGTGTGATCTATTCAACTGCATCATCAGTGCACATGGCGAGGGGGACGGTCTCTCAGATTTTGTTTCTGGCGTTTATAACCTCTCTTCGAGAAAAGTGTATTTTGGTACCTCTGGGAGCGCCAGTCCAGACAATCTAATTAGTTTATCCAATAGAGTTTTAAAACTATCAGCAGGATCAGAGCCCTCTTGGAAAATCTGTCTAAAAGAAAATCTCAATTCATATCATTGAATTCTTGAATTCTTAAATATCAGAGTATCTTTTTTATTAGGAAGAAAATACCAAGAAATGCACAATTATTTAGGTTTTTTAATATCTTCTCTTTTTTATTAACAAAGGTCAATGGTAATAATTCAAGAAGAAAAGGTGTTTCAACTGACATGTTAGAAAAAAAGGTAACAGTCTCCCAATTTGTGGGTATTTGATGATGTACCAGTCATTGCAAAACTGCATCTCAGTCAGTACACCAAGGATTCATATTCTTCTATGCATTTAACAGAGACCTGAATACGGTTACAGCAGAACTAGGAGCTTTACCAAAAGTTAAGAAATGTATCCCTTTGCACATAGACTAGAAGCAATATTTTCAATGATAAGAAGCTCAGGCAAGTTATTTAACCTCTGGGTGTTCCACAAATGATGGTTAGTATCGTGTTTTTAGTCATAGCAATATAAGAATTCTAATCTAAGATGTATTTCTATCTTTTCTTACTCATAATAACCTATACATTTTAATAATATAGATATTATTTAGAAGAGATTTTGGTTTAATAAAATGTAATCTTTCCAAGCATGATTTTTTTAGCTGAAAAAAATGATTTTTGTATTTTCCTCTATCTCATAGCTATTTTGTTGACATACAAACACCTTACAACTTGAAAAGTGATATTTTAGGTTTTTTCATCATTTGTATGTGGAATCAAGTCAAAGTGAATTCAAAGTACTTTGCATTTTAAAGTGTATACAGTTAACTCTTTTTCAGAATTTCAGATTTCCCAGGAAAGAAAAAACAAGCAAACAGGTGCTTGGTTACAATGGCAAGTTGAATACATGAGCAATTACTAGAGCTAACCCGACAGAGGACCCCAAAGGCTGTCTCTGGTATCTGAGTGGACAGGCCATTGAAGACCAAGCTTGTTAAACGGCATCTCGGTCAGGCCACTGAGGCCAGCGGAAGAGGACATCACCCAAGAGGGACTGAAGCTCTGCCTGCTGTCTATGCCATTGGAGAGGTGTCACTGATCCACTCACAGGAGAACATTGAAACACAACCTATCTTGCCTACTTTTTCTCAGAGATTGATAATAAAATGATGGAGGTGGAGTGGGAGGGGCATGGCACGTAGGAATGGAGGAAGCAGGTATAAATAATGGACAGTGTATAGGCTGTTTTTTATACAGGGCGGGCAAAAGTGGGTTTACAGTTGTGATTATGTGAAACAAAGTTTATTGTTCCATCACTATTTATTAATTATTGTATTGTTTATTTGTACAATTGTAAATCTACTTTTGCCCACCCCATAGTACAGCTGCTTGCCTTGAAACATATACATAAGAGAATTTTTGAAGATTTTGCATGTATCTCCATAGTTTAAACAATCTTTTCAGGGAGACAGGTGATAGGGCAGAAAGAACACAGGGGTGAAGGTGAGGAATTCTGGGTCTAATCCAAGCCCAGCCAGCAGGTGGCAGTGGGCCGACTTTGGAGCAGCCGCCATCACTAATTCCAGGCACAGGCAGGGTGGGTAACAGTCCTAACGCCCCTTTCCGACCTCCACTTCAAGTTGACCTTTACTTTTTTTTTTTTTGAATCTTTTTATTGTTGTTCAAGTACAGTTCTCTCCATTTTCCTACCACCACTCCCTCCCACCCCAGCCACTCCCACCTCCCACCCTCGATCCTACCCGCCTTTGGCTTTGTCCATGTGTTCTTTTTTTTTTAATTTTTTATTTTAGATTATTCAGTACAGTTTCTATCTTTTATTCCCATTCCAGCCCACCCACCCATCCCTCCCCACCTCCCTTCCATTTCCAATGACCTTTACGTTTCCTTGACAATCTCTCTCAGGAAGTTCATGATTTCTGAACAAATAAATAAATACAGAGGGGCAAATATGCTTTTTCAGAAGCCTAAAGTGAATCCTTTTTAAATGGTGACAGTGCTTAAAATCGTTACTATAAATTATTTTGGTTTGCATGTACAAATTTCAAGGTTTATGATAAGAAAGACTGAGAAAACTTGGATAGACACCGCTTGGAAAAACTTTAAATGTTATATGAAGATACCATATAGCTAGCAGCACCACTCAACCACTGGCTCTAACTGTGCTATCTATCAGTCGGCCATACCTTCTATTCAGGCTAATGACCAATGAAATGGTTTCTAGTCTCAGTGCTGGTATCTGTTATTTTACCCAAACACGGCATTTTCTCTGAGCAAGTACTTGTCACCAGAACTCTATGGCTCTTTACGTTGCATTTTAATTTGATGTAATAAGTCTGGCAATTTGAATTTCAGGCAAAATCCAACCCTAACTTTCCTCAGGAAGTGGAAAAGTCTTAATATTTGTTCATCTGGGAAAAAAATGCCCCATGCTCCAAAACACAATGAAACTGGAAACAGATGATATTCATCCTCCCGGGGCATTTAGCATATGCTAAATATACTCACAACACAGCTGACCGTTTATAAGCACAGCTGCCATCCTGAGAGCTGTGCTGAGGGCGGTCCCCTCACTGGTCCGAAGGGAAAGTCGTGGCTGAAGCTGGAGCGGAGGCCACATGTGAACACCGTGCCATCCACACGGCTCTAATTCACACACGTACATATTCAATAAAAGCAACCAAAAGCATTCCACTGTCCTGGTTTTACTTTCAGACTCAGTACTTGAGTGAGGATTAATCTAGTTCTCTCCTCGTCAGTCCATACGGGCAGTGAGTGTGGAGGGAGCAGGTTTAGCAGGCTCCCTGCTTCTCCTAAGGAGCCTCTGCCCGCGCCCCTGCTACTCATAGCACAGCCTCCTGGGCTGCGCTGTCCTGGGCTTCCTTCAGATGCTGCGGTGCATTCTGTCGCCATGGTTCTGTGACTCGGGTTGTGAGGGGCGCATATTTTCCTCACTTCTTTCTCAGAGCTGGGCTTAAATGCAGAAAGTATGATATGACAAAATGAAAACAATAACTCAGAGAAACCAACTGGATCCCAGAGAAGAGAAATTGGCCAAGTAGGAGCTAAATGTCTTGTTTCACCATTGGTCAGTCAACAACCTTAACAGAGAGCCCACATGGAATTCTCCCCTCCCTCCAGGCCACCTGCAGGGTCCCGCTTGGGAGAACGGCTGCCTGGCTCAGAAGCAGCCAAGGACAGTCATCCAACAGCCAAGTCATAAAGGGTGCGTTTACTCATTCATTGGACACGCATTTACTCAGCGTCCACTGTGAAGCAGGGGTGAGGACTGGCAATGAAAGGATTCACCTTTCAGGTGCTCACTCTTGGAGGGAGGAAGGGAGGCAGCCAGTCATTATGACGGACAAGTAAACGAAGTGATCGAGAGTGAACGGCTGACTCAGGGGTGTAACGAACAGCATGGGGAATACAGTCAATAATACTGTCGTGATAACTGTGTACAATAACAGATGGTTCCTAGACTTACTGTGGTGATCGCTTGGTAAGGTATGTACATGTTGAACACTATGTTACACACCTGGACCTAATATAATACTGTATTTCAACTATAATTAAAAATAAATTTTCAAAGCACGTGAACAGAATCAGACTCAGGTAAACATGAATACCCTATCTGAGCAATATGTCACCCACTCCTCACTCTTTTCTTCCCTGTCTTATGGTTTTCGTCATCAGCACTCGGTCATCAGCACTATTGCCACTGGACACCATGTATTTGTTTATTAATGTGCGGTTGCCTGTCTCCCCCCATAGGAAGTAAGTGCTTAAAGACACGGGGCTTCTCTGGTTCACGGGGGTAAACCAGCCTCCAGAACAGAACACCACACCTATTAAGTGCTCAATAAATATTTGTTGACTAAATCAATGTATGCGTGGATAAACATTACAGAATTCACTCAAAAAATGGAATGATTATCTAGAAAGAAGGGAGGGAATGATGTTGGGTTATTACAAAAGGCAATTAAATTTTAACAAAGGAGAAGCTGAAAAGTCAGTCGAGAGGAATTTGCTGGCAGGTCCTCAGGAAGATCTAGCATTAGGTCTGTGGTGTCCAGGTAGCTTCGTCTGCTTAGCATCCCGCACTCAAAGCCATGCTCCTTGCAGCTTTGGTGGGACAGCTGACCCCGGACATGTGCGGCCTTGACCACAGGGCCCAAACCCAGGCCGGGCCGCTGGTTCTGCTCCCAGGCATTTAAACCCGAGCCACTGTGCTCTCAGCAGAGGCCTCCCCCAAGAGGGACGGTTCACACATTCTTGCTTCTGAGACCCCAGCTGTCCTGGTTCTCATTCCCCCCAACTCCCTTCTGGTCAGCTCGTCCCTCCATTCTTTAAGCTTTTAATATCCCTCCAATAAATATTATTTTTTTCTGGCTCCGGGAGTCTCAGTTTATTTCTGTTGATTACATCCAAAGCTCTCTATGACCACAGGGACTGATTAAAAGGTGAATGTGGTTTGGAAGAACTCACAAGAAAGCATTTTCATGGAACACCAGCGGGGGGCAGGTACTGAGCTAAGCCCTTTACAGGAGTCGTCCACTTGAATCACCAGAACCATCTCTGTGAGTGCCTGCTCACACTGAGGCCGACACAAGGTGGACAGCACGTCCATGGCTCCCATTCTGCCAGTGGCAGAGCCATCCTCTCGCTCCAGAGACCCAAGTCTTGACAACTTCTCCCCTCTGGCCTGCTGGGAAACACGAGTTCCAGGGTGTGGCAAATACTGGGGAATAACTGGCATCATGACTGCATCAGGTAGGGTTGGGGTGAGGGATGGGGGCTTGGGGTCCCTAGAGAACAGGAGAGTTAAAGGCAGTAGCACTGGTTTCCACCGCCATGATCCCGCTGCTCTTCCCACCTTTCAAAATGTGATATGTCCCCTAGAGCAAGGGACACAAAGAAAAGAATAAACAAATGGGATCTTATCAAAATAAAAAGCTTCTGCATGGCTAAAGAAAACAGTATTAAAATAAAAAGAGAACTAACCGTATGGGAAAACATATCTGCCAATGATACCTCAGACAAGGGTTTAATCCCCAAAATGTATAAAGAACTTACATGACTCCACTCTAAGAAGACAAGCAACCCAATTAAA
>CM052544.1:100693803-100757922 GCA_028533065.1 Trachops cirrhosus
CCCCAATGTTCATAGCAGCACAATTTACAATAGCCAAGTGTTGGAAGCAACTTAGGTGCCCATCAGTAAATGAATGGATAAGAAAACTATGGTACATTTACACAATGGAATTCTATGCAGCAGAAAGAAAGGAGCTCCTACCCTTTGCAACAGCATGGATAGAGCTTGAAAGCATTATGCTAAGCGAAATAAGCCAGGCAGTGAAAGACAAATACCATATGATCTCGCCTTTAACAGGAACCTAAACAACAAAACAAACAAACAAGCAAAATATAGCCAAAGACACTGAAATAGAGAACAGGCTGACAGTGACCAGAGGGGAGGGAATTTCAGGGGAAAGGGGGATGGGTTTGCAGGAACAAGTATAAAGGACACGTGGACAAAAACCAGGGGGGCTGGGGTGGAAATGGGAGGAAGGTGGGGAGAGGACTCGGTGGGTGGGCCGGGATGGGAGTAAAAGAAAGAAAACTGTACTGGAACAACAATTAAAATTAAAAAAAAATGTTAAAAATGTGTTATGGGTTTTGTTTTGCTTTGTTTTTTCTATGCCATGCAGGGAAATTACAATAGTCAGTTTCCCACCGAGAACTGCTAAGACCAGCGCTGCCCGGGACAGGGGGCTACGAAGCCTCTGTTCACATAACGGATACGGGCCCTGTTTTCCCTTCCAGATTCCTCGTTCATTCTCAGGACTGCAGGTTCGCCGTCGTCACCCACCAAGGGCCAGACCCCGGGCAGCTTATTTACCTGCCAGCATTGTTCTTCACCCTGCCCTTGTCCGTCACCCACCCAAGCTCCTCCCACCTCATTTATCTTTTCACCAATTTATTCCTTATCAGTTACTCGGAAAATATGAGGGCCTGAATGTGCCAGGCTCTGGGCTCGACACAAGGAGTGCCCTGCAGATCAGACCAGCAAAGCCCCTGCCTCACGGAGCATTGGGTCCGGAGCGGGTACAGATGCAACACAAGGGAACATACACATCGATGTAACAGGGGCGCGTGGTTGTGAGTGTGATGGCAGAAAAGCTGCATCCAAGACGAAGCCTGACCGAGAAGGATCTCCACAAGAGGAAGGACTCTGAGGAAGTGTCTTCTAAGCTGAGAAGTGAAAGGGGAGAAGAAGCCAACCTGGCCAAGGGTTCGAGAAGAACAGTGGAAGCAGAGGAAAGAGCCGCACAAGGGCAGGGGACAGGAAAGGAACGGAGCAGGGAGCGCAGAGGAGAGCAGCGGGGATGAGCCGAGTGGGGTGGGCAGGGCTCGGCAGGAGTCTGGATTTTATTCTGAGTGCAGCCTGCTCTCCTATTACTCCCATAAGAAAACATCAAAGAAAATGAACTTAAAAAAAAACAAAAAGGAAAATATTTTCATATCTACTGAATGCTGAAGCAGCCGACAGTGCTCTATCTACACTTGCGAGACTGGAAATCTATGTCAGAGCTCCAAATTTAATGACAAGCCAGGAATCCACTGAAAAATGATCCTGCAAAAAGCCTCACATGGCAACTCTCGTTGTTTGAATCCTTAACAGAAACCAGTTTAAAAATGGACAATCTCTCCAAGATCTTATGAGGTGGAGATGAGGACCCTCAGTACGTACTGGAGGGAAATGAAGCTCAGAGATCCCACAGCTAATCAGGTTTGTCTGACTCCAAAACTTAGTCCTAGCCCTGAGGCATGCTCTTCCCAAATCCCATCAGTTTAATAAAACCCCATCTTGTTGGGTCGACAATACCGATAGATGGTGCATGCTGTAGGAGTAGGCCTCCTAGACCACAGAGACCCTTTAACAATTAAAGCTTTAAAATATGTACCTCCACAGATGAGAATCTTTCAAATGTTCTGCCCTTTGTGTATACCATAGTCCACGTTAAGCGTTGCGAACATGAGTGGTTGCATGAGGCTGCCCTCGGCGCTTGGAAGCACACACCTGTCTGCTCGTATGTGACAAGGACCCAGGCTCGGCACAGTGTGTGAGTTTCATTGGAGTTTTCTGTGTTTTATTCTATCCCTACCCCTTTATTCACGTGTGGGACTTTATTTCTTATCATTTTCAGTATGGTTGCCTCATGAAACTTTGCCCCGAACATTAGTTTGCTAGTTGTCATTTACTTGGGATTAAGAAGCCTGACAGGTTAGTTAGCACTCTTAGTATAAGAAAAATAAAGAGAAGCTAACTGAGAAATGTTAAATTCAAAGACACAGAGCTGCGGAGCACATGTCCTGGGGGCTGAATTGGGAGGCAGGAGGGCAGGGTGTGCTGGCGGAAGTCTAGGGGATGGGTTGGAATGGTGAGTGGACGTAGGGGCAGTCGTTATCCAGAAGGTCCTTCCAGTGCGCAGACCAGAACTCAGAACATACTCTCATGCGGGAATAGCACTTAACATGGCGGCTGGGTTATCCGACCATACTATAAGACTTCATTGAATCCATTATATACGTGAAAAGTTTGCTCCTTGATTCTATGAGAAAGTAAAATAGGAGCAAGAATTCAAAAGTCCATGGAAATAGTGTAAAGCCCTAGCCCCTAAAAGAAGAGGAGGAAGAAGAGGAAGTGGAGGAGAAGGAAGGAGGGGAAGGAAGGAAGGAAGGGAGGGAGGGAGGGAGGGAGGGAGGGAGGGAGGGATGGAGGGAGGGAGGGAGGAAGGAAGGAAGGAAGGAGTTTTCTCTGGGGATGGAAGGGCTATTTCAGGTTTATAGTGTCTGAGCTTATAACAATTAAAAGCTCCTTTTTAAAAAGTACAAATTATGAATACAAAATTAAATATAAATGTGAATATTTTTAGAATGAGAAAAGTAATTATAGAAGTTATTTTTAATTGAAAAATTGCTTAGCATAATAACATTTTATTAATTAACTACCAGATACATGTATACATGGAAATGACTGTAAATAAAATAAATCTATCTTATGAAACCCAAACAAAAATGTATCCCCAACTCACCTCCCCCTGAGACTTGTCCCCAAAATGCCTCTGGCTACTCCATCACCTCACCTGCTCTAGGCTGGCATGGCTGTGGTAGCAGCCCGCAAGCCACCTTGAACTGAGGACTGTGCATCTTAAGTCAGAAACTCTACCAGAGAATTACCAAGGGAGAGAGTGGAGTAGACAGAAATAGTGCTCTGAACCAATTGTAGTCAAAATCTTTTTCTTTTGAAAAATTTTACAAAACGTATGGCCATGTGGGCCTAATGCTAGGGTGCCTTAAGCTTCCAAGCTCACAGTGGGCCTGGCCTGTGCTTTCCCCATTCCAAGTCTGTCCCGTGCTCCCGGGCAGAGTCCTCTTCCTCCCACATCACCCCAAGAGGAAGCAGAAGAGGGTCCATGCTCCTAGTTTAATAAGTCAGGAGAACTCGGGTCTCCTGATCCGGACCCATCAAAATGTGCTGCCTTTCCCAGGCAACACAGGAAAGCTGTGCAGCAGGATGAATGAGCGACATTTGTGCCACTGAAGCTTTACGGAGCCGTGGCTCTGCATCATCTCCTTCAGACAGCAATCAAAACAGCGGAGTCTAGATCATCCTCCAATCCTTCATCAGTGCCGGTGTGAGTGTGTGGCAGAGGAGAGGGGGCAGTGGTGCTCTGCAGCCAGTACATTAAGTACCTTGGCCATGACTCCGACCTTTCTATCCCACGGAAGTGGTGACATTGCTGTCTCGTAGTCCTTACTTGTTTCTACTGCAAACCTTGTACAACTCATTTCGGGGAGTGGGGGAAGGTTCACCAGTGATTTTGCCTTCTGAACTAGAGGCTCCTTATTAGTGTCATATAATCAGGAGGAGAAGGCAGTGTCCAAGGTCTGCTGTTCCTATCACTGCTGAGCCTGAGGCCAGCCTGGACTGCACCCTGGACCATTCCACCCACTTCACGGGCCTTGGGGTGAGCCAGCCTATAGCAGATTAAGTATCAATTATCTTCATTCCAAGGATCAGAGAACAAGTGAATGTTCACCCCAAGGCAAAAAGGCCCTTTGCTGCCAAACAGTAACTTGAACTTTACATAAGAACCTGATAGGGAGACCTGGAGCAACTCACTTATCTTTGGTCTGCGTAACCGTAACCAATCGAGACTCCTCCAGTGGATGAGGCCGGACCTCTGCTCTAGGCTGGCGGGGCTGTGGCGGGAGCCAGCAAGGCATCCAGAACACAGGAGTGTGCACCTGAAGTCAGAAACTCCACCAGAGAATCACCAAGGAGGGGAGAGGGGCAGCAGGAAGAAATCCAGAGTGAAACACGTGCTTGACTTTATGTCCTGAGCTGTGAACTAGTCACAGACATGATTTAGCAAGAAATATGAACATCTGTGACAATCTAGTAACAGATGCATTGAGTGACAATTAATAACCCCTTCCTATTTCTTTTTTCTTTCTTCTTTTCAGCTGTCTTTTCATTTGCCATTTTGTACACCATCTACTCTCATTCATGGGTACCATGCGAGCCCTTCATGTACAGTCCCTCTTTTACTTTACACGATGGTCCCAAAAAGGAAAAATTGTTGTTCTTATTTTACACATGAAGAAAGAGAGGCTTGGGGAAGTGACAGCTGTATAAACGGGGTGCAACCCCACATCTGGTTCATTCCCAGCTCAGGTCGGTCCCATTGGAAGCACTTGGCATCTTTCTCCTGATAAACAGATGGCCGTCAGAGGGTCCTCACTACACACCGCGCATCACTTGAGAAGAGACTTTCCCACAAGTCTTGCCCTTGGCACAGACACCACATCCTGCCGTCCCTGCAGTCTGGGCCCCATGGGATGTTCCTGAGATGGCTGAGTGCAAACCATCCTCTATCAGCACCAGTGTGGGTGGGGCAAGGGGACCGGGGGAGGGGAGTGTGTCCCTCTGCAGCCAGGACACCAAATGCCTTGGTCATTACTTCAACTTTTTATAGTAAAAAGGGGGAGTGCAGGGGAGGGGAAGAGGAATACGGAGGAGTAGGGTTGGCAGTGTCCGGTCAGTGGAGCCCCTGGGCAACTTTCTGCCTCTGGGCCTCTCTCCAGCATGGCAGGGGCCTATAGTCCGCAGGTGCAGCCAGGAAGGAGAGGGGACAACCCAGGGATGGTCCTCAGCCCGGGAAAAGTGGGAGCTGATAATAAAATGCCCTGCCACCCCCAACATGCAAGTCTGAGAGACATTTGAAAGTAAACATAAACACATCCCCAACTGCTTACTCAAATCCCTGCTGTGGAATTGCTCCTGGGGAGAAACCAGACAAAGACGTCTTCCAACGCCCCTTCCGATGCCACTCGCCCCGCTAGTAGCCCTTCTGCTTCAGTGGACGTGTGTGTCATATGGCTGTCAAGCTCCTCAAATGAAGGACTTTCTTCCCATTTTTTAAATTAACCAGTTATTTCCCTTAACCATGGCTCTCTTTAAAGAAAAGGATGCATGAGGGGAAATAAGCAAGCTATAAATAACTCTCTCTTCCTTTGCTCAGAGTCCTAAAGCCGGGTCTCAACGCCCTCATTAACAGGAGAGCTCACCAGAGCGGCAGACACGCACGTCCCCTTGCTTTGTTAAGGCAGGGAGCAGACACTGAGTACACTGTAATAAAGTAAAACTTAAATGATGATTATCTAAGAGTTAATTAATTAGAGAATATTATTTTGCTGTCAGATATTTAGGCATAAATCAGTGGCAGTTCATATAAATGACTTTAAGGCTTATCACTTTTACACACACAAAAAAAAACTATCTAGAATTTTTTCCTTGGCATTATTAGTTTTCTATAACCTGGAAGAAGCACAGATAGCAACAGTTTTTCTTCCACAACACACTCTCTCTCTCTCTCTCTCTCTCTCTCTCTCTCACACACACACACACACACACACACCTTGAGCCTCACACAGATTAAAAATCAAAGATTCTGGATTTCTTTTGACTACAAGTCTTGTGTCCTCCTAACTAACCCAAGTCTACTGTTGGGGGCTGACTGATGGCCCCTCAAGTACGGCCACACCCTCATCCCCAGAACCTGTTAATGTTACCTTATATGGCAAGAGAGATGTTGTCAATGTGATTAAATTAATGATCTTGAGACGGAGAGGCTGACCTGGATTACCCTGATGGGTCCAATGTAATCACAAGTCCTTTAAGAGGGGGGCAGGAGGGTGCTGAGGTGGTGGAAGCAGAGGCTGGAGTGATGGGCCAGAGGCCAAGGAATGCTGGTAGCCTCTAGAAGCTGAAAATGGCATGGAAATGGATTCTGCCCTTGAGCCTCCAGAAGGAACCAGCCCTGCTGACACTCTGCCTTTGGCCAGTGGAGCTGATATTAGATACTTGACCTGCAGAACTATTAGAGAATAAATCTGTGTTGTTTTAAGTCTCTAAGTTTGTGGTATTTCATTATAAAAGTCATAGAAAACTGATAAACCAGCTTCTCATCTTGTCAGTTATTTTCTGTGCTGACCTCATCACCACCCCTCTTTCCTTCCCTTCCCCAACCCACACACTAAGTCCAAATGAGGGATGTGGGGTTAGCTCCCTCCTCACCAGTCCTGAATGTCTAGTCTTGGGTACTGGAGACATCAAGGCAACAGAAACTCTGCACAAGAGGACAAGAAATGCCAGTTTTCTGGAGCAGTAGGGGCTCCAGAAAAGGATTCAGGAGTCATCAGCACATAGGTAGTGGTTGAAACCAAACCATAGCTAAACCACCTAAATATATGATAGTGACCTTGATTGAAAATTAGGAAGTGGATCAAGGAGATTTAACTTGCAAATGATAGGCCTAGATCCGTAGGCAGAGATCCATAAAAAGTTAACAAGGGTAAATGTGATCCAGAGCACAATTTCTAAAATTATTTCTTGAACTAAAATACAATTCTCAGCCTGGTGATGAAAAGGATTACATGTGATTCAAAGAAAATCTAGCCTCAAAGAAAGCTCTTGAGTTCTGTATTAGGCACAAGGATACAAAAATAGTTCTAGTTCCTACCCTTAAGGAGGTCACAGATAATTTCATTAGAATGTAATGCATGGTATGATAATGGTAGCAACAAGTGTACTCTGGGGGAACAGCCGATGGTTGGGGGACAGCTGGTGAAATGTAAGGACTGAAGACAACCTTGTTGGAGGAAGTAATAACTAAAATGAGTTTTGAAGGTTGAGTAGGAGAGGAAAGAAAGGCGGGTATTCAAGGCAGAGGAAATAGCACAGTCATGGGAGTGTTTGAATGAATAGGATGGATGAGTTCCTGCGGAAAGATTATGCATGGTGAGAAAAATAGAGGAGCAGAAACAGAGCCCTGGAGAGGAGTACGGGTTAAAGAGAAGCCAAGGAAAAAATGCCTACAGTCCGTCCAGAAAGGAAAAGAGGAACAGAAGGGAGGTCTAGAAAAACTGGCGTCGTGGCACCGATGATGGCAGGGAGCTTCGGGAAGGAGGGAGTTGAGGAAACATCCCTTCAAAAGGGATGAGAGAAAGCCAGAAGCGAACTTCCTCCGAGCACTGCTGTTGCATTATGAAAGGAAAAGCCAGGTTGCGAAGGGCCGAGACGTGAATGGAAGGAAAGAAAGGGAGGCAGCGTGTTGAGACTGCACTTCCAAGTATCTTGGTTGAGAAGCATGCCTGCTTGTCAGGTTTCTAAATTCTGGAGACAAAAATAGGCGTTACAAGCTGCCGCAAAAAAGAAGAGGTAAGATTTAAATAAGCGATGGGAAGATAAGCATCGACGGGGACCATGCCCCTCAGATCAGGCAAAGCTGAAGTGAGTGGAGATATTTCCACAAGAACAGTGGGGCTGGACAGAAAAAAAATTTTAAAGTAAGAGACTATATATAAAAAATGTGTTGAAGAAGTCTCAGATTAAAGATTCCAAAAAGAATAAAGGAGATCTGGAAGCAGAAGAACTGGGGACACAAGTACAAATAGTTAAAGAAGCTCAAGACAAAGGAGGGAATTCTACATCAGGGGCAAAAGAAAAAGGGCTCTGCTATGGACAGCCATGTGGCGATGGCAGGGGGCGGGGCATGGATGGAGGGAGAAGAGAGTGTTAGGGCAATAAATTATGATGGGAAAAACACAATTAAAAAACTAAACAAAAAAAGGGGCAATAATAATAATAATCATTAGACAAAATGTTGTGAAAACTATAAGGTTAAAAAAATTGAAATAGGTAAAGAATTTCAGACAACTAAGATAATGATTTTAAAAACCCAGCAAACACTCCCTGAACACTGACCTAGGGGGACAGGATTACACTGACATGATAGCATAACCGAATACCAATAAATGCAAACATTAAAATTGAGTTTCAGTAGGACATTAAAACGTCCTTTTCATGAAACCAAGTAGCCAGGCAAGATTTTCATAGATCTAGTAAAAAACTAAAAAGATTAAAGCCCACAATAGAATACACATCATTAAAATAGTAAAGGAAAATAAAAAGACAGGAAGAGAATGGTTAGTGGCATCTAATGCTGTTTAAAAGCCCAAGAGGCTGAGGCTGAGAACTGATCATTGGAGTTAGCAGCACAAATGTCACGGGTTCCCTCGGTTTTGGTGGAGCAGTGGGAATGGAATTCTGAGAGGAGTGGGTTCAGAGAGAAATGGAGGGGAGGAAGTAGAAATGATGTATACACACCTCTTTTCCCATAAATGGGAATAGAGAAACTGGGCTATAGCTTATAAAATCACAGGACTCTTTTTCCCAAAGATGAAAGATCTTATACTATGTCTGCAAGATGACGAAACTGATCCAGGGGGAAATTGATGAAGCAGGAGTAATTAGGGGTCCATTGCAGGAGCCCGGCCTTGAGCAAGAAAGAATATGAGATGGAGGGCGCATGGGAGTGCTGGCTTTAACTGGGAACAGGGACCATTCATCTCAGCTAACAAGAGGGGAGGACAGCTTACAGGTCCAGCGGTAGGGAGGTGACCAGATTTTGTAATAGGACTCTTTAGATAGTCTCTTCTGATTGCTTGCCTCATCTCAGTGAGAGAAGCAGAATTGTTAGTTGAGAGTATAGAGAGGATTGTTTTAAGGTTTGAAAAAGGAAGAGAAAAAGGGGAAAAATAATCTAGGACAGCGAGCGAGTGAAATGACTAGGGAGACTGGTTGGAGTGACAGGGGGCACTTTCCAGGTAAGGTTTGCAGTCACGGTTTTTGAGACAATCACTCAGCATGGTTGCGTGGTCTTCTCCAGCCACAGCCAGTGTTGCTTTGATTTAACCAGGGTTGGGGTTTGTCGGGAGAAATACGTGAAGGCGAGGATCACTAGAGTGGGCAATGGAGGGGAGTGAGGAGACGATGGGCGTGAGAAACAGTCAAGAGTTGGGAGGGTCAATGGGTCAGGGGTCCTAGTGGGCAAAAATGTGGCAGCGGGGTTCTCGTGGCAGAGTGGTGGCTAATTTAGAAACACAGAAGGTAATGGTCAGAAAGTAGTATGCTAGAAACAGAATTATGGGAGGTATGTTGTTGTTAGTAAGGACAAAGCCCAGAGCAGAGGTTCTTAACCTTGCCTATACATTAGTGGTTCTTAACCTTGCTTGGGAACCCAAAACAAGCAAACAAACAAACCAAAAGCAAAATGAAACAGAACAATACGTAAATCTTTCTCAAAACAAATTGAATCCAAATCACTTAAGTGAGGCCTGATCATCAGCATGCTTCTGTTTCTTTGGTAACCAGATCCCCAGGAGATTCCAATATGCAGCCAAGGTTGATAACCGCTGGTTTAGGACAGGTGTACCTTAAAAATCGACCGTGACATAGTGCTTGTGACTCCGGTTAGCATATGGCCAGCTAAACCCTGCTCTTCCACATGGCCTGCGGCAGAATCTTGTCTCTGTTCGCATAGTCCTTGCAGCCTGCCCGGGAAACTGAATGTATTCATCTAAATTTAGGCATATTAATTTTCCCTCTCCATTCATTCCATCTTATTGACTCAGATTTTAGCTTATTGAGATAAATTTTGTTATGACATATTAGTTACATCTTCCAACATCTATGATGAACAAGCCTTCTGTGTGTTCCTGTCGATTATTAAACTGTTAAATGAGTGTAACCAAGGTGAGCCCTGTGACATTCTAATAGAGACCTCTATCCGAGGACCCAGCACTGAGTCCCACCTTTGCGCCTGGCCAGGCATCCTTTCACTTTCACTTATCCCATGGGTATCTAATGATCGCCAACTCTGGGTCAGTCCAGTTCATGGGGCTGCAGATGGGGTCCAGGCAGGCACGGTCCCTGCCCTGCGGGGCTGACTTTCTCGTGGGGGACAAATAATCAATAAGTAAATAAATAAATCAGAAAAATAACTAGATACATGGTGAGTGGGGTGAAGGAAAACAAACAAGTGTTGTGATAGCAAATGCTGGAGAAAGGTAAATGGAGACATGGTCGCCTAAGCCATGCATTAGCCCAGATTCTCCGTTCTCCAGTGGGACATTATGAAAGACTTCCAAAAAAACATTTGCGAAACCCACAGACCCGAGTGTAATGCATCTTCCTGCTCTCACCTCAATATGACACTGATGCAGACACCGGCCTGCAGTGTCCTCATCATTATGGATGAACATTCCATATATGAGACATTCACACAGATTACCGAGTTTGATGGAGGAAAAGGGACAGCATGGCTTTTCTCTCAAGGGGAGCAAAAGCTGCAACCCTTGCTGTGACCGGCTATTGTTGGGTTTCTCAGCACATTACATGACGGTCCTCATTAACTATGCATAGGTTCGCTTTAGGTGGTTAGCTTTTACAGAAAACAAAGGAGCCAATGCTGCTAATCACATCACAAAAGAAGGATATTTGCAAATGAAAAGGGAAAAGTAGTTGAACCAGTTACACTGTCCTTGGAAGGTTTAACATGGATTTTAGGAAGTTACTTACTTTGCAGTAAATGTCCTCAGTTCAGGGTGAGGGAGTTTTTTAGCAAGAGCAAGACTCAAAGCGGCCTAGGCACATTGCAGGCCTGATTCCCCACAGGAGAACCTATCGTGGGTGTGGGTCCTGTGCATCTCCAAGCGGGAGCTGGGCCCACGCCACGCAGAACCGTCTCCTATCTGGCACGACTTGTTATTTAAGAATCCCTACTGCTTCTCTGCAATTTTTTCTAAAATGCCCATAAACCTTCTGCTTAATAATCCATCCTCGGGTTTACTGCACTCAGTGAGCAATTGTTTCAAGAATCCATCATTTTCCTGTTTGTGCATCAGAACAACTGGCCCATCAGACTTCAAGCAGTAATGATAAATTTGTATTATTTATTATGTATTACTCATAGTAGTATTTATTATATATTTTGTATATAAATACAAAATATTTTGCATGTGTATATATAAATACAAATAAATACAACATATAAATATATATGTATTTGAAGGTCCCTATTCAATACTGTTTGATACTGCATTTAACCTTTATAACACGCTTCTGAGGTATACACGCTTATCCCCCCTTAAGAGCGTGGAACGCTGTAGCTCAGCGGGGTTGAACTGCTCCCTGGTTACAAAGTGCTAAGTGAAGTCATGAGGCTGGAAGCCAGACAGATGACTCAGAGCCACCGCTCTTAACAATCATGTTCTCCAGCGCCAGGGGTAGCTTTCAGGTTACGCATATGTTGATACTGTTGTGACGAAAAGATCAAAACGGTAGCACCAGGAGGGGCAGGCAAACAGCATGGTCCAGCTCACCTTGTCCTTTCTAATGAAATCTTGCAACGCTGAAGAAGCAAAGAAATTATGGTGAAACTTTGCAAGTGGCAATAAAAACATACGAGTAATTGTATCCCTGAAAATGTCTTCATAATGGCAGTGGCCTCAGGTGTATCCTCAAGCCTGACACAGAGCCCAGGCTTATGGCCCCACACATCCCTGATCATGACTGTGGTCTCCAGGGCCTGTCTGGCCTCGCCACAGGGGTGAGTCACCCCTTGTATTCACTACAGGGAGGCAAACAATTAACTCTTGTCTTGTCCTTATTGGGGTCATTATTAAAAAACCTTATTAAGCTGGTATCTCTCGGGGTTCGGCTCTGATCAGGATTCCCACACAGAGGGAGAAGCACATGTTCGCTGTTACAGAAGGTCAGCTTCATCTCTGCACCTTGATGCCAGGAGAAAAATTCTTCTAGTGTGACGGAGTGCCAGCTCACTGACTGGCTGTCAGTAAATGTTCAATGAACTAGCAAAGAGACAGGAAAGGAGCGTGCAGCAATAGTGCAAATCACCATAAGTACGTGAAGGTCTTTCCCACAGTTTTGGTGATGACAGTCAGCAGTCTGAAGGACAGCACTTTACCTTGATTCAATATTCCATATGTCAGTGTTAGAGACACGGGGATCCAGATTAATTGCAAGGAAAGCACATTGTGATTAGTGAGATGTCTGAATTACGGCCTAATTTTAATGAGACACGCCTTTGTAAGTCACACAGAAACTAATCTCACAGGGACCAGGGGCAAGCATTACCGACAGGGTTGTTTCCACAACCCTTTCGACAATTTAGATAATGATTGTTTTTAATTAATTCTTTCTCTTTATTTGCAAATAGGAGTTTCTAAAAGCTTTAAGTAGCTTAACTTTTCTCCTTATCACCATTCTGGTTGATAGAAAAATGTATTTAGCAAATCCTTTCTTCTCAGTAAAAATGCAAGTAATTAACTTCTGCTTAGCCCTGTCTAAATAGCTACAAATTCTGATTTAATGAATGAAATTTGTGATAATTAAATTTAGTGCACTTATGAACAAACCTGGCAAAGAGAGACTGACACTGTGGAATACCTAGCATTTGTGAAGTATTTTCTGTTTGGTAATGTCGTTTGATCCTTACAATTCCACTAGACAGCTACTATTATCCCCTTTATACTGATAGTCAAACTGAGAGTCAGAGAGGAAAATAGGGCATTAAGATCAGACAGCTAGAAAGTGGCAGTGGCCAGTATGATCCTAAGTCATTCTTACTTTATTCTTTCCTCCTCATATTGTAAGAAAAAAAAAGACCTCATTCTCTGGGAGGTGACCCGTGCATAAGAGGAGCGTTTAGGAGAGTAATGGTCAGCATGCAATTACTGCCATTTTTTTTATCACTTAACGTTCTTTTCAAGGTTGCAGTTGTGCTCTTTGAACCCTTGCCCACATCTTGAGCCCAGCAGATTTTGTTCCGTTTGCAATCCTGAGAGGAGGAGTACAGAGAATGTTCTGGGCTTGCCATGTTTTTGGCAAGTCATGAATCTCAAGTACTTTTAGGAAATTAATTATGAAGGCAGATATCCAGGGAGAACTGGTTGCCTTGGGTAGTAATGGGAAGGAATTGGGTTCGATATCAAGGAGAACTTCCTGGCAATAAGATAAGCACTGAAATGAACCAAAGAAAGTAAATGACACGCTTCAGTGAAGGTATGTAACAATCAGTAACCCCCCGTCTGTCAGAGGAAACGTGTATGGAAGAAAAAGGATGGCCCACGTTAAGGGGCCCCAACATGTCCCATCAAACACTGACACACTGAAAATACAAACTGTCCTGTATTCTTTTCTGTGACGTCAGCCAGGTGCCACCACAGGAGGAGGCAGAGAAGAACTTCAGGAAAACACATTTCATACAGCCCCAGGTCCTAGGAACAGGAGGCACAGCACGTGGGCCCACGGGGGAAAGCCAGAGCCCGTCTAAGGTCAGGAGGCAGCAAGCAAGGGCAAGGGAAAGGTCTCGGCTGGAGCCTTATTGGGGGTTTCACGGCAAAGGCAAGGCCAGACAGAGTCAACAGTTTTAGGATTGGCTGGTTTAAATCATTCCTGCAGTCTGGGCTTTGGGCTATGAGAGTAGTCGCTGGTTGCCTAGTACCGGCCCTGGGATGATTTAGGATGGGGTTGGGGAGGGGTGGTGTTGGCTTGATGTGAACACCGCTGGATGGAGGAGGTATGGCTCTGGATCGGTCAGTCTTCTTACCAAGGGCATGCCCGCCCCGCACCGGAGCCCTCTGCTCTCTCTCTGAGAATTGGCTAGCCCAGAGAGCAGCAGTCTCTCCCCAGCCTGAAAGGTTTCTGAGATATCAAGAAATTATAATATGTAGAAAATAAAAAATATAAACCATGTGCAAATATATTAAAAAGCACGAAATATCTGAATCAGGATAGAGCCCCAGCAACTGCTTCACCTCCTACATCACGTGACAGCCCTTCTCTCCCACGGAGCCTGTGCAAACAGCGGCAGACACGGCTGGCTGGCCGGGTGTCGGGGGGACGCAGAGCGCAAACACAGTGAGTACAATGAACACAGCTCTTAAGCCAACAGATGAGCCAAACCCCAAATGGGGCAAGCTCTAGGTTTGGACAAAAGATATTATCAAGCATCATAACATACGGGTTTAGCTGCACAGAACCTGACTGGTTAGCTGCTGAATGGAAAACTCGGAACAAAGTGGAATTGTCTTTAAGTTAAAGGGCACACAACAGCCAAACCGGCCACTGCCACAGAGGCATGTGAACAGAACGCGCCACCAAAGCTATAAAATATTTTAAGGTAAAATTAAGGATTCTTTTAAGAAGTAGGAAAGTACCAACATTTCACCGGCGAATTTCAGATTTTAATCTAGTCTGAAGTAAATATAAAGGAGAAATTCCATTTGGTAAACTTCCCTCTGTAGTGAGGTTATAAGACATTTTAAATCTCAGAAGTAATCATGCTCTCCTGTATCAGAAATCTAACATACCATTTTTCCTTCACTACCTATATAAATGAAGATTTTGATTATTCTGATGTATAACACAGACTTATGAAGTATCCATGCATCCTTCCAACATGACAAACAGGAACTCACATCGGGCATGTCCGTGGTGCCCTTGTCACGTGTATGCACCTGCAGAGACGTTCACGAGGGGGCAGGGGGGACAGGCTGACCTGCAGTGTGGACTGAAAGCACCATCTCAGCCTTAACGAGGGCCGATTCTGAAACAAATCATTGTGTGATGACAATTCTTTCACAGTCATTACAATCTCACCAGCATGGGCCCAGCG
Organism: Trachops cirrhosus; assembly: GCA_028533065.1. Classification (NCBI taxonomy): domain Eukaryota; kingdom Metazoa; phylum Chordata; class Mammalia; order Chiroptera; family Phyllostomidae; genus Trachops; species Trachops cirrhosus. The sequence goes on from CM052544.1 coordinate 100,708,760, forward strand.
GTTTCAAATTAGAAAAAGATACATTTCTTTTTGCTTAAGGAAAACCAAAAACAGGAAGTAAGTTGCTATTTCTTTTTTTTTTTTTTATCTCCCAAACATCTGAATTCGTACCTGTGATGAGGCAAGTTAGTCAGCCATCACCTGAATGAGTCATCTTTGGGACCTGGCTGTCTTCACAGCAAACAGTTCGTGGCAGAAGAATTCCAGTTTGAGTCAAGGGTATGAAACTTACATTTGAAACCAAGCAAATGTTTTACAAAAAAGGGAGCGAAAGGGAGAGGCCCCAGCCTCACGGATCATTCATTTCAAACACTGCATACAGCTTACTGAACGAGTGGGGAAAGCCCCTCCCTCCGCACCAGAGCGCCTGTCAGACTCCCTCGGGGTAAACCCTACTCGCGGAAGGGGAGAGGCAGATGTACCCACAGCAGAAGTCGAACCCATCTGCTGCCGGCCTCTTGCTGGACAAAAGCTCATTGAGAAGTTACCAACATCAGTCTGCAGGCAAAAAACCTTACTAAGTGATGGCAATTTTTCATTTTAACCAATCTCAAACATTTATGTGATGCCGACTCTTTGCCTGTAAGGGCCTTACAATCTGAACAATGGAAGGCAGAATTCAAACAGGGACAGTGTGAATGATGCTATTAGGGGTGCGATCGACATACTATAAAACAAGGGGGAGGGACCACCTCTCCCCGGCATGCTGGAGAGCAGTAAAACAATGCAGTATAACGACTGCCACGACCATTTACCGAGAACTGATCCCAATGCTTTACGTGTTTAACCTAACTTAATCCACACAACTCAATGAGAGAAGTTAATAAAACACACATTCACGAAAGGTTACCACGTGTGAGTTCTAAGGGCTTTTTCATTAATGAACTCATTTAATCAATACAAATGTCATCAGCTCCATTTTACAGATGGAGAAACTGAGGCACGGAGAGGTTTATTAACTTTCTCGAGGTCATAAAGGTAGCAGGTGGTCGAGCCAGCATTCAAAACCAGGCAATCTGGCTCTAAGGCCTACCCGCAGGACCACTGCAATCCGAAGCCCATTTACCGTGCCATACTCACAACGGAAAAATCAGGGCCTAGCTGATGAGCGGCTGAACTAGATAAGAAGGGCAAGTGCTCGGACTGCAGAGCCCGGCCTCCTGACCACTGTCTCAGGGGAAGGGGCACGGGAGCTGAAATGTGAAAGATGAGAATTTCACAAGATGGAGGTAAAAGGAAAAGGCGTTCTTGGTGGGGGGTGGGGAGGAGTGTGCGCAGAGGACTGGGCATCATGGAGAATCTGAGATTGAGAAATGGTCCGGAAGCGTCGCCCCACTGGTTCTGTTCTTGAGGAGGCTCAGAAGAGACTGCAGAGCAGGGAGAGACGAGCGCTCAAAGGGAATAGTGTCCTAGCCACCAATCAAGGCTGCCACCCGAGAACTTTACCAACAACCAGTCGCTGTCATTTTTGCAAATTCAACTTTGAACATAATCCAAATGCCAGAAAACACTCATTTCCTATTTGCAGGACGTTTTGCAGAGCTGATTATGACTACAAAGCATCGTGCCCTGTTCCTTTTATCAGGAACCTCACTGACAGAGTCATTTACTTTTTATGAAGATAAATGAAGATGGTTACTCTGATTAGAAGCAGAACAACATCAGCTCATGAACCAGACTTTGAACACAACATCTGGAACACAACAGCTGTCCCGGCTAATCCCAGAGCAGGGGAGGGAGCTGGAGATGCGTCACACGAAAGGAGACACCAATGCCGGGCACATTTGCAGAATCCAACTGACAGAGCAGGTTGCCCTGTGTGAGCAGGCTCTCACGGTGAACAGAAGCTAGTCCCTCCTAGCAGCCTAACACTGATGTCATCATCTTGGGGGTAGAAGTGAGGATGATAACGTACTGAACGTGCAAGGTGATTTCTAGCTAGACTATTTCCCCTGACCAGTCTGCTACACACCCTTTTTGAGAGATTTTTTACCCTAGGCCAGCTGGCTTTGTAGCTGATTGGACCAGAGACAGGCATGTGTCCCAAAGGCAGTTTTTACAGGCTGCCCTGTGAGTGCCCTGTCCAATAGTAGAAGGTGACACAATCGAATTGTCTCTGGAAAAGTTTAAATGCAAGACAGAGGAAGAACAGTGGACAGTAGAGCTGCAGAGAAGCAGTGAGAGATCTCAATTAGAGTCAAGGGACAGGGGCGCCAAAATCAACGGGGTTGGAGGTGTGCACAGTGAAGCTGACCATGAGCAGGCTCTCTGTATTTAAAGAGAGAGTCGCTTGCTAACAATAATGGAACAAGACAGCTTTTCGCATGGCTAGGGCCATCCCCCACCTGCTGGGCCCCACGAGGCTGACTCTGCAGATTGTACTACCCAAGAGCCCTTCCTCTCTGGCTTCCCCATTGGCTGTGCCCACTGGAGACTCAGCGGGAGATCAAAGGGTGGAAAGAGAAAGAGTGGGGGGTATTTCTTCCTTTTACGCTCTGGGTCTTGCACCCTGCTCTGACAGGGACTGTGTCCCTTGACACATACGACCCTGTGATGGCCCCTTCCACGCCTCCACTTCTCACCAGGCTCCAGCTTTCCTACCTGCAGGCCCAAAGGTGATAACGGCTCTCACTCTTGCTGGCCCATGGCCAGCTTCAGAGACCCTTTGGTTCCCTGCTCCTGCTCATACCTCTGAACAATCCCTTCATTAAATTATCTTTCAGATCCCAGCCTTGGAGCCTTTGCTTTCAGGGGGGGCTGATGTGTGGAAGAACACAAAAGAGAGAGCAACTGAGACAAAGGTGAGTGGAATGACGGTCGGACCACGCAAGCAATGGCCATGGGCTACATGAGGTCTGCTAAAGGCCTTTTGACTCCCTTTCTCCGCTTTTCACCGAATGTAGCCTGGGCAGGACTCTCTGGAGTAACCCGTGGGAGAGGTCAGGGAGTCACCTACATGCTTCCCTCACCGGACCACTGTTCACTCAGCCAGTGGTGTTTTACACAAGCATTCTTTGAGTCCCTACTATGTGCTGGGAAACATGCTAGGCTCTGGGGATCAAGTGACAAACAGAATGAACAGCCTTTGCTCCCATGGACCTCACAATGGTTGGGAGCAGGAGGAGACAGGGGTTGAAATAGGGAATAGAGCAGACAGCAAACAAATAATCATGCAAATAAGCTTATAATTACAAACCATGACAAGTGATTCAAGTGAAAATTGGGAGGATCTCAGAGAATAATAGGAAGTCTAATCAAAAACATCAACTCTGTTTAACAACTAGAGTTGCTATTGGCCAAGCCATCCATCTTATGAAGAGATGGATAAAGAGGAAATTAAACCCCAGGGAATAAGGAGAAGAATATGAGATAAGCATGTTTAGGTCCAAATGCCTGGGCTGATACCGTGAAGCCATGCCTGCTCCAATAACACATCTCCTGCTATTGAAAACAGACGATGCTGGGTTTCAATGAGTGCATTATGTGGAGGACACGTTTTCCAAGGGCCACGTGTAGCTCGGACACTGTCCTTAACCCCTGCTTCCAAAGCTCCCGCCTCTAATCCCTCCCACCTCATCCACTATTGTCTCCTCCTCCTCTCATGGCTTCCCCAGGGGTTCAAATGATTCAAATGAACAGGACATCAGAATCTCTGGAGTAAAAAAAAGAGGTGGAAAGTCCTCCTCTTACTTTCTTTTATTCCCCAATGTCTTAAATAATTATAGAAGAGAAATGCCTCTAGTGTGCCTTCTTACATGATAATACATTAGAGAAAAAAGAGCATTGAATTTTGGGAGGTCTTGTTTTTGGGAATGAGGTGATTTACAACCTTTGATGTTTTTATGCAATATTCATTAAATATTCATTGAATAATTGTTGAGTTCCTATTATGTGCCAGACATTGAGTTGGCCTCTGGGCTAGTAATGAGCTAGACCTACATGATTCTTGCTCTTAAGGGATTTCTAGGATAGCCAGAGAGACAACCAAGCAATTACAATCAATTATAGTAAGTGTTACACAGGATGCTTATAAGGCATTTAATAAATTCTAGAAAACTCAAGGAAGGTCGTCCAGAGAAAGTTCTCAGTTTAAGTTAATACCTGGAAGATGAGCAGGAACTGGGGAGAAAGGTGTAGTAGGGGAAGGACTGAGACAGTTCTAGGCCAAAGAAACAGCTTCATGTACAAGGGCACTGAGGTGAGTGACAGGTGTGCAGATACGCTGAAAGAAGTTCACTGTGTCTGAAGGAAAGAATGTAAGAAAAGAGAGATGAGAGCTGAGGCCGAAGCTCTAGGATTTGGCCGGTCACCCCCAGGCTTGGAAGCCAAGTTGAGGACATTGGCCTTTTAAAGGTCACTAAGAGTCCCTTGAAGAGTTCTAAGCAGGAAAATACATGATTAGGTTTATGGTTTGGAAAGATTATGTTGAGTACAATGTGAACTAAGGACTGGAAGATCGCAAAACTGGGGGCAGGGAGACTATTTAGGGAAGATGATGCAATAGTCTAGATGAGAGATTATGCAGGCCTGGAGCAGAGAATTAGCCCAACACACAAAGACATGGCCATCACTGAGCTACCTCTGCTGCTGGGCTGGCGGGACTTAGTGGTCATGGAGGGCAAACAAGGAGATTCAAGGATGATCCCACACCTCTCCTATGCCCGCCTAGGTGCGTGGTGCTGCCAAACTGAAAAGGACCAGTTTTAGTGGATGAGGAGGAAAAATCATGAGAAAAATTTTAGGTATGAAGCGCTGGAGGTAATTTCCAGGTACACACATGAAGACACTTTGTAAGCAGTTGAGGAAACCCCTTTGGCACTGAGAGAGATGTGGTGGGACACAGGGATGGCAGTCTGTAGCGCACGGGTGGAAACTGGAGCCATGGACACATCACAGCAGTTCAGGGGAGGGCAGCAGTGAGATGAGCACGCAGCCTGACAGACACCACTGGACAGCTCTACGACCAGCCCGTGAAGGAGAGCCCGGACAGGGTGGCCGGAGAGAAGGCAGGCGTGCGAGGGCCCTGCAGCCCTCTCCCTGCAGATGCCAGGCCTGTGCCGGTGGGTGGGTCCTGGCTCCACCACTAAATGCACGACCTTAAGCCACTTACCTAACTACTCTCACCTCCGTCTCCCTCATTTTAAAACAGTGATAATAACATCTATAGCAGTGGTGTCAAACTCATTTTCACCGGGGGCCGCACCAGCCTCGAGGTTGCCTTCAGAGGGCCGAATGTAATTTTAGGACTGTGTACATGTAACTACTCCGTAACAGTTAAGCGAGAGCGTGGCGCTGCCGCCCTATAGAAACAAGGTGCCAGGCCGGATAAAATGAGATGGAGGGCTGGGTTAGGCCACAGGCCTTGTGCTTGCCACCTGTGATCTATAGCAGCCACTTCATGGAGCTGTTCTGAGGACTAGATGACAGCAGGGACGAGGTGCTGAGAACAGGGCCTGGCATTTGCCAAGGCCCCTTGGCCGTTGATTATCGTTCATTGTCCCTCACAGTGAACACGGGCAGAGTTCGCTCAGCTTGCCAGGATTAATGTGCTCCGACTGACAGAGGTTTATAGAAATGGACTTCTTACTACCTACCCACCTGGTATAAACTACTTATCTTCATAACTACCCCCAAACAACACGTCTATTTTAGTCGGGTTTTGTTGAGCAAGGAGCTTTCCCTGTTTTCTTTCATTTTCCCAACAACTCTGTGAATAAGACTTGTTTTCTCATCCAAGAAATCAAGAAAATTACTGAACGGATACAGAATGAAAGAAGCATAATCAGGACTTGAACTTTAGTTCAAGGGTCAAGGTTCACTAATCACTACAGGTCAGTTTCCTTTCTTCCCCTGCCTGGAAATACGTTTGTAGGTCCCTGTCCGGGCAGCACTCCAAAATGTTTCCATTCGGTTTTGAGATGGTTTTCCCCTGTGATAACCCCTTCTGCTCCGCAGCTGTGAGCACCTGGTGCTGTTCGAGGGCTGTGGTCGGATGACCGGGAGGCACGGGTTACTACTGCAGCAGCGCTCTTCCGGGGTCTCCCCACCCCGCAGATGAGACGTGTACCGGTCGACCAGCATTTGGAACACGTGAAAGAGCCTGTCAAACTATGAGTTACAACTGATCCCTCCCAGCCCCATTATTTCCAATGAACTGATAGAAAAAGTGATTCAGATCAAAAATATATTCAGGTAGATAATTTCTTAAAATGTTTTTGTGTTTTTTGGACACAACAGCGAGTCAGAAAGGGTGATTCTGCAGCTGACACTGTGCCAACAACCAGCCAGAAGGAGACGTGAGTCACCGCCCTGTCAGGCACTTCATCAGGGTTGCTCCGCTGAGCTGTCTCCGGGCAACGAGGGGCTCTGAGCGGCGCGTAATTAAAGCCAGAGGAGCTGAAGAGGGAAAGGAGGCTGATCATTAAGGTGTCAGGGAAGAGCCAGGTGGGAATGATGATGGATTGGAAACATGCTTTTAGCCTTACTCTCTCCCCAAACCCCATGAAAATGACAGTAAAAAGGGTTTTATCACAGACATAAATACACAAGGACAAAGAGAATGTGAAAAGAGACAACAGCAATGAAATTTTGGAAGCTGGAAGCAGATGGGCAAGTGGTAACTGACTCAACAAGCCTGAAAATGTGAATCCTCAGGCGTGAGGAGGAACGGCAAGAAGCAACTAGATTTACATTGCATAACCCCCAAATGGCTCAGGAATCGGCAGGACCAGATGTCTCTAGAAGTAGAAGCTGATATTGGGGCTAAAAGAAGAGGATTAATTGAAATGCTTCTTAAGAGTCTGTCAGATCCCCAGATACCCTTCTTAACGCTGCAGGATAACGGCAGTAGATTGCACTATTTTCTCAATTCTGGTTCCCTCCCTTTGCCTTGTGGTTTTGAAGTTACTGCCACTAGACAGAGTACAATCCCCATCTCGCTCATATTGTGTTAGGCGGATGGGATGTGGGCAGAAGTAACAGTGAACAGGTCTCTGAGCCTCGGCCTTCAAAGACTGTGTGTTTCCACTTGTCCCTGCTGCAGTTCCGACATGGCCCCAGGAGCCTGTGTGTCCAAGGATGAGAGACTACGGAACAGGCCTGACCTAAGACCACAGCCTGGGTCCAAGCCCAACCAGGCCCAGGTGACCTGCAGTCACATGAGCTAGACACTAGTGCTTGCTGCTGTGTGTAACATGCCACCATTATTTTGTAGTGATTTGTTCCACAGCGCAGTTGGCTGGGATGTCAATACATTTGCACTACTGGGATGCTGCTATAATGAAACAAAGGTACGCGGTATTGGCTTTGGGACGGGTCACAGGTGGTAATATATTCAATGTATATTTTGAGAGGTTCAAAAATGGTGAGGAAAATATTACAGGAGCTGAAAAGATAGTGGGTGCCCCATGTTATGCAGTGGCAAGTCATTTGGTACAACTGCTACCGGCTTGGAAGATAGAGAATACATCTTGAGCAGGGAGGCTTCTAGGCAGCCCGTTCACAGACGTTAAGGAGCATCCTTAGCAACCTTAGACCAAAGCACATAAGGGGCAAATATGCAAGAATGTAGAGGGGGGTCTATGCTCTGTGGATGCGTGGGAGCTGGTGCATGTGGATGGAGGGAGGCGGGACTCAGGGCAGAGACTGAGCGCAGACCCCCAAACTCCCACCCCTTCAGCTGGGGCTTCAGTGATGCTTTCCACCTTGATACAAAGGCATCTGAGTGTTTAAAAGGCTCCTGTGCCTGCCAGTGGGCATGACCAGAGCTGATGGAACTGGTGTCTCCTGAGACACTTTATTTATATCATATTTTAACATTCCTCCCAGTGTCTGATATACAGCAAATGTCTCTTGAACAAATAAATACATGATCTTAAGTCACTAACCCCCTGACTTCAGTTTCCTTGGTTTTTTCCAATGTTAAGTTTCCACAATGGATATCTGTTCTAATTCTCAAGCTATAGGAAGGCCTGGGAACTTCTGGGATCTGTTTATTCAGGGTTAGACAGTCCCTCGGGCATCTGGAAAGAACCAAGCCATCAGCCCCCTCCACGCTGAGCCCCTGGTTCTCCTAAAGTCAGGGCACCGCAGCCACGCTTCGCCAAACAGGAGAGAAGAGGATCATTTAGTCTGTGTATTGTTTAAAGACATTATTTCTATTCGAGCTACCGACAACTTGTCTTTTAATCATTTCAGCAAAAATGAGTAAGTTCTTCAGTGTTACATCTGAGTACTTCTTAGCAGCCTTGAAAGACGCTGGGCGGGAGGCAAGTGGGAACGGGGAACTGAGAGCTCTGGGTGTTGTCCACGCAAAGAACACAAACGTGAGTTACACAGGCCTCCGCGTCTGTCAGATGAAACCCCCGAACAGCTCACGTCTTCATACACTCATCCCTTAGGCTTCACGGGCTCACCTCACACTGGACCAGCTGAAAATCAGCCAGGCTTGCACACTGTCTCTGTTTGGCTGTGCTGCGGCATCTCTGTCTGATTCCAGCATCTCCCTCTCCGTGGGACCTCATCTGCCACAGGCTGTGGCTGGCAGAACCACGCTTCATTTTACCTGCTGGTCTCCCTGGCCAGGCACCAGGCAAGGCCATGCAGGCGCTGCCCATCAGACACGCTTTAGCCCTCATTCCAGGAGAAACGTTGCTGGTGTTGACACCCCTGAGCCCTCCTTCCCGCCCATCTCCGATCACAGCTGCAGAGCACACTTGTAATCAGTGAGCTCTCCACAGGGGCTCTTCATCAGCTCCAAAGCACAAGGCGGCATGGACAGCACTGAGAGGTTTCCCAGGGCTAATTTTCTCCAGGGTGCTTAGGGAGCAAAGAGATCACCTCCTTGTCAACGCAAGAGGCTGGCTCTCCACATGGGCTCGCTACCTGCCAGGCAGGCAAACGTGTCTGACAGAACCGGCTGTTAGGAGGCGGCAGCAAGAATCTTCCTTTTAGAAACCACACCTTTTCTTTCCCCACTGCCCTTCTGTCTTCCTTCTCTCCTTCACCCCCACAGATCTGGAGGCATTTGGGTGGCACATCCTGGATCTCTCTAGCGAGCCTGGATTTCCATCAGGAACCTCCCTTTGTGGGCCCGAAATCCCAGTCTCTCACCACAGAGAGGAAAGAACAGTTCTTCCAACCTGGGGTAGATGTGGGGCAATGGCCCCTCTGTCACCCACTTCATCTGTCACCAGATCAAGAGCAGCCATTGCAGATGGTGACATGTGTCTTGATCTGGGAGTCTCCGACTGCTGGCCTTTTTCCTAACTGAAAGAACATCATAGGAAGCATGAGGTGCACAGGAAGCATGAGCCACAAGCCCTCTGAAGTTTTCATGACAGAAACTGAGGATCAGCTGATGGCGATTAGGACCCGGCCTAACCCAGCCATCGCTGTCAGCATGTCTCCTGTCTCCAATCTGGAGAGATGCTGAGAGTCAGCCAAAAATCTACCTTGTCCTACCTGGTTTGTAAAACAAAGATATTCATGCAGTTACCACTCTGCCCTCCTCAAGGGCTGAGGAGATCTTGCTGTTTTGAAAGGAAAAATCAGAGACCTCAAGGAGGTCCTGCAAGAAAAGCAGCTCAAAGGAGTCGCCCAGGTAGAGAAACAGGGCTTGGCCCAGAGCCTTGTTCCGAGCAGGCACTAGATAAACGCACGCTGTGCTCGGGGACAGGGAAGAAGACTAACTCTGGTTGTGGTGCTGAAATCACCGGATTTTAGAGGGCACAGCATCTTTGTCTTACGGCATTCTGATGGGATTCCCTTTTGTTTGGATGCAGAGGGCCTTGGAATAATAAATATCACCTGTAGGACCATTTTTTCACTACTTGCCTTGTGCCTGCATTGCTGGTTTAAAACCATCAAAGGCTCCCCACTGCCAATGGATTTAAGTCGGCTGTCCATAATCTGACTCTATTGGCCCTTGGTTGCCTATCTCTTTCTACTCCCTTCACGCTCAAAGCTATGGTAAGGGGCAGGTTAGCCAGACAACAAAAGGTATATTGTTATGTACTTTTATGGTAACAAAAAGAATGCAAACACATGCAAGCAAACCTCCACTCTCAGTGTAAAGCTTTTGGCATTCAACCAAGACGAGATTCAGCAGAGGCTGGAGCTCTAGGAGTTTGTAGCACAGGACCGACAGGCGCAGGCCGGGATGACCTGAGAAGGCAGGGACTGGGAAGGCTGAGTGTGGGAAGGCGGGTAAAAAGGGACAGGTGAGCCAGCAGGTGCAAGGTGGAGGAGCAAGACTTGAGAGAACAATTGTCAAATGATAGGATTAAACCTCTTCCTCCTTCTCCTCTTTCAAATGGGAAGTAACAATGATACCTGGCACATAATGCTACATATCACAGAGATTATGTGCCAGGCAGTGATGGAAGTGATTTATTGGTATAACCGTGTTCAACTCTACAATGAACCTATGAGGTAGGTACTGTTATTACCTCCATTTTACTGAAGAAGAAACAGGTGCAGGTGGGTTGATAGCCTGTCCAAGGTCGTACAACTAGTACGTCATGGGGCCACGGCCAGCTGTAGACCCCATTTTGATCACCGACCTGTTCTGCCCTTTCTGTCTAACCTGTGTTGCTCGCACGTGCTACAGAGCATAGACATGGGCATTTGGTTTGGAGAAAACAAAAAAAAAGAAAAGAAATAAAGAAAAAGAGAAAGAGAGAGAATGAGTCACCTGACCTATGGACTAAAACACAAAGGAAGGGGTATAAAAAGTTGTTATTAATAGGAAACCAACTCATGCTCTCACTCACTAAGTATATATTGAAAAAATATCTAATCTCATTAACTTGAATACATTAAACATGCACAGCTTTTTGTATTTCTATCATACCTCAATAAAGTGGTTTACAGAAAAAAAGAAGGAAGGAAAAATAGGCTACCTAAACTGTCCAGACTGAGAAAACCAGCTGTGGCTTTCAGTTCAGTGTCATACATCACAACCACAAGACCCACACATCTATCTGCTTTTAAGATATTTGAGTTGCCTGATCTAGATAAAATAGGATTTAATTTGCTTTTGTCTGAAACTTAATTTCACACAATCAATAATATAAAGCAATTTTACTTAGAGTAAGATATATTTTTCAAAAAATTCTTAGTGGACTTTGTATTTTTCTATAATTGTTTCCCTATTTGATATTGCATACAATTCTCTGATATTCTTGTGTCTGATAACAATAAAGAGATCATCCACTTTTAGAGCTTAAAAAAAGAAAAATTATCTGCATATCATTTTTGAAAGGAAAACTAAAAATAGAACCATATGATCTGGCAATCCCTCTTCTGGGTATATACTCAAAGGAAATGAATTAGCACCTAGAAGAAATACCTGTGCTCCTATATTCATCACAGCACTTTTCAAAGTGGCCAAGATAAGGAAAATAACCCAAATGTCCATCAATGGAGAAATGGATAAAGAAAAAGTGTGGCCTATGTACACAATGGAGTATTATTCAGTCTTAAAAAAGAAAAACATCCTGTTATTTGCAGCACCGTGAAGGAACATAGAAGATATTATACCAAATGAAATAAGCCAGACACAGAAAGAAAAAAATGGCATGATCTCCTTGATATGTAGAATCTAAAGTCAAATACATAATATCAAGTCAAATACGTTGAAAGAGAGAGAAAAATGATGGCTTCCAGGGTCAGGAGTTGAGGGAAATGAAAAGATATTGGTCCAAGGGAACAAAGTTGCGGTTACAGAGGATGAATAAGTCCAGAGATCTAATGTACCACATGTACATGTACTAATGTACTATAATTATAACACTACTGAATACTGGAAATTTGCTAATGAGTAGATTTCGGGTGCATTTATCACACCAAAATGGTATGTGAGGATATGACATGTTAATTAGCTTGGCTGTAGTAGATATATATAATGTATATCTCAAGCATAGAGATATAATATATATATTAATAGATATATATAATTTTATATATATTATTTGCTTATATGTGTGCTAATTATATATAGGTGCTAATTATATATATTAATAGATATATGATATATATCTCTATGCCTTAGATATACATTATATATTATTTGAGATATATGTGTATTATTTGAGACATATCTATATCATGTTGTATACCTTAAGTATATACAGTTTTGTTTTTTTTAGTGGGTCTCGCCAGAGCAGCCACGTATTTCGAGCTGCTGCTGACTATGCTTCTAACCCTGTTTCCTGAAAACACATACGAGCTTTCCCTCCCTGGGGCCTTCCTATCTGTCCTCCCTTCCCACCCTGCCCTTTCCTGTCCCTCCCCACATTCTGCCTGTCAAACACTCTCACTGTCCCAGTTCATTCAGATGCCACTGTGGAAACAAAGTGGTCATGTTCAGGTGTGGTACTGTTTCTACTAGGCCTCATGTTATAGGTACTTATAAACTCATTTTATTCTTTCCTTTGGAACAAACAGAGATTTCTTGAGCACTCCTACTGGGTAATAGAGAGTTTGGCCCTGTCCCGGGTTCCTAGGAGGGAGCCTACTCAAAGCTTGGATTTTCCCAAGTGATAGAAGTATGTTTGTCCCTTTTGATGGATCCTCACTCTACACCTGAGTTTATGCTAATGAGGTGGCTCCTGGTGCAGCCCCCAGATGGTTTTAGGATGGGCCATGCTGGAAAGACCAAACATATGAATAGAGGGTTGGGGTTTCGAGCCATGCAATGTTAACCTGACCTCTGTGGAGGAGAGGGAGGTTGGACACAGACTTCGATCACATGGCCAATAATGCAACCAATCGTGCCTGCTTAATGAAACCCTAATGAAAACTCTGAACACCAAAGCTTGATTGAAGTCCTGGTGGGTGATACACATTCATGTGCCGAGGAGATAGATCCTGAGCACAAGGAAGCTTTGCTTTTGGGGCCCGCCCAGAGCTTACCCTACACATGTCTTCACTCATCGGCTCCTCTTTTGTGTCTTCTGTGATAAAATGGTGATCCTAAGTACAGCACTGTTTTGAGTCCTGTGAGTCATTGTAGTGAATCATTGAACCTAAGGGGTAGTGGGAAGCCCAGATTTGTAGCCAGCTGGTCCAAAGTGCAGGCAGCTTGGGAATCCCAGAGCTCTGGGACACTTCTGTCTGAAGTGAGGGGTCTTGGAGAGGTCTGCGCCCTTAACCTGGCAGTTAGTGTCAGGATTACACTGCAGCTCCCAATGGGCTCTGTACACACAGGGTGAGAGAGACAAATACGGACTCTGGCTTTCACGGGGCTCACAGTTTAGCCAAGATGGCAGACACCAGCTAAGCAACTGGTGTGGAGGGGCTGTGTTTGAAGTGAATCATAGCGTGTACTGAGGGCTAGGGCAGAAGGTGCCCCTGGAACCTCAGGACATCAGGATTGGGCCTGTTTCCTAACCATTCATATTTCGCAACAACTAGGATGATGACTTGGCCATCACAGGTGCTCAATAAATTATTTCTAATTTAAGTCAATGGAATAAAACAATAGACTAGAACATTTTAGATAGAGAGCAGGATGACAGCTAAAGTGGGAGCGTAGGGGAGTGGAGGGATTGAGGAAAAAGGACTCATGGACTTGGACAACAGTGTGGTGATTGTGGAGGGGGAGGGTATAAGGGGACTAAATGGTAATGGGGGAAATGCAATATAAATAATTAAATCTTTTTTAAAAAAAGAAAATTCTTAGGTTAGTGACTCCCTCTCACCTGCCCAGGGGGGTCATGTCACATACTTATAAAAAGTTTTATAAAAAGTTTTACTTTCAGTAAAACAGCAGTGTTTTAGAAATGAAGCAATTTTTAACATAGTTTCAGCTTAATTAAATAAGATAAAGTGGGTGGGAGGGGCAAATAGCCAAGCAAATACAGAGGTGGCAAAATTAAAAGTCCACACTTTAAAACATCATTTTTTACGTAGTTATGGAAGACATTGAGACAATTGACAAAATTTATATTTAGATTGTGGATTGAATAATAGTCCTGCATAAATGTTAAATTTCCTAGTTTTGAGCATTGTAGTATAGTTATGAAGAGAATGGGCTTGATCTTAGAAAATACACACTCAAGTATTTAAGAGTAATAGAGTATAATGTCTCCAACTTACTCTCAAATGGTTCAGAGAAAAATACACACTAACCTCCCTCCTACTCATACACACACACAGAGAGAGAGAGAGAATGATAAAGCAAATAAGCCATAAGCCAAAATGTAAATATGTAGAATCTAGGTAAAGGAATTAGAATTATTTGTACTATACCTAAAATTTTTAATGACTTTAAAATTGTATTACAGTTTAAAAGTGTCCTCAAATCCCCACAATTGATGTAATGAATAAATCACGGCTATTAATGGAGCATCTGCTACCCCCAAAGAGGCTCCTGCTGGTGCTGTGCCTGAATCATGGTTTTTCTATCTTCTGCAGCCCAAACACAGGAAAATCGCAGACTGGTTGCATGCCAGCCCGGAAAGGTAACATGTTTTAGAATGTGAGTTAAACAACTATGTTCAAGTGAACCAACTCAAACCAGTTTCTCAGAGAGTTTATCTCAACACAGCTGGTGGAAAGAGATACTTCAATCAGAGTGGAACTGTCCAAGGCACAAAAATCATTAACTCCCAATTGTCTGTCCTTCAGCTACAACTGCTGCAGCAAACATGCACCAAAGGCAATTTTCTTTGCAATTTTATAGCAATACAAGTGTATGTACATATACATTGAACACATATGTTGTGGGGAGGGGAATACACACACACACACACACACCGAGAGCTGTCCAAAAAGTGTACAGCAATGTACTATGAAAAAGAGACATTTTTTGAAGAAGATACAAAACAGTGTATATAGGACAATGACACCTGAAGTCCCCTTCAAAGTAGAAGGGACCTTACATAGTTCTCCCACTCGCCATCAGCTGCCCTGTCATATTTTCATGAATCTCATTAACAGTCTGAAATCCCTTCCCTATCAAAGGTGATTTTAGTTTTGGGAAAAGCCAGAAGTTACAAGGTGCCAAATCTGAGATGTAGGGGGCTGAGTCACCTGGGCAATTTGATGTTTCACCAAAAAACTCTGCATAAGACGTGATGCATGAGCAGGCGTGTTGTCCTGATGAAGCTGCCAGTCACTAGTTGCCTATAGCTAAAGCCTTCTGGATCATCCAAATAGTTTCCAGGCAGAATGTTGAAGCTTAATGCAAAATTTGATGAAGATTTGTTGCTCTATTCACTCAGTCATTTTGAATGCAACAGCCACACAGTACACATGCTCACTCAAAGGCATCTACCACCCCCACAGACTCATACAGTGAAGTCATCATTGTTCACGCATGCGCATTCCAGTCCACTGTCCTTGGCTGTCAGGTTACATCAATGTCATGCAAACCATTCTTGTTACATTAACAATGGCTGGAATTTTACCAGAGAGAGAGAGAGAAAAGAAGGAGGAGAAGGAGGAGGAGGGGGAGGGGGAGGGGGAGAGCAA
This sequence comes from Trachops cirrhosus, assembly GCA_028533065.1. Taxonomy (NCBI): domain Eukaryota; kingdom Metazoa; phylum Chordata; class Mammalia; order Chiroptera; family Phyllostomidae; genus Trachops; species Trachops cirrhosus. The sequence goes on from CM052544.1 coordinate 100,724,237, forward strand.
TGACAACTACAAGGACGGATTATAAAACAGCATTTACTTGGATGACAGTCGAGAAACAATATGGACAATCAGTTACCATCCAGTGTCCTACTTAAGCTCACAGAACTGAGGAAGAAAAATGATCAAAAGAACACACTTTATAAAGCTGAAAATCCTTTTACCTAACCTATACCAACAGGCCCAGCTGGAAGGATATAATCATGTAACAACTACACTTTAATTTCATTCCCAAAATACACTTCACCCAAAATTCATTGTGCGGCTTAATAAAACACAGGAATACCAACTGGGGAAAAGTTACATTCTGACAAGCCATATTTAATAAAAATGTATGCCTCCTTCTCCCCCAAGAAATAAATGAAAACAGGAAAGGTTTCTTCCTTAGAGGATCTCAGAGATAAACACAGACATTATGATAGTTAACTTGCTGAGATTTATGAAAGTAATTTTAATTCTTGCATTATAGAAAGAGATCTAGTTCTGGTTTATTTTAAATTCTAGTTAAACAGAAAAAATGTCTTTTTTTAAACTGAACAATGCAATCAAATATAGACACTCTATTTAGACACAGTAATGTTAGCATAACAAGTGAGTTAAAAAAAGAAAAGGGAAAATACTTATTAAACAGATGGGTGGTGAAAAGTTGTGGGTTTTTTTTTAAATGCACAAGGCCTTAATCTCAAGCCAAGCAGAAATGAAGATAAACAAGAAGTTGCCCTGTACAGTCAAAGAGCATAATGCCCAGGAAATCAAATGAAATCAGTCTGAAGTACTGCCTGCAGTGAACATGAACTTCGCATCCTGATGCCAAATGAAATATTAAAGTAAGTTCCCTATTTATAGGGTTTTGTATCTTGGTGGTTGTATAATGAATCAGGATGTATCTTGGCAAACTCACTGGCAGCCTGAAAGAGATTTGTTTTCTTACCAAAAATAGTTGGAGTCTTCTAAATCGTGGAATGGACAAAGAGTGACCAGAGCACTTGAGGAATTTTTACGCAACCATAGAGTCAGAAAGATTAGTCAGGAGCTCAAGGCTAGGGCCCTGATACCTTGTGTGGCTACGCCAGAACCTGCTAGAACCTAGTGATGGCAATCAGAGGATTGAGCAGCACTTTGTCTGTGTCGTGTGAGACACATACAGTTCAGAGGAAAACTGAAAAACTGGGGGGTTGCGGGGAGGGAGTCTAGAGCTGAGATCTTACCAGACTATTGACATGGAGCCCCTAGTCTGAAATGTGGTAGGTTAGGGTACCCCACAGTAGAGGCCCCCACTTGGAATCTGGTAAATTCCTTTACTATCACCCAAAAGGTGTGCATTTCTCTACCAGAAACACTTTTCTCCTTTTGCCATGGGACCTCAGCATTGCAGAGTTTATGTTACCTCTTTGTCGGGATATCTCCGAATTCCAGTGGTAAGGTCGTGCCTGGGGCATATTTCACATCTCTGGGCCTCAGTCCCCTCACCTGTGAAGTGAGAGAACTAGACACCGTGATGTCCGAGGTCCTTTCTGGTTCTAAAAATGGAATTAACAATGAGCAAATTCTGGATTCCGAACCAGAGAAATTAATTGTTGGCCTCCCACAGTCTTGGCTGTGGGTGCTAGCAATCAAGGTCTTGTTTTATCTGCACAAATCTCGCAATTATGTCTAGTTAGCCAAAGATGGACTGAAGGCCTCCCCAGCGGCTCTTAGGAAGTCCAGAATCCTGTCACTGTTATCTCGGATTGCTTGTGGGAATGTACTTTCAGAGCAGAGCTGGTCATGTAAACTGGAGTTTAGTTATGACACCACTCAGCAGAGGGAGGAGCCCAGAACAAGGAGGGACCTTCCTGGATCTCATTCAAGGAAGCTGTGTTACTAAAACACTAAGGAGAATAAATTACATAGATGTTTTTATCCGTGTAAGGAATAATAGCTAATATTTATTGGCAGTTTACCATACGCTAAGACCTACTCTAGAATCTTTGCATGACTATCTCACTAAAATCTCATCTCAGGCCTATAAAAGGAATTATTATCCCCCATGTACTCGAAGAGGTGAGGAAAATGGGCACAGAGAGGATAAATAATTCACCCAAGGACAGTCAGAGCCAGAATTCAACCTCAGGCAATCTGGTTTCAGAGCCAGCAACACTTCAAACAAGGTTTCTTTGTAAAGACAGGAGTACATCATATGAGGGACATCAGGCCCTTGACCTTGTAGCCTACTTTTATTTATTTCTTTTAACTTTTTACTTGGAAGCAGTTTCAAACATATAGCAATGTTACAAAAGCTGTGTGTGTGAACCATCTGAAAGTGAGCTGCTGGCATTCTGCCTCATCGCCGCTGTGAATGCTTCCCCGCGCTTTCGCTGTAAGGACGATGCATCCACCAAGATCTGGAAATTAACATCAAAGCACTGCTGTCATCTCACCCTCAGACCCCATCGAGTTTCACCCACTTGTCCCACTAATGCCTCTTCTAGCACAAGGAGCCCATTCAGACTATGAGCTGCATTTACTTGTCATCGCCATTTAGTCTCCTTCGATCTGCAACAACTTCTGCATCATTCCTCAACTTCCCCAGTGTGGGCACTTTTCGAAGGCTGCAGGATAGTTAAATGAACGAACAGATCTTCATCTGAGCTATTCTGATGTATCCTCGTGATTGGATGCAGGTTTGGCAGGAACACCACAGAAGTGTTCTCCTCACTGCACGCAGCGGGTGACGCCTAGTTCTGACTCGGTGCATTACTGGTGGTGTTCCCTGGAGAAACCTGGCCGGCAAGGCACATTTCCCACCACTGTTCTCACCTCTCCCTCTTCCTATGTAACATATACGTATTTCCTAAAAAGGTACTGTGAGACTGTAACTACCCCATTCCTCAAGAAACTTTCAAGTTCTTTATTTATTTACATTAATAAGATCTCAGAGATTCCTGTGTTATTCATTGGATACAATGTTATCTTTTTTAATGCTGTAAGTATGCCAGATTTAGCCAGGGGGAGACCCTTCAAGCTGATGTCTATGTCCATCATCATTCTTTGACTATCTTCTTACTTTTTTACTTCTTAATTTTGGGCACAACATAATGGCTCACGTTCATCTTGTACTTTTCCTGCTCTAGCTCTTCCAACCAGTTCTCCAAGGAGCCCTGGTTTCTTTCCTTGGGAAATGGTATTTAGAAACCAGTATCTGGGCAGTAGGTGTGCTCATATCTATCACCCACTGCTACTGTTGCCCTCCCATCCCCAGTACAGACATTCTCTTCACTCCTGTTGGTTTCCACACCCCGTGACTGCAGACAACTTCCTTACCCCACTCGGGCTCCAACATCCTGCCCGAGCTACCTAGGCATCCCTCCTCTCTTCCCATGATGCCCACCCCGCATTCACACTAAGTGAACACCTCCCTCGCTCCGCCCTATCTAAGGGCTTTTGGACGGCATAATTCAGGAAGGACAGAGAAACGTGATGACTTAGCCTCCTTTGGTTTGCTTGTTTGGTCACCTTGTTTGCTAATTCTTTCAGATTCATAGAGGGGAACACTGAAGAGCTCCCACATTATTAAATGTCATTTTCTGTTCATTTCCATTTAGACGCACCACTGCCCACCGTACCGTTCTGCTGCCTTTGTCTGACCATTGTCCACAAGATAATGGCAACTACTTCAGTGAGTTTTGTTTTGAACAAAACTCACTGAAGTAGCTGCTAGAAGACATTTACACATCAGAGCCAGCGTTCCTTCACTCTTTTAAGAGCAGAATGCAATAAAGCACACTGCCCCTGACCCATTTTCCAGGGGGAAAATGTTAACTCAAGTGTTTAAAGTCAAAACTCTCTCACACACTGTTTCACTGGTATAACTGTTTTACATGTAGAAATGGAGTGAGTACGGGGGAAGTGGAAGCAGCACAGCATAGGACCTGGAACAGCTCAATTCGGAGCTCGTGCCGCTTACGCCACTACCAATAGCTACGCGACCTTGGGAAAGTCACAGGCCCTCTGTGTACCTTGGCTTCTCATTTGTAAAATGAAAAAGTGATAGAAAAGGAACAGTGATAATCATAAATTGAATCATTTTACTTTCCTGTTTCTAAAATCCCCCAAAGGCTTTCCACTTTCCTAAACTCTTTACCTTGACCTTGAAAATCCTTCATGGCTCTTAATACATTTCACTTTTACCCTCACCAGTATAGTCTGATCGCCCTGATTTCATTCCTAGTCTTTGAATATTCCAAGCTCCTTCCCTTTGGGGGCTTTGCACTTGCTGTTTCTCTGTCTAAAATGATCTTCGTGCTACTCAGGTCTCAGCCCAAACGCCACCTCCTCAATTTAAAGCCTTCCTCTTCCATCTCGGGCATCCTCATTATACTAGCCTGTTTTATTTTACCCAGAGCACTCGTCACTATCTGACATGATCACATTGGTTGATTTATTTGGTCATTGTCTATTGTTCCCACTAGAATATAAAAACATGAGTACAGTTGCTACAGTAGTATGCCCAGCATCTAGGAGGATAGCTGGTACACAGTGGGTATGTAAGAAGTATGAATGGCATCAGTGAATGAGGAGTAGTTTTATATGATTTTATGAGTAGTAAATGATGTAATAAAAGTAAAATATGTATCACAGCACCTAGTACATTGCAAATCAATAACCTGTGGTATGATTGAAAATACCACACATGGTAAATAAAAATATCAGGATAGCTGAGCTCCAGTCTTGGCTCTGTCTCCAGAAAGCAGGGCAATTTGGGGCGAGTCATATATTCTAATGAGAGACCTGAGCCTTAGTTTCTCGTCTCCAAATCCTGCAGGGTGGGTTAGAGCACCTCCGAGGTCTCTTCCAGGATTTAAGTTCAATGGGTTTGCATGTCTCATGGTCAAAGTTTCCAGTCTTGCACAATGGCAATTCTCCGTTGGTAAAAACCGAACTGCTGTGGCCTTAACAGCATCTCGAAAAGGCTAATTGTGGTATTGGTTAAGTATCGCAGTTTCCATTTGCTAACCGAACTTTTAACTCAAGTTTACAAAGAGGTTTCCAGGCAACTTTGCAGAGTTCTTGCATTTTCCACTGCCCCTCAACACTTCCCCCTTCTTCCCTAATTTCCAAACACAAAACAGAGCCTGGTTTCAGCTTAACAGTCAGCTGGCCTGGGCCATAGTGAAATATTTATCAAAACAAACCTAAGAAAATTTTAAAAAGAGCACTAAAGGCTGGTGTTTCACCCAGATATTCTTGGTGGAATTTCTGGACCCTGGATAAAAATCTACCATCTTGGCTGTATCAGTTCATTTCCAAAGAGAGAGTTCCTAGAAACACAATTAAAGTTGAGAACAAACTGGGGCTCATTCATTTTGTTTCTAAGAAGAAAATGCAGAAGCCTATGCTAGCTATACAGAAGCCTATGACACTCTCCCCAGTGACAATGAACTCAGTGGCTTAGCAATCACCTACCCTAGAGAAATAATTCCTGGGCAACAGGTGAAAAACAAAGCAACGTATCTCGAGGACAGGACTGGGTTGCTGCACAGTCTGCCAAACTCCACTTGGCAGCCTGCATTTTATCTTTTTACCCTGATAGTCCAAGAGAACGTATGATCTGCCTACAAAATAAATGAATGCAAAAGAAGAGGGATGAACATCTCTTTCCCTTCAGCTTGCTCCCATTTCTTGGTCTGATTTCTCCAATCAAACCAATTTGGTTGCTGGTCTGTTTGGTAACTAGCTTCAATCAAGTCACTTCTAATGCTTCCTATAGTCTGCTTCCCTGGTTAGTACCTGGAAAATCTCCTTCCATTTTATTAACTTATTTAGTCAGTTTCCCCAGCAGACCAGACATTGAAAAGAATGGCTCCCTGTCCTCATTGAAAAATGTCATCAGGAGAAAGGACTCCTCCAGTCTAACACTTCTGTTATATAGTAACAGTCTCACCCTCACCCTTTTCTCCTGCAGAGACTAAGAATTAAGGGTTGAAGCCTTGCTACTCAAGGTGCCCAGCCAGCAACGATGGCATTACCTTCAAGCTTGCTAGAGCCACGAAATCTCAGACCCTTCCCTAAATGTACTGAATCAGGATGTGCATTTACAGGATCCCCAGGTCACTGACATGCGCACTAAAGTCTGAGGAGCACTAAGTTAGAATAATGCCTCTGAGGTATTTATTTCCCATGAAATGCACTTATTCCCAATAAGTTCCTATTCATTGGAGAAGGAGACTAGATTATTAGGCTTGTTTGTCATAGAGCAATAAGTGATCATTAATCCCATGGAGTCCTTTTGTGATTTTATTTTGATCTTGGTATTCATTTTTTTCTTTATATTTAGTGGGATTTCTTATTATTCTGGAGCAGGTTAAGAAAACCAGATGTACCCAGCAATACCAATGCTGTACTAGTATACTGGCTTTCTGGAGGCGAAAAGCCCTGATTTGTACTGTTTGTCAATTTCCATGGTATAAATACTTCTTCGTGATCAATTTCAAGCTACCAATGATTTGAAAATTGGCATGCAAAATTCCAGAAACTTTAATAACTAGCTCTTACAAACTGCTGAAAACGACTTCAACACATCACTGAAAGACCTTCAGAAATGAAACCTCTTCCAAGTCATATCCACCCCTGACTGAGACATACAAGATAAAATAACACTAGGCTAAACTTCACAAACATGCTTTTCATCATGCCTTGGCTCTGCTCCAGAACCTAAGAAGACTCCCTATTCATTACTGAGCACATGGACCTAACCTTCTCCTGTTTTTTAAAATTCCTTCTCATTCCTCAGACCCCATTTATCTCACTTCATTTTCTAGATCTCCTTAATATGCACCATATTCCCCACTTCCGTTTCTGCAGTTGTATCTGGCGTCCAATTTCCGACCACGGGGAGCAGAACTGCTGCAGGATGAAGCTGGCAAATCAAATGGCAGATGGAATGACAAACAGAATGTGAGCGCTGATAACATCTTTGAGTTGCTGGATCAGCCTTCCCTGAACTCACCCTTTTTATGGACTTTCCATTATATAAGCTAATAAGTATTCAGGTTTAATATCTGCAGCTGAAAGCAAACCAACAGTGAGCCTCTAGAGAAAATTCCTTCATGGAACAACAAGCCACGTCACCATGAAGCCAAATGAGACCGTCACAAACACACCCCGTGAAGGCTCCTGCCAGTCCTCTGTCCTAGGAAGAGAGAAATATTTAGGAAGATATTTAGATCAACTAAGGAGTTGATCATGATTTTCAGCCTGTTACAAATATAAATTTTCTCTAACTTTACCACCAATAATCTAGTGTTGGTTGAGGTAACACCAGTTGCTGTAACCAAATTTCAGTAGCTAGATCTAATTGAAGTTTATTTCTCCCTCCCAAAGATTCAAAAGCAAGGCTCACGTCGGTGATGACTCAGGGTGCCAGGGTCTTTCCCTGTCGTGGCTCCACCCACCTCAATGCCCGGCTTCCGAAGCTACCATGGAAAAAGATCATAAAGGATCAGGAAAAGTGTGGTTGTGGGCCAAGTCTGGAAGTGGTACACGTGCCTTCTACTTGCATGCCATTGGCCATCGCCCAGGGATATGCCACGCCTAACCAAAAACCCAGGCCTGAGGAACATATTTAGCTGCGCAACCAACTGCATAACCAGGAAACAAGCTTGGTGAGCAGCCGGTCAATTTCTGCTACAAATACTATGTGAAAACATCAAAACACTTACCTATATGTCTAAGCATTTATAGAAATCCAAGTTACCCACAAGTCAAAGACTTACCTAACTTTGAAAAGAAAAAGTGGAGTCCCACCAGAAAACAGGTACGACAACCCATTCTTTATATTTCATGAAAGAGAGGTATTTGGGTCTGAAATGGAAAACACCTGCACAGGATCGCTTCCAAAGGTTTCCTGGAGAGTGTTTAGAGAGCCGCATTTAAAGCATAATAAAAAAGCAATAGCAGGTCAAAAGTAAAAACAGATTTTTAGAAAAGATTTTCTGTTGCCCAAATTATCTGTAAAGAAGAACAACGCTGTGCTACTATTCTCACGTCATTATTAATATTTACTTAATTTATACATCATTATTTAATAAAATGAAGTAGATTATAAAGTATAAATCAATAGATTTCACTACATGAAAATTAAAGCTTTTGTATGTCCATCAACAGTACAAAATTAAGGAAATATTTGCAAGGATGGTGACAAAGAGCTAATATCCCTAAAATATAAAGAAGTTTTGCAAATAATAAAATAAGTGAAAATAAATATGTTCATGAGAAAAATGGCATGTTTAGACAATTCAAAAAATATGCATTATCAATACATTAAGATAGTTTGACTCAACAGCAAACTAAACATAAAAGGGAAGAAAGTTATTCATTGTTTATTGCTCAAGTTGGTAAACCTTCTTTTAAAGGTTTATGTCCCTGTTGCTAAGAATGTGCCAAACATAGCATTCTCACCTGGAACTGTTTGGCCTAGGTGTGAAGAAGCTTAAAAGTCCTTCTGAACCAGAAATTTCATATTTGAAAGGCTGCCTTAAAGAACTAATCAGCGAAGGTCACAGAAATTCTCATGTAAAGACAGATGTTCATCATAGCACTATTTTTAAGACTGAAAGCGAAAATAGCCAATGTGTCTAAACATTGTTTAAGTAAATTGACCTGGCTTCCTACCTCCTTTCGCCAAGGGGTAGCAACCACATCTGACTGCTTGCTTTGAATTCGAGACCCTATTCAATACACCCATGAAAGTCACCCTTTCAAAAAAGATGTAATAACATGAAACAATGTTATGTGGGAATACAAAATAAGGAACAAAATAATCTCTACCGCATGGCCCTAACTTTATAGAACGTGTGCAAGTTGGGTGTGCACAACAACACACCTAGGACAACAAGTAGTTGGAATGCTTGACGAAGAAAAAGACCCAAAGCTTTCAAAACAGCTGCTGAAAATTTCTGGAAAAAATGAAATTCTAATTATTTCCACTTCTTACCTATCTGTTGGTGATCATATATTGGTTACTATGATATGAACTTAAAATCTTAAAACTTTGCACTTAACCACTGAACAGCGTAACAAACCATGACAGAGGCTGCTAAGGAAATGGGCTAAATCCCCATTTCGGAAATGGGGAGAAGCAACTAGGACCAAGGAGTTCAAAGCCATGATGATTAAGGGAACTCCTAAGTTCTCTCTCACTACATTTTGGTGAGAAAACAATACGACTCCAGGATCGCTTTCTCTTTCAGTGGGGAGGCCGTTCTTTCTGGAAAACCTGTCTGGGTGGAACAAGAATCCTTGTGTCTCCTGTTCAATCCAAGCAGTCAGATGTGGTTATGCACCCTCCGCAAAAGGAGGTAGAAAGCCAGGTCAATTGGTTGAAGCGCAGCATTGCCTGCCACCACAGACAACCCACAGGGACACTGCTAACAGCAGAATCCAGCACTCCAGCACCAGGGCCTACCAACTAGTGGATGACCTAGAACACAAGGGCCTGCGGGCTTATAGGAGTCATGGGGACTGGGGCCCACCTTGTAGCCAGCCAGTAAGACAGCTAAAGATGGGGACTCTTTCCCAGCCTCACTCTCTGGGACACCCCACTCCAAGGCAGGTCTGCGTTCATGTCCCCAGCATTACAGCTGCTTGTTGATACAACATTTTGCAATTTACACACGCACACACACACACACACACACACACACAACCATTTGCAGGTCAGACCACTGTGCCAGGGCAGGTTAACTGGAGGAGTTCCAGCATGAGAACCTCCCCTCCAACACTTCTGGAGAGGCATGGGATACAGAGCACTAGCCAGGTGGACCAGTTCGAGCCTCAGAAAGGACTAGAATATGGGGTATCGACCTTCAAGAGGCCTTATGCAGATTCTCAGAATAGTGAGTAGGTGTTTATTTTATATCCACACAGCTGAAGGTGTTCCCGGAATAAAGACTTTTTCTTCCCAGGTGAGGAAGTCACAAAAGCTGGGAACAGAAGTGGCCAGCAACCTTAAAGGATGGTTTATTTTGCTTAAAAGAAAAAAAGAATAATAGATTTAAGTTCCAATTCGCCAGGTCCCCTGTAGCTGAGAGCGATTTTTCTGTACCAAACAAGAGTAATGCATAATTGTGACAAACAGATTTTTCTGTGCTCCAGTTTTAACCGTCTAGGATTAAGTCATGGTAAACAAAGGTCATCTCTTCAAGGTCAGTGGCTGAGATCAAGGCCCTGCCTAGAAGGCTTCGCTGCTGCAGCTCACCTCAGGCTAACTGCCCAGCAGGATGCTGTGAAGGCTGTGTGATATTATAATGCATGCACTGCGTATCAGACACACGATACAATGCATTCACGAGGATCTCTCACAAGGAGACTTCCATTTCCTCCCCCCATTCTCTAACTCATCCCCAAACTCCCTATACCTTTTAAAATGTAAAATAAAAACAAAATGCTAGTCCAAATGGCATGTGTTTATGTGCTTTCTACATTGTGCTCCTCACACTCGATCAGTGATTTTTCCCTCCTCCAAAAAATTTCAGCCAAGTCCCAAAATGGAAACAGAGGGGAGTGACGAATGTGTTCCCGAAGCAGCTTGAGGCCCCACTGCCTGGTGAAAACTTCCTGTTAGCAAAATGCCACCTCTGCTTCCCTGTGGAGCCCAGGCTGCTTTAGAATACAGGCCCAGGTGAACTGTGATTGGATTCCATGGCGTGTGCAGGAGGAAAAGGAGGCTGGAGCTTCCAGCGGCTCGGTGCTTTAACCACCTTGAAATTCAGGGACTCTGGCATTGTCTGCGTGTGAGAAAAGCACCGGGGGTGAAGCTGAAGGCACCACCTGTCTCCATCCAACCTGGTGACACACGGGACCATTTGTTCCTTGCTGTTCCCAGCACAGAGCTGAAAATATTTTTAATTAAAAAAAGAATAAGGTGCCATCCAAATGATGTCTCCATTTTCATATAAATCAAGCTCTGCCAGCCCTTCTCACACTGCGAGGAGAAATCTGCCTGCGTCGGCTGATGGACACACTTCCCGGAAGGGACGGAGAAGCCTGGGTGGTGTCACACTCAAGGTTGCGAGCTCCTGTCTCTGAACAGTCTCCGCTGAATTCCCCTACACTTGGTCTTGACGGTGATGATGATACTATGTTACCCAATGTAATTTTTAACTTTGGAAGCCCTTCAACACATTTCATTTGACTACGAGACATGGCCTGGGGGGCTGGAGGTGTAAATTACATTATCATCTCTTCTAACAGAGACAGAGGTAGAACCCAGGTCTCCTGACCCCTACGTGGGCCCCCTGGCTGGTAGAGCACAGGGTGGCCTCCGCCTGGTGAAAAACCCGATGTTTCAGAGCAAACCTCAGAAGGACTTTGAGTTCCTTCCAATTGGGAGCTTCGTCCTTGATAACGACCAACACATAACGGGTGACAGTGCACACATTTTGTGAAACATCTAGAACTTACCAAGAAGCCCTTTCACATGCCTAGTTGAATCAGAGGAAATTGCTAGGATTTGGCTGCTTTGACCTATAAAAACAACAATTTCACATGATTTCACTTAATAGTTTATAACTTCCAACCTTCTGTAGAATAAATCGGTCCAAGCTCTCAGATTTATGTCAGATCTGGAAAATGTAAAGAACAGGGGAAAAAGCTAATGACATGTGTGTGTTCATAGGTAATAAAGCATAAACTACTTGGCTTAGTCACTTCGGTACAATTCCCACAGTGCTCTCAGAATAACAACAAGCAAGTAAATAAATAATAAGAAAGACACTATAAACATTAAGTGCCTTGCTTCTACCTTGACTCTCATTAGCCTTATTTTGCCAATCAATGGCTGACCTGTGTAGGTCATTTAGCTACCACAAACCAGTTCCAAACCCAGGTCCCTACTTATTGCAGCCTGGATTCTGCAAATAGTTAGAATGCAAATAATAACAACCCCCCACATGTGTTTTATTTCTTATTCTTAATAAGGGAGTTATGCAGTTTTGTTCACTTATTTGGACTACTCTGGATGATTTCTACTTCTCCTTCCAACCTCTCTTCAGCCACGTGGATACTTTAATTGCATTATGTTTTGCACTGTAATAGTGTAACAACAAAATCTTTCCATGCAAATTTCCCACTCACTGTCTGCCCCCTCCTGGAGGGCAGATTCTACCATTCAAAGACACTAATCATTCTGCTGAGTTTTTGTAGCCCCAACCAATAAAGCTTCATCTGCCCCCAAATAGTTTCACAAGCTGCATGGGATAACCATATCCCAGCAGTATGTTACTCTACTTAGTTGTTAAGTTTCAGGCCTCAAACTCAACACGTGGCATAACAAAAACGAGCCTGCGCTTAAGAAGACAGTACAGAATTCTACTGCCACTGCTATTGCATTAAAATTAATTTTTAAGTTAGAGAAAAACACACGCCCACGAAATTGGAGCAACTGTGCCTATTATAATGTGGTTTAAATCCCGCCTCCCCTGAGGTCATTTCCCTGGCCATTTCTAAAGATACAAAGCGTAAGGCTTCAGTATCTATCAACTCACTGATCTTCAACTTCACTTCTGCTGTCTTTGCAACACCAAAGTGGAGCTGGATCCAAGGTGGGCACAACCCCAGTCCCACCTCCACTGTTCACTGAAATGTCTTAATAAAAGATGGAGGCCGCAGAAGGATTGCCCCGGACTCCCGACTCTATTTTCTCCACATGGCTGCCCATCAGGCCCCCATTATGCTCTCTCTTTCCCTCCTCTTGTAACTACCATGTACGAGAAAGCTGGAAAAGTATGAGCTGTGCCATCTTCTGCACCTGGGAGAGCGGGCCCTTAGATTTGTCTCAGGGGGAACAGACCCCAGTAGCCTTTCCATGTAATCTCCCAAACTCTCCGTCAGGAATCGGCTGAGTCACTAGAGGGATGTGAGGGGGAGGACAATGCTGAGAAGGATGGAAACAGGTGTGGAGATTGAAACTTCTGCCTCTGGAAAGCACGGGCAACACACAAAAGCGAATGCCAAGGATCTAGAGAAAATCTAGGGCAGGGTGGGGAGGCAGCCCGGGACCGGGGTGCAGGCTCTGTCGGGTCGGGCCCTGCTGGCTCCACGCTTGGCCGGGTCATACATGGGCTGCAACACCACACCCCTCAGATCCCTTGTCTAAAGTGGGACACAAATATCTACGTCAAAATGCTGTGGGGATTAAATAAGACCACATACATCCAGATCCAGTGAAGTGTGACTAAATGTCTTTTCCGTTTTCTCCCCTTCCTTTCCGTAGGACGGCCTTCCTGAGAATAACGAGGATCAGAGCCCACTTGGCAACCTGCAGAGAATTTCTGCAGGAATGGCAGTGCGAAAGCTAATGTGGGTTTTCCACCCTGTGAACGCAACTTACCTCCAGAACGTGCATCGCTCAGTGCGCTTTTCAAGTGTCTTCAGTACCTGGCACTGCATTGCAAGTTACTTTTTCCCACCCTGCTCACGTACTTCAGAAATACTTCAGGTTTAACTTTGGGAAACCATGTAATTAATATTGAGAAAAAGTCTCAAAAGAAGCATAAGACAGCATAATTCAGCTGCCCTGAGCTAGGTCACACTGAAAGACCGTGGTCCCCAAATCCCCAAGAACTGGATCTGGGCTGGTGATCAACTGTCAGCAGGAAGGTTTTGTTAGTTCCTTCGTAGAAGGAAGAGACAGTGATTATAATCTCAAGAGCAACTGAATGAGCTGGAGTGAACAAAGAGCCCCAGAGTGCCCCATGAAAGAAATGAATGGGGATCAGTGGGAGAGGTGAGTTTAGAGATGCCCCAAAGCAGGAGAGGCATTCGGAGTAGGGCAGTGGTGTGGATAGGCAGGATGCTGGGCCAGCACCTTGATGGGGAATGCAAGGAGGAAAATTGGCAGAGAGAAAATTTCTGCTCCAGGCATTTGACCAGGGGACCTTTCTTTTTGAATACACTTTAATTTTTTAGACCAGTTTTAGATTTATGGAAAAATTAAGCAGATAGAAAAGAGAGTTGCATGCACCACACCTCTGTCCCCATTTACCTTCAAGAGGAGTAAGTCCATATCCCATGCCCCATCCCAGCAAAAAGATTACTGGCCCCCAACCTTCTTCTGTGCAGAGATTCCAGAGCCACCACATATGACATGGTAGGCAATATGTTATCACGGCTTTTTGACAGACACGAAAATGCAAGTACAAAAATGATGAGTGATTGCTTTTACATTTCTAAGTCAAATACAGGACTGGTTTTGGAACAATCCTAAGCCTGCCTGCTGAAACATATCACTCTCCATTTTAAATATTTAATAGCCTAATGCACACATGGGCAGCTTTAGACGCACGAGTTGACGTGAGCAGAAATGCAATGACATTTTCTGCAAATTCTTTGTGTTCAAAGCAGTCATGGGGATAAAACAATGAAGGACGTGCTGCCAAGTGGTAACTGCCATTCTGGAAGTCACACATGTGTTTAGGGCAGAAAGGTTCACGAGCATACCCCTTTAGCTCTACCACAAAGGAAACGGAAAAATAGCACCCCTGGCCATAAAGTCAGTGCTAATATTTTGAAATTTAAAAAAATATGCATCTCTGTAAGCTATCAATACAGATTCCACAGATACTGAATCAACGCAATTGGCACACAGAACATGTGAACAAGAGGGGATGGGAAACTGGGGTTTCCGCATGCATGTTAAGTTTTAGAGCCCTATATTCAAAAGACATTTTAAAGATACATTTATTATTTGAGTTGAGTGGATAGGCCCAGTGACCTCCTTTGCTCTGGAGGGGATCAGATAAGCACTGTTTGAAAACCACTTCTTTAATCCAATTTCCTTATTTTAGAGAACTACTTGAAAATACACCAAGATTGAGAAAGAAGTGTGTGCACTGCAGTGTGTGTGTGTGTGTGTTGCTCACAGCCCCGAGCTTGCTTCTGCATGCTGTAACAGTTTGTAACGTCTGCTACAGCTTCTCAAGCTTGAGCCTGCAATGGAACCACCTAGAGTGCTGTTAAAACACAGATTTCTGAACGCCCCCCTCCACCACCACCCAGACACTGATGCAGAAGATCATGGTATGGTCATAAATTTGCACTTCTGACCAGCTCCCAGAGGCAGAGGTGGCTGCTGCTGCTGCTGGGCTGGGGACCTCCTCTTGAGTCCCTACACTAAAAGACAGTCTACAGACGGAGCCTGGCACTCTTGGAAAGTGAGGGCGCCAAAAGTCTCCCGGGCAAGGCTCTCGTGCTCAACACATCGAGGTGCTTGCCAATACTTGCTGAACCAATGATCAGTTCATGAGCGCTCTGGGATTTGAGGTTAGCTGCTGCCACTGAGCAGCTCCAGGACTTTGGACATAACACTTCTCTTCATCAGAACATTGCCCAGGTTGACCTTCCAAGGCTCCCCACCCCCATAAATATCCTCATTCCATTATGGGATTCTCACACTCCCCAGGCGTTCTGTGTCCTCTGGTGGGTTTCAGTGAAGAGGATGCAAGCTATGCCTTCTGTCGTCTTTTACCTTTCACCTTCTCCTTGTACCTTACATTCAACCTGCCCCACCTTGCTCTGAGCCATGCTGACCCTGCTGGACTAAATTAATGGGCTCCCCATTCCCTGATTTCTGGTCGGGTTGTACCAGCAGAAGGCACTGGCAGGAGGTGAGGAGGTAGGAGGAGAGTGAGGAGAGTGAGGTTTGCATTCCCCCACCTTCTTCCTGGCCAAGATGCTATGGGTAGGCTGTGCTCCTACCAAAGGGCACAGCCCCTTCCCGCCACCCTCTGTGGGCTCTGGTTAACTCCCCATCCCCTGACCTTTCAGGACTGGAGGGAGTGAGGACTCCCACCGGAAGCTAGCCTAGGGGTATTATACCCTCTCTTAATGGTTTCTATAAATCCTATCCTGACTTTTGTAAGTCATCTTTCTTGTCAAAGTCTCCTCAAATTGCCTGACAATTTCAGGTGGCTTCCACTTCCTGCTGGGACCCTGACTTGTACACAAGCATGTCTCTTTGACTGTTCTCATGAGAGACCACTCACCATTTACTCTCCCTGTGTTAGTTCCAATTTAGTAAAACTACCCACCCCTTCTCTGTCTCCCACAAGGATGAGAAGGTAACTTATCTGAAATCAATTCACACTTCCAGAAACTTGAATGTTCATAACTAACTTTAGTGCAGCATGTGATATATGCCCTGGCTTAGAAATTCAAAGCTACCTACAAGATAAATCTCATGCATGGATTTTTTAAAACTTTACTTGCATTTTATTTTATTATTTTCAAGAATTGTGGAGGCTGATTCTTTCATTAACAGGATGCCTGTTATTTAATAAATGTTAGCTATTAGTTGACGATATAAACTGAGCTCCTATGATGTGCCAGACTCTGGACCAGGCCCAGTGTATACAAAAGTGGGAGCTATTTTAAAATGTGTTTAAAGCTGTAACTGGTGTGGCTCAGTTGGTTGGGCATCATTTCACAGAGGGAAAGGACACCTGTTTGATTCCCATCCCAGGCACATGCCTGGGTCGTGGACTTGTTTCCCAGTAGGGGCACATATGAGAGATAACTGATTAATTTTCTCTCACATTGATGTTTCTCTCCCTCTTTTTCTCCCTTCCTTCCCCTCTCTCTAAAAATAAATAAATAAAATCTTTAAAAAGTAAAAATTACAAAATTTACTCTTAAATTACTACCGTGTTAACAGTATACGAGGGAAAGCATCAGGATGGGGGTGGGGGCGGGGAAGGAGGGAACGAGATGGTGGAGAGGAGGAACAGCCGTGTGCCCAGCATAAGACGTTGCTCAGAAATGGTTAAGGTGGAAAAAAGAAAAATGCCGTGATTGTTACACGTGTTTCACACCAAGAGAACAAGTCTCTATTTTCCATTTCTGTCCTGAACTATTTTTATTCAACATTCACAGTCTACTGTGTTTGGATACCTCTGCTCAAAAACAAAAGTATTCTAGGAGAATTAGGAGACTTTTCTTCCTTCTAGGACATTTTTTTGTTGGAATTCTTGTGAAGTTTTCCAAAAAGTCATTCTATGTGTCCAAATTGGTTAAAAGGCATTAAAAAATCAACCAGTTTTCAAATAAGCTAAATTTTTCAAGCAACAAATTCGGTGTTAATGAGGGAACGTCAGCGTGACCTCTTCGATACTTCACTGCTTTGTTAACCATTTCAAACAGATGCACCCTGGGACACCCGTGAAAGGGCACGGGCATGAGCACTGCACTCTCGGGCAGCTCCCCCACCCCCACCTGGGCGTTTCTGCTCCCCGCAGGCCCGACTCCAGGACACACAGACACCGGCCCTCCCGCGGTGAGCTCCTTCTTCGTGTCCCACAGCCATTCTCGCACAGTGTGACACACAGATTTCCATCCCGGGTCAGAACGGGGTATCAGGGCATATTACTCACTTTCGCCTGATTTATGGAAGTCTTCTACTTAAAATGTCTTCAGTTATTTAAAGACCAGCTATAAAAAGTTACAAGCAAGCCATGGTAAACAGAGCAGGAAACAAGAAAGCCCACGGGCTTTGTCTTCCCCTTCCTCCTTTCTCCACTCTGTTCCCCTTCCCCATCAAACCCCGTGGCTTTTCTCGGTAGGTTTTTGCTGTAGGAGATGTACAGCCGTGGACGCGGCGACCAGTGGCCCAGACAGGTGCATATGCATGCTTGTCGGACTCCAGGGTCTGAGTTTCTGAGTTCAGAAAATCTGGCTACTGTACTCATATGTGTCCCAGCATGTTTGCCTACCTCTTTTTACCCCTTTGTTGATTTAGGAAGGAGGGGAGAGAGGGAAGGAGGGAGGGAGGGAGGGAGGAAGGCAGGAAGGCTTCCAAAAGAAAACAGTTAGGTAAAGAAGTAGATAGAAATGTATAACTGTCTGAAGCTCAATTCCTAGATGTGAATGCTGTGGCCTCTTAAGAAATAAGGAAGCAGCTTTTCAGTTGTTCAGGGAGATGAAGGAATAACCAACAAGATAGGGAGAAAATATGTGCCATATGGTAAAAAGGTGACTCAGATCAATCTATTCGAAACACATATAAACGGGCAAAAAACACCCAGACGGCAAAAGCCCAGGGAAGAATAATGCATTGGGCAGTTTTCCATTCCAGAAGATTCCAGGACTGGGAGTGGGCAGATGGCTAGTAAGAGTGGGACAATGAAAGCAACTGTAAGGGACGAGTGAGTAACCAGGAGGGCATCTTTGAGAGAGCACTAATTCTGGAAATTTTTCTCCTTTTGCTAAAACCAAACAAGGCCCCTTAGGCCACCCCCACTCCAAAGTGTGGGGGAGGAGGCCTTTTACACCAAGAATGGTGTAACATTCATTCCACGAATGCTCACTGCGCATCTACCATGTGCCAGATGCTGGGGACGGCGTAATGACAAAGACGGTTTTTCCACTCTCATGCAGCTTACAACAAATCAGCGAGTAAAAATGAAAGATATCAGAAAGTGGTCATTGGTAGGCAGAGAGTTAAAACAGGGTACTGGAAATTCTCATGATCCCTACAGCAAATCGGCAGCCACATATGAGAAACAGCAGACTTGTCTAAGGGCTCTGCAGAGAAAACGAGCTACCATTTTAAAATGACACAGAATGAAAACAGTAAGTCATTCTGAGTTCTCTCAGTAAAGCCGAAAGCTATCTACTCTCCTTCCCCGAACTGATAGATCGTCCCTTTCAGAACGCTGTGATAAGTGTGTTGGGTTGGATTATAATAGCTCAAATCATTACGACACAGAACAAGATCAGCAATAGAAAGAAGTAAATGAAACTCCATCTACCTAGCGCTCAGGATGGATTCTGCAGGCCTTGGCCATCTATCTTCCTGGGAACTAACCTATTTTCCCAGACAGTCTAAATGCCCCAGAAGACCCTGTTAGCTTCAAGAAGTGGTACAAATCAGCAACTCGGCCACCACAGCCTTTGTGCTACACCGGGGCCCTCGGGCCCTCGGAGCCCACACCTCAGAACGGGGAGGCACTGCTGTGGTCAAAGGCTTGGCTGTTATGACGAGCAGGACACAGCACTGGGCTGAGGCCAGAGCAGGGGGCAGCCACCACACAGTGGCCCAGACAACGCAAATGCAGTATGTACAGCACTTGGGCAATGGCCTTGCTTCCTCACTAAAGAAAAATAGCACAACCACAACCCCCCTCCCCTCCCTGCCCCTTCTCCACGGAGAAACTTGGCCCAGCTTAGCCAGATCCACTCCCAGGAAGAGTGAAGGGGGAGACACTGCATCAGAGATGCTGCAGCAGAGTTTTAGCATGTCTTCTGATTAAGGTGGCATTTTACGGAACGGGGGCGTGGTGTACATAGTTTTGGTTCTCCGTGGGGAACTCTGCCGCAACTGCTCGGTAAACCGGGAGCCTGCATTTTTCTGTGGGCACTGGCAGACTGCTGAAGGTCTCAACAGTAAAGTGATCAGATCCATGTTTCACGAGAGAAAGATGTATTGGTGGAGGAAGGGTCTTGAGGGGCACAGAGAAAAATCACCAGGACAGCAAAGTATCTGGAAACGATGAAAAATGAGGAACAGCAGAAAGAAGTGGGGGGAAAAGGAGACTGAGGGGAACTGAAATAGTCTTCTTCAAATATCGCCTGGGCTCACAACTAGAAGAGGGATTCAAATGTCTCTACAAGGAAAGAACTCGAATGGAAGCTAAAGGGGTGCTGTGGGGAAAGAATGTAGATTTCACCTGAAGACCAAACCAAAGAACTTTCTAATGACTAATACTGGGCAAAAATAGAGCAGGTTACTTCCAAAGGCTGTGACTCACCGGTGGTGTTCAAGTACCCTGCAGACTACGTGACCATGAAGATGCCTGTCCATTTTAAGCTCTATTATTTCCTGATTTCCTCCTGTAATGCCCAAGGCCCTTCTCAGTCTATGCACGTCCTACACATCCTGAAAACCCAACTCTAGTTCTATCTCCAAGTCGCTTCAGGCCTTTCCATAATCATCTCTCCCTTTTCTGAATAAAGCACCTACTTACCTGCACCGTTCTCTGAGAGATACACATGCACAGCTCTGTGGCATTGTTTCAATGGAATGGTTATTTATTTCCTGCATATCAATTGCTTTTCATGGGTTTTTATCTCTGCAATCAGACAATAGCTTCTTGAAGGCAAGAACTTCATCTTATATTCCTCAAATCTAGCCCTGTGCATTCTACAGAGCACAGTCCTACCCTGTTGGTCTGTTACCAAGACTCCTAAGCACCACTCTGTAAAACTGTGTATTTCAGTATATGTTACTCGTGCACATATGTGGAAAAACCTCGTGGGCTCTTTCCGATGTCTGAGTCTGACTACTTCGTTTCCTGATTACACTCGGTTATACTTTTTAGTTTTATTGAGCTAAACATTTCTTCCAATTAAAATAGTATTCTTCCACAGCATATTTTTAGAGGATGGGAAAAAAAGATGGAATCATTTTATTGAAACCATTTTAACCTTTCTTTCCATCACACAATAAAAGGAATGGTTCAACAGCAGAAAATGTCATCCAGAAAACCAACCATTGATGAAAGGATTCATTTTTCTCATGGTTGAATTAAACAAGTGCAATTAACACTACTGATTTATTCTCCCACACAGAGGCTGCCTCTGCGAATATTTGAATCCAGGGCCAATGAGAAATTAAGGTAACTTTCAAACCAAGTGACCACAAGGAACTTTTCAGCCCCTGTGGGTCTTCCCATGGTCATACTCGCAGAACATGGTTTCTTAGGGGGACTATAACCTATTTATGTAAACACTTATTTTTCTTTTGATGTATACATATTCCCAGTATACATCCTTATTTTTTGGCAAAGAAGCCAACTTCATTTGAAAGCCTAGGATGCCGGAATTGCCCAAAGGCCCTGCTTTTGAACAGGCACCGTGAGTTTGCCGTATACCAAGTCCTTTTGGTACTTTGAGATTGAGGCAGACTGAATGAGAAGCAACAGACCCACTTTTTCTGTGAAAAGCCACTGTGCGTGTTGTTAGGCTTCTTATAAAAGGTGATAGCCTTGAAAATCCCTGTGATTTCTTACACACACAAAAGCTCCACAGAGAGTTTCCATGCAACATATTTCTCACGCATCACGTGAATTAGCTTACCCTTGCAACTGTAGAGGTCTCCGCAGACACACTCTCTCCCCTTGTGGCCTGGGCTGCTTCCCTGCCAGTGTGCAGCCTACGTGACCCCACTGGGCACGCAGAGTATAAGGCGATTTTGTTTGTGAAGGGGAAACAAAGCATGGGGTCATAGGCTGTTCTAAACCTGTAAATATGCAGATTCTACCAGATAAATATCCTTCTGGGATACAGGTTGAACCCTTCCCAGACTTGTTCCTTCCTTTGAGCACATTTGTCAGAGGTTCACCTGCCTCCGAGGTTCTGCCCCCATGCCCCCAGGCACTGAGGGGTCTGCAGTCCCATCGATGGGGTGTTTCCTCCTCATCTCGCTCTTTCAGGCACTCTGACCAGTGTAGGTGTCATTTCCTGGGGCAGCATCCGCCTTTTCTTTAGAAAAGGTTTGTTTCAGCTACCTCTGCTGCTTAACCTCAGAAAGGCGTCCCCACACGATGGCTTGAAGAAAGCCAGAAACTCGAAGTCTCAAATTCCCTTTGTCCCGAGCTAATGAAATTGGGGCGAGGGAGGTGTTTATGCAATCTGGGTGCTTACCCTTAACCTATTAGAGAGAAATATTTTTAATTCATCATGCAACTAGGCTCACCAAATGAGCTTGATGTTTTTGTAAAAAACAAAACAAAACAAAAAAACCTAACAAACTAAAACCAAAACTGTTGTGTTTATCTGTTCTGAGAGCTGTTTTCCATTGACCCCTTCAAATCCACCCTGCTCTGTACCCCAGAGCACTAAATTTTATGTAGCAATGGGTTTCTTGCCCTCTGTCTGGGTTTCGGTTAGGACCTGACGGAAGGCCTGGGTGGGCGGTGAGAGGGAAGGAGAGAGGCTGGAGGGCTTCCTCTTCCAGCCTCTGCCCTGGTAGGTGGATGTCTTCTCCTGCCAAAGGCACAGAACCCATCCAGCAGCACCTCCTGCATTCCACTCTAGTCCCTCCCTTTGGCCCTTTCCATCCAGGGATGGGAACGAACCCCCCCAACCCCCATCCCCACCTGCGGTTTCGTTAGCCTTGGTTGGTTTCCCTTAGCCATGCCTACACTTTTGTAAGTAGGTCACTCCTTAATCTCTCCTGCATGTGCCTTCTGTTTCCTGCCTGAACTCTGCAACATTATTTCAATCTAGCACTCTCCAGAAATGCCTCCACCTGAGGCTTCTACAAACCATAAGCACTCACAGAACCAGGCGAGAGGAAAGAGTCTGGCTAGTTATGTAATATTTATAAAAATGACTCATTCCTAATTCCTTAGACAGTTCTCCTGTTTCTAATTCTTAAACTTTCTAAAGGTTTTAATGCAAAAAAAATCTCTGCTTAATTAAAGCAATGTATACCATAGCCCCAGTCTCTGCAACCAATAGAATAAGCTCTTGTTTCCAAAACTAATGGCATAGATGTAGCCTTCTTTTTAATAAGTATCAGTATAACAATATGTATCATTATAACATCAGATAGCATTATTTGCAGAAAAATACCCTAAGCCTTAAGAAGTAAAAGTAAAAACCTTCTATCTAGGACAGTTGACTCATAAATGTTGAAACCCTTATGTGTGAGGAGTTTGGAATTTACTGCAGAAATCATTCAGTTATTTCTAAATGACTCAAAAAAAAATGTCTCAGAAACCTGGGAAATCAAGCACTGAAGCATGTTCTTTCCATCAGTGGAAAGGACTTAAAGGACTCTCCAAATCACATCCTCTCTCCCTCGTCTAATACTGGAAATTAAGACAAGCCAGCAGCTCTCAAGTGTCACTTCAGCCAAGCAGAACCTATCTGGAGAAAACAGAGTACAGCAACATTTCTCGAGTAAGTTTCTTTAAGATCAAGGTTAAAGGAGCGCCGAGAAACCAGCACTTGGCTTTCAAATCACAGGGAGGCATCTGTGATCGATGCTGTGACTCTAGGAGAACGTCCCTGGGGAGTTTCCGCCATCATCTCAGATCACGTCTTTTCTGCCGGGCTTGTCTCCGCTGGAGGCCCAGGCACCCCACGTGACTTGGGGGCTGGAATACCTCGTGAGTGACCTGTGACTGCAGACACCAGGGTCAGAGACAGGGGTTTTATGGAACTGTGTAGCTGAAAGGCCCACCCAGAGATTACCTACTTCACTGGAGTATAAAATATCTCTAGAGAAGGTCGGTCCCATGCTCCCCTTAATCCAACATTCTGCCCCTTGCTGAGACCTGCCATTTCAACACCAGCTTCAAAGGACATTCTCTTTATAAAAGCATGATTCCATTTCTGTCCTACATGGATTATATTATCAGCTATCCTGCCCTTAAAAACTAATCAAAGAGGCCCTGGCCAATGTGGCCCAGTTGCTTGGAGTGTCATCCTGTAAGCCAAAAAGTTGCGGGTTCAATTCCCAGTCAGGAAACACGTCTGGGGTGCAGGTTCAGTTGCCAGTTGGGGCGTGTGCAAGAGGCAAGCAATCAGTGTTTCTCACACTGCTGTTTCTCTCCTCTCTTTCCCTCTCTCTAAAGTCAATAACATGTCTTTGGGGGAGGAGAAAAAATATAAAATAAAATATTATAATAATCAAGCACACTAATTGGACAAAAATAAATAAGTGTCTAGTGGGGCGGTGATAACCTTAACTCTTGCTTCTCCATCCATCCAGAAGTTCCAGACTGGAGGCTTGGGAGGTTGGGTCCATCTGCTTTAGGTGGGGCAAGTTCTCTCCTTTATGTCACCATCCCCCACACCCCTGTCCCTAAATGGAATTCTCGGTTGACTCCTATGAACATTTAAAGATACGGTTAAAGAGAGAGGTAGATGAACTGGGAAGGGAAGGGAGAATCCTGTGGATGCTGTGGTGTTTTCACAGCATGCTGGCAAATTCTGTGACATTTCTCCCACCTAGAAAATATAGGAGGACTTAAGTTACTGACATCTACACATGGTGGGAGCTATCCTGGTGATTTGCAAATTTAGGTCAGAGGAGCCATACAGCTTCTGTCTGGCTTGTTTGCTTGTTCTTTCCCTCTCCCCCTCTCTCTTTCTCATCTAGGCTGTTCACTTTGTGAACTCAGCCATCATGCCGCATGGAAACCAAGCAGCTGACGAGAGGACCATGTGAAGAGGAACCAGGGTCCTCCATCCAACCTTCTAGCAATTCCCCCACCCTGAGCTCCCGGCTAACAGCAGCAACCAACGTACTAGCTATGTGGGTGCACCACCTTGGAAGTGAGTGGGTCCTCCAGCCTCCAGTTTACCTGCCCCAGCTGATGCCATGTGGGGCAGGGACGAGCCGTCCCACCCAGCCCAGCTCAGACTGCAGAGGCGTGAGGCAAACAAAGGCTTGTTGTGTTAAGCCCTTGGGTTTCGGGGTGATTTGTTATGGAGCAATAATAGGTAAACAGACTCAAAAACTTTTACCGTAATTCCAATATAGAACCTGTTACAAATGTCCTCATCCAGTGAGAGGACAGAGAAATGAGGAATGAGGCAGATTCTATAGCTTTCATATCTTTTACAAGTAGTGATAATCTAAATATAACTCAAAAGAGGCACCTGTGACCTCCCACAGTGTGACATTTCACTCTCTTACAGGCTAGAAGAATGGGAAGCGGAAAGGGGATGAATGTTGACACTGGGACTGAAGAGCCCGACCTTCCAATCCCTGTCCCTTCACTTTAAGATCCCTCAAGTATTTCATTTTTTCTTCCCGAGTCACTTATTTCTGCTGGCAAGGCGACTTGTCAACCCTTCTTCCTAGAGGGACGTCAGATCAAATTCCAAAAACATTCGATGATAACATTCAGCGGGTGCTGGCTGAAGCCCCGAAGACTTAGAGGCTGCAAACTGGCCGCACAAAGTTCCCAAAACTCACCCATCAGCATCTCCCTCTCCTGTTCAAGAATGCATGCTCACTCCCTCTTACTTGCTGTATTAAATCTAATTTCCTTTGCCCACCTTTTCCAGGACCACGGCTTCATCTTATGTATTGAAATATATGCACTTCCCAACCTGTCCTGGAAATTCCCGCCTCTGAGGTTTGATTCATGCCAAGCCATAGCCCTTTATGTCTTTTTCACCAGCCAATTACCTTTCAAAGCCATATTCAAGCCTAATTTCATTTTTTAAAAAAATTTCCCTGGCAGCCACCCTGCTCTCCATTCGACCTCGTGCAGTCCACAGCGCTCATCCGCGGTGGTGCAGACTCGCCCCTCCGCCACCGCTCGCTGTAGGTCCTTCAAGTGCAGGCCCACGTCTGCTCCATCCTGTCCCCGCCCAGCTCTCCAACACGCCCGGAGCCCCCTCGGTATCCTGAATATTGTATGTGCTAAATTACTGCTCACTGGATTAAATAAACTAAACAATACGGCAAGTAGCTTACAAAGTTTATTCTAGTGACATTTCATTTTAAGCACTGCCTAATCTTAAAGAATAAATCTTTAATTGGGCACTTTTGAGTGCTAGCCAGCCAGCTAGAATTAGTAAGTACTGGGGAGAGTGAGGGACACTCCAAACAGGGGGGTAGTGGCTAATGCCTTATTAGACATTCCCAGGGACCCCTTGAGTCCTTCCATCATAAAGTGGACAGGATCTTAAATAATATCTAGCACAGAAATTTATCTGGTGTTTATTATATATGTAGAAAGGAATAGAAATTATTTAGTGTAAATCTTCATTTTGTTGATGAAGAGAGTAAGACTCAGAGGATGAGTAAGGAGCCCGAAGCAGCTGGTTATCAGCAGAAATGACCTTGACCTCGGGTCTCCTGACTCCTTTTCCAGCATTCGTTCCACAACAACAACAAAAACACTAGAGGGCTGTTGCTATTTCTCCGTAAGCACTCCTCTTTGAAGAGCAGACTATAGACCAGGTTTCAAACTGAACATTTGAATAATGTTTTTAAAGTAAATTTACACTGTGAAGCATGACCTAAAGTGCTAGACACTTTCTTCTCAGGCAAAACAAACAAACAACAGTCCTTTGTTTTTCTCCGACCAAGAAAGATGTGTTCCTGTATCTGGCTTGCCAGCAATTTTTCCGAAGGAGGAGACCCTTATCTGAGCGCGGCATCACACGCTGTCTCTGGGCTGAAAGCAGTGAACCAGACCAAGTAACTGGCGTATCTAAAAGAAAAATTTCAAAGATGAGAGCCAACTGAGAGCCAACGCATTAAAACCAAGCCCAGAACATAGGCGTTTACTTGAGAAATTGATAAAAAGCAATTTAAATAACCAACCCTTTTCTTTAAGAGTCTCAGCAACTGCTCCCTGTCAGTATACCAGCAAATCCTTTTCTACTAGAGTTATGTGATCCAGACTCTTAAGACGGATTATATTTTCCCACTGACCTTGTCAAAACAGGCCTTTCTCGTGACAAGAAGTAATGAAAGTAACTCTACAGCAGGCAGGCTGACACAGACAATAGCACAAAGCCCCTAAATAATTTTTAAAAAGTAAGAAATAAAATAACTCTACTTTGTTTTCAAGTTCTTGCTCTATATTTTGATAAAATAAGGAAAAGTATATATTTATATATCTATGCAGCTAAGATACGGATATATAAATAATAAATATCAGATATGCCAAGATAGAAATTTAATGAGTACAGTACAGCAGTTAAGAACCCAATGCTCTAAAACCAGACCACCTAGTTCAAGCCCCAGCTCTGCCACTTACCATGGACACTGAGGAAGTTACTTAGAGCATTTTCTAGTTCAGTGTCTTCATCTCAAACATGGCACTGATGATATTAGTTAATTAATAAGGTTGTTATGAGCATTCAGTAACAATACATGTAAGGTACATAGAACAGTGCCTGGCCTGTAGTTAAGTTATAAATTAAGTTGGCTGTTATCATTACCCATGACACGGACAAAATTATGAATACGTCACTGTGTGGCCTTCCCTTGTCCCCACCTGCTTCTAAGGATGGCATGTTCCTGTTGTCAGGTTAGCTCCAACCAGAAAACGCTCAGACCACATTTCTCAGGGAAGGGTCGACATAACAAGGAGTTACCTGTTCGGTGTGTGGGCTGGGGGCAGGTGGCTGAATGGACGAGCTAGACAGCAGGTATCAGCCGCAAGAGAACAGAGAAGCCACTTGGAAATGAGACGGCAACATGAAGAGAGAACAGGCTTCGAGCAACTGCAGTGTGTGATAGAACTGAAATGCAGCAAAATGCTAATGTTAAGAACCTCCATTTAGTGTTCTTGGAAAGATACAATAAAGACTGGAATTAACGGATAGCAATTGCTTTTGATCGTTGGGTACTGCTTCCTCCAGTGTGAGGCTGTACTGAGACTGAACCTCCTGGGAACCTAGATTGCATACGGATTTCAGAGCAAGTTGCAGAGAGCGAATAATTAGGAGTGCACGACCCCAGATTTATAACAAGAACGAATGGTCCCAGAAAGGCAAATGTCATTGAACAGGGCACAGAGCTTTCAAAGGAGCTAAAATGTATTCCCAAGATGTACACACTGCAGCATTTAAAAAATATCTTCACAATAGACATCCAGAGCCATAAAAATGTTCATTCCCATGATAAGGTACTAATTTATACTAAAGGAAAAAAACAAGAAACTTTGAACACAAGAAGATGTTCACGGCAACGTTATTTATAATAGTAAAAACAATGGGAACAGCCACCAAACAACCCAAATAGAGCATGGTGATTTAATAGAATAAAATGACTTTGTTTAAAATGATACTGTTGAAACTTGTAGGAAATTTAGAATGCAATATTAAATTATAAAAGCCACGGACACTGACCCTCATTCTGAAGCTGTCCACCTGCAGTTTAAAGGGCACTGAAAACATGGCTGCCCTTAGAGCAGTGGGCTACGGGGCTGCTCACCGGTGCTTTCCTGGCCAGCCTGCTTGCTTGACCAGACTTTCAGATCTCCTTTATTTCCCTCCGATAAAGTTACTTTATCCAGTTAACCCTCATCCAACTGGAATAGGATCTGCAATGAGCCACCCAGTTTGAAGAGATCCGGGCCTGGCCTCTCTGGTTCTCCTTAATTCTAGTACAGGAATACCAAGGAAAAGCACTTGCACTTATTTTTTTCTGGTTTGAAAACTTGGTGAATTTCACCAAGTTTCTCTGACAGTTGGATTCAGAGGGTTAATGCAGCCCTTTGCAACACATTTCCTTAAATACCAGTCCCAGTGTGTCTGCAACAACAGGGGAAGACCCGGAACAGGGCTTTTATTGAGGGCCTGTGTGATCGTCTGTAGAATTAGACCTGGTTTTTTATTTAAGGAACTTGCAGAAGAGGAGAGAAACAGAACACCTTTCCACCATTCATTCATTCAGTCATTCATTCCATTAGTGAGCAACAACAGCGTGCCAGGCACTATTCTGGGTACAGATCCCAAGAGCCCCGACTTGCAAAAGATGCACAGAACAGGTAATTCCCATAAAATGTGATGAGTGCCTTGTCGGAGAAAGTACTGGGGAGATGAAGGGGGCACAACAAACCCAGCTCTGAGGAAGTCAGGGAAGGGGACAAAACATTCTCCTTTCAGTCCAGTCTTAACCAATGCAAACCAATCATGTAGAAGGAAACAAAGAAATAGGCCTGGTTCACACTCTGTATTCTTGTTTCTAAGCCATCTTTTCTCAGACTGTCCTGGCTTTGGGCAAATACATTCTCCTAAACACAGCTTCCAACTATCATTTTAATACCATAAAAGTAATTTGTGGAACAAACTCCCCTCGGCAAATAGCAAATGAACTACCATTCTCTGAGTGATCACTGAGGGCCAAGTCCTCATAGCAACAACTGCTAATCTTACCATTTCCACTGTCTCTGTCCTAGATGAAAGTATTCTCTCTCTCCACCTCAGTCTGGCTTTAACTTAGCTCTGTGAATGACAGGAGTAGGAAGTGGTTTATTTGGGTTTTCAGCAGAAAGGAAGGCACATTTCATTATTCCTTTAAGGGTGGCAGAGGGCACACTGAGTCACCTTTTCCCTGGCATCGTGTAGATGACGTGCTATTTTTACAGTAAGATTCATCTTCTCCAAGTCTGATGGTGTCCTGAGTAGACTCTGTGTGACAAGTCGGGCAAACACACATTGACCCAGCCTTGTTGCAAGAGCTAATGCACTAGCAGGTGCCTCTCACCTGTCATGGGAAAACTACCAACGCTACCCACTCCCATGAGGATGATACCCTTACAGCTTTACACAGGATGGGGATATGAGAAGAAAGGGAGTCAACACTGGTGTATTTCCATGGTAACCCCCTAATCCTAACCCTAACCCTGAAATCTTCTTTTAGCTTCTCCAGTAAAGTTCTGTGGGGGAAAAATCATTTTGAAACATGCAGAGGCTTGCAATAGTTATCTACTTGAACTAAATAGTACTAACTCGTGTGCCTGAGTGCTCTCCGCTGGCATGTAAGTGGGAGCCAAGGAAGTCCAGGGAAGGCCAAGAAGGGCAGAGGTTTTGATGCCAAAAGAGCAAGACAGGGTCAAGGAGACAGGGAAAGAAAGAGTTCAGCAAGCCAGCAAATACAAAGGGGCTAGGGAAAGAGGTAGATGCAGGTAGAGAGTAGAAAAAAACAAGGGATAATGAAACAAATCTGGGGGTGCTTTATTGGGTGTCTGTGGACAAGGCAGGGGCCATCCAGGGCCCAGAACCATTTCAGAGGGCACGGCCGATACAATCAAAGCCCCTCCCACGCTCCTCCTGACCACTCACTGCTCACCACCAAGGGTAAAGAGGTCTCTCAAAGAGGCAGTCCCCTTGACAATCCCCAGGAAAGCCTCAGTGGGCTTTGCCATGCCACCTGTCAACCACTCCAGCACAGCTAGTTCTGGTACTGGAGCGAATCCTGCTTCTCAGACTGAGCACCTGCACTAGCTGCTTCATTTACGAGCCATGTTGTATGAAAAGTATGTACATTATTAATGGCTATCATCAATAAATCAACAAACAAGTGCTGGTGAGAATGTGGAGAAAGGGGAACACTTTTGCGCTGTCAGTGGGAATGCAGATTGGTGCAGCAACTATGGAAAGCAGTATGGAGTTACCTCAAAAAGTTAAAAATGGATCTGCCTTATGACCCAGCAATTCCACTTCTGGAAATTTATCCAAAGAAATCCAAAACACTAATTTGAAAAAATATAAGCACCCCTGTATTCATTGCTGCATTATTTACAATCGCCAAGATGTGGAAGCAGACCAAGTGTCCACAGCAGATGAGTGGATAAAATAACTTTCATCCCTGGCTGGTACAGCTCAGTGGATTGAGCGTGGGCTGCAAACCAAAGAGTTGCTGGTTCAATTCCCAGTCAGGGCACATGCCTGGGTTGTGGGCCAGGTCCCTAGTTGGGGGTGTGCGAGGGGCAACCACACATTGATATTTCTCCCCCTCTCTTTCTCCTTCCCTTCCCCCCTCTCTAAAAATAAATAAAATCTTTAAGAAAAAACAACTTTGGGACATTTACACAATGGAATTCTACTCAGCCATACAAAAGAAGAAAATTTTATCCTTTGTGACAGCATTGATGGACCTGGAGAACATTATGCTGCATGAAATAAGCCAGTCAGAAAAAGACAAATACCATATGATCTCACTCATATGTGGAAGCTAATGAACAAACTGAACTAACAAGCAAGAGAGATGGACTCATAGACAAAGCTGACAGCTCTGGAGGGCGGGGCCAGGGAGCAGAGGGATCGAGCCAAAATAAAGAGACTCATGGACGTGGACAACAGTGGGGTGATTGCAGTGGGAGAGTGTGGGTGGAAGTGGAAGAGAGTATAAGAGGGATAAATGGTAATAGGAAAAAAAACAATGAAAAAATGTAAAAAAAAAATAAAACAAACTCCATGTGGTACGATGCTCACACTAAGGAAGTCATGTGAAAATTGAAGCTATCTGAGCAAACAGCGCAGGCTGGTGCCTGTCCCGATGGAGGGGTGGAGGGAATTGCTGGCATTATTCAAATGTTCAACGGGCTTGCTCGCTCGCTCCCTCTCTCTCCCTCCCTCCATCACTTTCTCCTTCCCTCCCTCCGCCCTCATCACATGTAGTTGGATTAGGCTAAAGAAAGGCATGTAACTTTTTCCCAAGGTCAAGTGAATTAATGAATTTTTATTAAGCTAAAATTATATGCATTATTTATAAAGACTGAAAATAGAAACTGTTTTAGAAAACATTAAAACACAGAAGGACGACCAATGTATTGTGGATTGATAAAGAACATCGGACCATCAAAATCGTCCGTCCATTCTGTGACTGACGGGAAAGAGGACAACCCTGCCGCCCAACCCATGGTAATGCAAATGGCTCACCACCCAGCCTTGCCACCAACCAGCCAACTGAACTTGGGCAAGGTAATTAACATCTGCGTGCGGCTTGCAAACAGGATTAATAATGGATCGCTGTGAGGATTGAAGAGTTAAAACGCCCACAGTGCTCACAGCAGTTCCTGGCACAGTGTGCACGCCTCACTCTGGGGGCGACAGCCCCAGGAGGTCTCTGTGGAAGGCACCCCTGGGAGCTGTGCGGTGCACAGCCCCTGCCCCGGCCTGGCACAGAACCAGCGCTCACTCAGTATTTACTATTCTGATCACTTACTGAGTCCTTACTACGTACTGAGTAAAGTGCCGAGTGATGTTTTTACTGAGTAATGTGCCAAATGATTTTTTTTTTACTGAGTAATGTGCAGAGTGATTTTTTAAAGGATTTCTTGCTTAATCTTCAGAATAACCCTGTGAAGTAGGTATTCTTACTATTCCCATTTTTGAAATGAAGAAACTGAGATGCAGAAATTTTAAGTAATTTGACCAGGACAAGCAGAGGAATCAGGAACTAGGCCCTTGTGACCTACCATTGGCCACACTACCCACCACTCAGCGTCTCATTGGCCACACTATCCACCGCTCAGCCTCTCATTGGCCACACTACCCACCACTGCTCCTGGCAGGACACACAGAGGGCTGAAGGGACCAGGCCATGCTTAGGTTAACTGGTTAGTACAATTAAGCCACAAGCACAGCCTAGAGGGAGAAAAGATAACAAATCACTCCCTTCATTTCCAGAATGACAAGTCCGGGGCTCCTTAGCTGCTGCCACCACATTATGCCAGCGGCTGTGAAGAACCAGAGTGCCACACCCAAAATTAACAAAGATCATCACTTGTCCTAAGGAGGGCTCCTATCATTAGGTAGACGAGCACACCACTAGGTTGGTAACAGAAAGGTCAACAATTGTATCCACTAATTGGCTGATGAACCCCTGCCCCGGCAAACCTGGAGCCCCATTGCCCAAGAGGAATCAGAATTTTAGTCCTGAGTTTTGGGGACTATCTCTTACTATCCAGGGAGTAACACAGGGAGAGGATACTATCTTCAACTAGTAAATCCCAGTGATGTATGCCAAGTGGGGAATCTGACACAGAATGAGGGGTGGCCAAAGCTCTGGCAGTCTTGGCCCCACCACTGCCCTTCCCTGCCCCATGGCACGAGACTGCCCCCTGTGTTTGGGGCATTCTGCACTTTCACAGGTTCAAAGGACAGACTTCTTGAGGCTCTGGGGCAGAAGGGATCAGACAAACAGGGTTGAAATCTTGGCTCCACAACCTCCCGCTGTGTGACTTACCAAAATCCTGTGAGTCTACCAAGCTTCATCAAGCAGCCTTGAGGGGACTAGGTATATAATTTTTGAGGGTACATACTTTAAAAAACCATCTGCAACTGAAAATACGTAATCAGGAATGCTGATTAGAAGCCAGTCTTGGTGCTGTGCATATGTACACATCAAGTGCAATCCTTGCTCTACAGGCACTGGTTAATTGAGGACACCAAGGGAACAGGCAGGTGGGCGTGATCTGTGTTCCCACTGCACCTAGCAGAGGGCCTTGCCCATAGCCGCTGCTCACAGAAATTCATTCATTGGTTATTGACAGGGAGTCTACAAGGCCGATGATAACCGGCTGAGAGTTTCTGAGCTAAGGCAGATTCTGATAAATGTTATAGTCTAGGAAGCTCACTTTTTAGGAGCAAGGAAATACTATGAGCAGGCAGGCAGGCAGGCAGCCTTGTGGAAGGTTACCTCAACAACCAGGCCATTAGGAAGGTCCTTGCCCATAGCAATGAAAAAAGAAATGCTGAACCTTGCAAGGCTAGAAGGGACCACCACGATGATTAACTGAACTTGAAGGAGCATGGAAGGTACCAGAGTTAAAGGTGCACCAGTGTTTACCACTTTTGTGATTTGGAAAATGATCTTGACACAGACAGGAATAGCTTTGAAGGACAGGGACGATGTTCATATCAGTGCTATGACAGTTACCAGGGGACTCGGGTTCTCACCCGGGGTTAAAGCAAGCCAGCTCAGCTTTGCATTAACCACCACTTCCCTGCTCTAACACCTTGCACCCATCCGATCAACAGGGACAAAAAACATCTTTGTATCCACTGAGAGCAGCCATGGGCATCTCATTGATTCGAGCTCCTCGAGGAGATGACACTGCCTTCATAAGGCATGCTGACCAATTGTTTTTTTGTTTTTTTTTTTTTTTTTTTAATTTTTATTTTAGTTTATTCAGTACAATTTCTATCCTTTATTCCCATTCCAGCCC
>CM052544.1:100758422-100847801 GCA_028533065.1 Trachops cirrhosus
GCCGCACCGGTCCCGGGGAGTGCCTGGGCTTTTTCGGGTTCACGGGTGTGGGTGCGCGGGTGCGCAGTCTCTGGGTCCCGAGGGGCGCTCACTTCTCCTACCTGCGGGGCCTGGGCCTCACAGGTCCCCGGTCTGACCAATTGTTTTTAGCTTTGCTCAAAATTGCATTTAAACTCATTTATGCTATCAAAGTCAATGACCTTTGAACCTTAAACCATTTGGCCACTAGTTTATGACCAATTTTTGACCTTTTCACTTAACATTTTTCATGATCTAAAGAGATCAGTCAATATGGTTGAAGACCAAGACAGGCGAGACATTTT
Organism: Trachops cirrhosus; assembly: GCA_028533065.1. Lineage (NCBI taxonomy): Eukaryota > Metazoa > Chordata > Mammalia > Chiroptera > Phyllostomidae > Trachops > Trachops cirrhosus. Next base: position 100,758,746 of record CM052544.1, read on the forward strand.
TCTAAGCTAGGGAGACAAGAACCACAGTCAAGAGTAATAATGGCGTAAACTAACTAACAGACGTAAATAAATACATAGATCATATTTTCAAAGAGTATGATTTTATTTCTTTTCTGGAGCTTTTCACATGAAGGTAGCTTTACCCCAGAATCCATCACAAACGTGGAAAGGAAAGCGAGCTTAAATAGGACAAAAATATCACAGCAGAAAGGGGACTGATAAACTTCCACTGCACCATATTTAAAAATTGGATGTGAAGCATTTCCAAGACAGGGAGTCCACCAGGAAAAGGAAAATCAAACACGGATTTCTTTCCCCAAGAATGCAGTCTTCTGGGCACTGCTGCTTTGTCACTTGCTAAAAACCCCTGGCTAAAGAAAGCGTGTTCAGGCCGCTCTGCTGAAATCGCTGTAGCCAGTCTATTTTCGGCTCTGTTTCTCTGAGCTCCCCAGAAAAAATTCTTCAATGATCCTGGGATCAGGTTCGCTTTAAGTTGCATTTAAGGTTGTTTTGTTGTTTTGTTTTTATTTTCAAACAATCGGCAACTGGGGACAGGGACTAAAGTGAATGTTTTCCCAGACATGAGCCTATCTACCACTTGGTTGTCTGGGTCTATTTTCTTCAAATAATTTATGCACAGGTAATCGATAAACAACTGGAAGTGATCCTCTAGTAATTTAATTATGTTTAGCTCCAACAGGACAACCCATTAAGACAATAAGAGCATACGTGTTCTGATGGCCATTTTTAACTCTGAAAATGCCATTTGGGACAACTGATAATGCGAGCTAGGCCCGTGCCCCTCCCTCAGGGCCCCTGGAGGTCACATTCAGGCTTTGCGTTGTGTTGAAGGTCCACACCTGTCTCCTGATGGGGTGAGGATAAGAGAACTGGAGATAACAGGGTCTTCCCTGCACTCACACTTCAGGACAAGCTAGGGGAGCAGTACGTTTTTAAAACAATAAATCTCACCCTATAAAAAGGGATTTTCTCATTAATTTAATACATCTATTTACAATGTCTCCAATCTAATGTCACAAGTAGTCATTTGGGGACCTTACCAGCAACGGACCCTTTTGCTGGTAATTCCCCATGGACAGCACTCCCCACCACACTCCCCCTCACCTGCCCCCAGGTTGTCCATACTCCCTGGCCCTCTAGCTTCCAGTGGGGTTTGACTAATGGTGGCCGGGGGACCCCAACCAAAGATGGGAGGGTGGGAGGACAGCAGTGGCGCTGACTTCCGCACTGTCCCCCTGCGTCACTGCAGTTAAGTCCCCTCGCAGCTCTGGCTTCTGTTGCGTGGCCCTTCCTGCACGATTACAACGCTCACTGGGCTCCACCTTGTGCTACTTCTATCCCTCTGGGCTGAGGATGGCGATGGCTTCCCTCGGCTGCGCGTCCTGGGTGCTGGACCGCCCCGTTTGTTCCTGTGACCCTGCCCACGGGGGGCGGCAGTGGTCCTCTCATTAAGCTCTCTTCATTCAAACCCTCGGAGGCTGATTCTGTTTCCTGCCAAGATCCCAACACGACCACTTTGCAGAATAAATATCGAAGGGCTTGTTTCCTGGCTGAGGACAGTGAGCAAACACAAAAGACCAATATCTATGAAAAACATGCATGAACAAAACAGACTTCTACCAACCTTTCTGTTCTGGCAAGCAACACATCTAATGTCAGACTTAACATCAAACCCAGCAAAATACAGCTAATATTCCTCCTTTAACATCTACTTCTGTTTTGAAAGGAGGAAGAAAAAAATCTCACTTATTTCTCTCTCACCATTAAAAAATTTTTTGGGAAAGCCCAGTTCTAAAAACTAGTGATTCTCCGTAAGTCATGTGGATGCTTGAAAAAGATAAGCTTCTTTTTTCCACTCTTGTTCTTTTGCAATTACAAAAAGAAAAGGAACATTTTCTAAACTTTTTTTGGTACCCAGAATCTAATTCACTATACTGCAGAAAGGATAAAAATACCTATCGCCTTTCAAAACGTACAGTCGAGTAACAAAACAAACGAACAAAAGCACTGTTTTATCTGTATCCTACAAGGTGGTAGGCTTGTGACACTCTTAAAATCCATCATTGCTCTAAAACTATGTCTCAAGTGGTATTTTTTGTGCTTCAGTCTGGATATTTATCTATTTACCTGGAGGCTACAGTTCCATCATTAGCCCAGCAAAAGGATATTTGTTGAATTTGCAACATGTTGACGAATTGTACAGTTTCCAAGGCTAAATGTAATGTTTTTGTTGGATTCCCCTTTTTAATTAAGCCATGGACCCCTAATAATATAGTAGCTATAAATTAATAAATAGAGCACACCTTTCAACCCAGGCAGAATGAACTATCAGGCTACTGCGCTTGCATTTCGCTTTAACATGGTACTAGTTCTTCTCACCTCGATCCCTCTCTAAACCCACTCTCCACGTGCATTCTCCACGCCTCTCTCCCTGCTCTGCCCAGAAAGTGTATCATCCGATCCCTGCCCTCTGGGTTCTCCTTGAGTTCCACTGACGGGAGGCAGCAGCAGGAGATGCAGGGAAGAGGGGATGCAGACCCGAGACTGCGTTCCTCCATGTCTTCTGCACGTTGGGCATCTTGAAGTTCTGTCAGTGGCCTGATCTCCAACTGCCCACCCCTGACTACTGCGCCACCTGGCTGAGCCCTGCTCTTCTTGCCCGTCCCCAAGGCAGTAAAAGCTTTTCCCTGCTGAAAGTCCCTGGTGGCCTTCATAACCCTCGTTCGTTCCTTTCACCCTGCCTACACCTCTGTACACAGTACTCTTGCTGAATTCTCTCTGGACTCCTCTAGACCTTGCCTTCTGCTTCCTGCTGCGTCCCTGACTGACAGGCGCATGGCAGGGGATGAAAAAAACACAAGGTACCGCTCAGGCAAGGGGAGGTCCCCCCCGCACCCCTCTGCGCATGCTCCTTAGCTTTTGACAGTTGTGCCCCGGGTCTGTCCCTGCCTTTGGGAGAGCAATGCATGTAGGATTTGAGTGTCTAAGAGCCACCTGGGGAGATTCAAGGAAAGACTAAGAAACTGTCCTGGGCCCAGGAGACTAAGGAATCACAACAACAAAACATAATGGGATACCCCGGATTGAAGAGGAAAAGGACATTAACGCAAAAACTGGTGAAATTCGAATAGAGTCTGTAGCTCAGTATTATTGCACTGATAGTAATTTACTACTAATTTTGACAAATAGTCTGGTTAGATCAGAAGTTAAATTAGGGGAAGCTAGGTGAAGGAAATATGAAAAGTTTTCTGTAATTATAAAATTATGCCAAAATAAAATGTTTAATTAAAAAATAAAATCAGATTCCCAAACTCTGCATAAGACCCACCTAAATCAGAGTTTCATGAGTGGACAGCTACTTAAGCAGGTGGTTTGAGAACTAAACCTTGAAAAGCCCCTAAAGGACGTGGGAACGATTAGTTCTGGTTGAGATAAGGATGAAAACAACTGTTCACTGAAGCTAAATTACAGCATAATCACTTGACTATTTAAAGAAACAAGCCAATTGAAGCTTTGTCAAAGTCCACCTTCTACTCCAGTTAATTAGAATGATTCATCTCTCGACCAGACCAGTAGGTATATTTAGCCTTCTCGCATAAAAACACTTGAAGAGGCACAGGTAATTATGGAACCAAACAAAGACGTGACAGCAGAGTTCTTCCACCTCCTCCTCCCCCTGAAATCAAGGCTTTCTGCAGGGTGCGTCCTTTCTCTTTCCCTTGACTTTGAATTTCCAAGAGGGCAAGGCCATCAGAACAGACTGTTGGACAGCGATTTTCCTCATCTGTTCCGTGATGGGATAGTCTGTCTCTCCAGGGCGAAGTTAAGCTCCCAGTCGGCAGGATCTCTATTTCCATCTCTTCTGTGTTTTTCCACAGCTCAATTCAGTGGGTGGATGACAACTTGCACTGCCCACTAAGCTCATATCTTGGCCTATTTATTTTAGATATAATTCTCACAGTCAACATTTTTTATGTCATTGGAATGCATAAGAAGGGGGTAGGCACATGTGTTGGCATTAGTATTACTCGTTTATTAACGAAACTGTTCATTGAGAACCTACTATGTGCCAGGCAGTATTCTAGGCACTGGGGTTATAATAATGAATAAAATAATCTCTACCTTTCAGGAGCTTAAACTCAAATCAGGAGACAGATGATTAGGCAGCTAATTACCAAACAATATACAGATTTTCCCTTACCATCCTCAACACTTTGCCTATCATGGCAGGACAACTAGAGTCTGAATTAGGAACTGGAAGAATAGGTTCTGATTCCAGGCCCACCTCCTGGTAAGAACTGATTTTAAAGGAGGCATACTCTTTTCTTTTTTTAAGATTTTATTAATTCATTTTTAGAGAGAGGAAGGAAGGGAACAAGAGAGAAAGAGAAACACTGATGTGAGAGAGATACATCCATTGGTTGCCTCTCACACGCCCCCGACTGGGGGCCTGGCTTGCAACCCAGGCATGTGCTGTAACTGGGAATTGAACCGGCAACCTTTTGTTTCACAGGCCTGCACTCAATCCATTGAGCTACATCAGCCAGGGCAGGAAGCATAATCCTTCTGACTCTCAATCCCCTCATTCAAAAAAAAAAAAAAGGTAGTGGGATGAAAACATAAAACTTGTCTCTCTGCCTTAAGGCAGTTGTTGCAACAATGGATGCAAAAGTACTAGGAACACTGCGAAGTGTTCTACATGTCAAGCAATAGAAATTAATGACTTAAATAATCCCTGCCTACTAACTCTACAGCTACAAGTTAGTGGTTCCGTGGCCTCGCCATTAGGCAGAAGTTTCAGACAATAAGACTATAAAAAGCAATCCTTTCAAAAGTCTAAGCTCGGTTGCTTTGGAGTTGGTGATTGATGAGAATTAGATTAACATCAAAGGCCTGTTGGGGGAGAAGCCACACAGAAGAGAGCAGGCCTGCCCTTCCAGTCACGGCAGACTCGCTTTTTGCTTCACTCTCCCTGAATACGGGAGGGCAGCTACTTCAACTCTTCTGTGAAATTCGAAGCAATTTCTTAGCTAGAGCCATGCACATTTCTATTTGATTCAAAAAGAAGCTTCCAGATCAGAGATGAAAGGAAAGCGGCTGCAAGTCAGTGCCGGAGCGTACAACCTCTGAGCAGTTTTCAGCAAATATCTTATAAAAGATCGCGCTTGAGAGAACTTCTGAAAATCACATTTGCTGTTTCAGATAAATGTCGTGTCTATTCTCAGTTTCTAAGGTAGAAAATGTTCTATCAGAGCAGTTTACCATCTTCTGTCTGGAGAAGTTGATGAGCTTCTAAGGGCTCTCTTTGGATGCCATGGCAACCACATGATTCTGGTCCAGTCTGTTGTGTCTGGGGCACAGCAGAAGGACCTTTAAGATGGTACCTAAGAAAATATGCATTAGAGACACTGCTGGTACATTTTAATGGGACATATGGCACGTTCACTTCAGGTGCATACACTGAGAAGCCCCCACCGTGTCCTAGCGCAGGGCCAGCACGTGGGAAGCCAAGGGAATGTAAGACATGTTGCAGAGAAGTCACAGTGGGCGTGGTGCCCGGGGAGCAGCAAGTTAATTACAAAATATATGAGTACATATAGAAATGATATCGGGGAGTTTTAGCTTTTATACCAACATTAAAATTGCATTCTCCAGTTTTTGTTGGGACTCCAATCGTACAAGCCTTTTATGAGGATTTTTTTAGCTAAATCTAAACCTGAAAGTTGAATGTGGAGCAGAGGAACAGTAGCTGGATCAGAAAGTTTACGTCACTCATTTGGGCTTTCCCAGGCACTTAGGCCAGGAAATCACGAAGAGCGGAAGGAGAACTGTGGTCCGTGGAAAGGAGCGGTATTTTCGGCGTTACTGGTGAAGCCAAACCACACCACAGGGCAGGGCTCTCTGAGGTCTCCCCAGTCTGCCTCCCTGAGACAGTGATTTCCCTTCACCTGAAAGTAATGAACGAATATCAAACAGTAGAGACTGCCTTTCCACCCCAGTGTGGGTGGGTGAGTGTGTGAGCCCACGCGTGTTTACAGCAGCACCAGACTGTATCAGAATCACATTGGAGCTCATCACACACAAACCCATGGACACGTCAATTCCTTCTATATACATGAAAAGGTAGATCCCTGATCCTACGATCTTCCCACAGCCCGTAGCAGCTAGGCTGATTTCCTCAGGACACTGAGGAGCTGTGCTGGGAGCTGCAGAGGACACGAAGGAAATGTCCTGCCTGGCCCTTTGGCACTCTTTGGTTGAGGAGACAAGACAGACACGCAGGAAAGGCTAGGTAGCATGTCATTCTACACCTCTCACCCTGTACCCACACTCCATTTCCCCATTTACCCCCCCCCCCGGAGATCTCCTGCCTCCGGCCTACACACACACACACATACACTTTGGCCTCCCTTCCTTCTGTGCCCAACCCAACACACTCACAGTCTCTCCATAAAACCCTCAATACCTTTGTCCTCTAGCCTCTCCAGCCCTAGACAAACCTGTGTTCTGTGCTCTCTGCTCTAACACTGACCACCACTCCTGGAGAGAACCCACCTAGCCAGGCGCATGCCTCAGGGTGAAGCAAGGACCACTGGAGAAGGCTGACGTCCTGATTCCTACGTAAGTTCCTTGAGGACAGGGACTGGGCTTCAGTAAGCCCAAAGGCACCCCAGCAGGCCCAATAAACCCTTGTAACAATGAATTAATACAAAAACACACACACACACAAAAGAAATTGGAAAAGAAGGGGCCATACTCATTTGACAAATAAATTGATGTTTGAAACTTTCATTCATTTGAAATCTTCATTCACCCTCTAACTTTATTTGCATTATGTGCAAATAATCACAGTTATTCTAAGTCAAGCATTCGATAAAGGAGCCTGAGAAAGAACTGCCCCTTAAAAAATAGCTGATAAAGTTACTCTGTGGCCTGTAGAGTTGTAAAGGTCTGCACAGTTATTTTTAAACCCGGAATATTTTATAACTCAAGATCGTTCTTCCTGTTAATTCAAGCAACGTAGTAAGATCTCACTTACTATACTGCAGGGCAAACACTCTCAACAACATCACCAGTAGGAGCCGTGTGGCCACAAAGGCAAATATCAAAGGAACCCTGAAACATCTCATTTCAGGGAGAGGAAAGCGTCCCGTCAGGGCGATGGCCACTGTGAGGTGTGAAGTTTCAGGGCAACGGCCACAGGGAGGGGGACGCGGCTGCCTGACCAGGGGCCCTGGGAGAGTCTCGGGCAGTTGGAACCCACGCTGGGAACGTACAATGAGTGCTGTTCCTCACGCCGGCAGCAGGCCTGTCTCCCAGCTGAGTGGGGGCCAGGGCTCAGGCTGCGATCCTCGCACCAGCGTGGCAGGAGCAAACCCAAATGCCGCCTGATTCCCCTGCAAATGTAATAATGTCTGACAAGAGGCTGATTGGACAGCACACGTTGTCATTTCCTCTAATTAAGAAACACTCAAGAAAAACCAAAATAGCCACAAAGCACTGTCAGCAAAGCAATCAGCAGCGACAATTAGCTGTCAACCCACAGTCCTGAGCTGAGCCTTGGGTAGGGAGCAAGGCTGGTTGTTGCCGGTTTCCAAATCACCGTGACAGCAGGAGTCAAGGATGACAAGCTGAGAGGAGAAGCCAGCGCCCGCTGCACGGCAAGGGCACCAACCCCCTGCAGGTGCGGCGAGCTGCAGCAGTTTGCGTGTGTGTGTGTGTGTGTGTGTGTGTGTGTGTGTGTGTCTCTGTAGACATGGAGGGGGACCCTGTGAAGAACCCTGCAATAAGCTTCCGAAGCAGCTGGAAGTCAGTCCACTGCCTGCAGCCCGTGCTGTTGATTCACCCTGAATCACCCTTCTTCTCTGCCTGCAACAATTCCACCCACTCTTTAAAATCTATAAGCAGGCCATCTCTGTTTGCTTCGTGAGGCTTCACGATTTCAAGACATGCATTCTCCCCTGTCTCAATTCCCAGATCCGATTACCTCTAGGCCATTAACAGCAGGAGTTGGGGAAAATATGCAAAGAAACAAACATAACACAATTATCACAATAGGTAATAATGTATAAGATGTCATAAGTTCCTTCCTAGGCGCATAACACAAAACTACCGGAAGATGACATCTACCCTTCCCTGCACCCCTCACTCCTCCTCAAGGGCGCAGCTCCATGGACTGTTTAGACTGGGGGAGGGAAAGTGCGTGGAGGCAGGGCCGGGAACCTCCCTTCTCTCTATTTCTGTCCCCAGCACATGTGTTTTTCTTTTCCATGAAAGATTTCAGCAATAAATGTAATGGAAGGCCTGATTACAGCTGATCCTGTCCATAATTTGAGCTCATTCTCTAATTCAGGACCGCTGGGAAGAAAGCTGATATTTAGCTCCCTGTTTGTCTGGTGTCCACATTTGGTTCTCCATCCACGGCGCACCCAGCCCTGAATTCTTTCGCAGCGGCAATATGCTCTACTCAAAGATCCACTTTCCAGCCTCCTCTGCAGCTCATGGTGACCATTAAGAATAAGGCACTGGTCCCAGGCAACCAGGACAACTCTTTACCTGGACGGACTCAGGTGGGAGACATGACCTCGTGCCCTGCTCTGCCTGCCTGCTTGGAACACAAGCATGAAGGCCCCAAGTTGAACAAGACATGTTTAGTTTGGCTGTTATAATTTATACTGTGATGAACGTCTTCGTGCATGCTGATCAAGTGGCCTCACCTTTTTGTGTCTCAACTTCCTCATGTATAAGATAGAAATAAAATAGTGCATAACTCCTAGGGTTTTGCAAGGGTTAAATAAGAGGTTGGATTTAGGTTTTAGCACATCTTGGGAGAAAAGTGGTGTGTATAAAACTGAGGAAAACATTTTCTGTATTTACCTGGTAGTAGATCTCTCAAAGTACTTGAAGCCTCAGGTCAGAAGAAGTCACTCTGTTAAAAATAAATAAAGTTATTGTCTTAGGTAATTAGGAACTGGGGATATCATATCAGGGGGATGCAATCAGCGATGGGGGCTATTACTTGTTCCAGGATTCCCTTGTATCACTCGATACCTTCTGCCCACCCCAGCTTCCACCCTGCTAATCGAGGAGGAATGATTCCTGCCACACTGTTTGTCTGCCCTTGATCTACAGCCCAGCGGCCAGAGTGACAATTCTAAAATAGAAGCATGACACACCACGCCCCTCCTGAACCCCCTTCCACAACTTCTTCTTACCCTTGGGAGAAAGGCCTAGTCTTGCCCTGGCTTTTAAGGCCCTTCATCACCTGATGCCCCACAACTTCTCCAGCCTGGTTCCCACCTCTGCACCACCACCTGTGCCGCAGCTGCACTGGGCTTCCTTCAGCGCGCTACTCCTTGCTACACCTCCCAGCTTTTCTGCACGCTGCTCCTTCGGCCAGCACTACCTTCACCTTCCCCCCTCACCTCCACCTGACCGACTCCTGCTTGTCCTTTTCTCCTAAGTGTCACTTCCTCAGTGAGGCTGTCTGCTCCCTTGGCCATCTTAAGCTCCCCTATTGACACTTCCAAAGAAGCCTGCATAGCTTCTTCTGCCACCTCATGCATGCAATATATCCTGTCGTCCCCAGGAGCCCAGGCATCAAGTCTGTTTTGTCCACAGCTGTATCCTCATGCCTAGCCCAGCACTGGTCTCACAGACATGCCTAATAAATATTTACCGAGTAAAATAATTAGTAAACTCATTCTTCAGACCTTAGCTTTCCAACTCATCTTCTGATTCATGCTAATAACTACTAGGCTTCCTCCTTCACTACCATATTTCTTTGATTGTCAGGACTCACTGTCAGAGACAATGCTCTGTTATATAACAATAAAAAAGAAAAAATAGCTCCCAAATCTAACAGGCGTGCAACACTAAGATTTAGAAGTTTTATTTTACACTTATTGAAAGAGCTCTTGTAGACTTATTTAGGCAAAGCCTTGAGGAAAAGGTCATAGAATAAGAAATTTTTCATTCATAACTGAATGAATGAATACGTAGGTGATAGGTAGACAAATGGCATTTTTATGGTGCTTTACAATTTCTAAAGAACCTTCATAAGATAACTTATTTAATGAACTATTAGATATAAATCTCCTAGGATAATGCCTGCCCATAATTTTTGCTCAACAAACGTTCATTCATCCTCTTCCTTGTAACCCGAAAACACATTCGCTCCTTTTTTAAAAAATGAGATGACTAAGTAGTAGAGAATAAGTAACTTGCCAAGGGTCACAAATCTAGTTAAATACCAGAGCTGAAACTGATACTAGGTCCTCAGGCTAAGAACTCTGTGCTCTCCACTTTCGCCTCTGGTGTTTCAGGAAGGACTACTAACCCATCACTTGGGATGTGAAAGTCTAAATAGCATTATTTCTCTTCAAAGGTTTTTTTGTACTTTAATTTGTGTGACACTTAATAAATGCATGCAGTGTTTGTTGGTATTAAACAGAGCTTTACAAGAAGTTGGAACCCTACTCCCAGGTCTGCTACTTAGCAGCCAGATGACCTTGGCTCGACCTCTGCCTCTACCTGTCTGAACTGCAGTGTCCGCATGTCTGAAATGGGGTGAAAATAACGATGATGATGATGATAACCTAACATTCACATCAAAGTGTCATTGACAAAAAGTGAGACAATGAATCTGACAAACCTTTGAAAAACGAGGCTATAGTATTTTACAAATATGAACAATTGCTATAATTATCATTACTATCAACCAGACATCAAGAATTGTACTATCTTAATTAACCCAGTTTTTTCTAATTTCTTGTCAACTCTAAGATTTGATATATAATATTTCCAATATTGTACTGCCCTGAATGTTACTTGCAGGTGCTATTATTAAAAGGGAGTTAAAGCAAAATATAAATTAATTTAACTAAATGTGAGAAAAATAAAACATTGCATAATCAATTTTATAATCAATGAAATATGAGTGCTCAATAAAGACTCTTCAGAGAACTTAGAAAAAATAATAGAAGAAGAATCTCAGTCTCTCTCTCTCTCACACACACACTCACTCACTCACACATGGTCAGAGGCGTGACCAGAAACTCGGGCCCCTCACATGTTGGAGTGGGGAGAGGTGTGCGCCAGGCGCTGGGCTGAGAGAAGGTGGGGGGCGAGGTCAGCTCGCACGCCTCTGGCCAAGCCCTGGCACCAGGTGCTTCCGGCCAGAGGAAGAAGGCATTTCCCGACTTTCCGCTAGCCCAGCCATGGCCCCGTGAACGGCAGCCTCCCAGAGAAGACGCCTAGCTTCTTTTTTGACCTATTAAAATATATTTGGCTCCTTTTTATGTGGTTAAAAAAAATGACACAAGATCTGCCTTCTTAACAAATGTTTGCCCGTATAACAGTGTTGTTAACAGAGGTACAACTTTGTACAGCAGATCTCGAGCACTGATTTCATCTTGCGGACCTGAAACTCTACACCCAGTGAATAGCAGCTCCCTTCCCTCCCTCCTCCCCCTCCCCCGCAACCATTCTCCCTCCTATGAGTCTGACTGCTTTAGCACCTCATGTCAGTGACACCATGCGGTCCTGGCTTATTTCACTCAGCATAACATCCTCAAGGTTCAGCTACATCATTCGTTGCATATGACAGCATTACATTCCTATCTAAGACTAAAAAATATCCTATGGTATGTATATACCACTTAAAATACCATTTTAAGGATCTACTTTGCAAATAAATGGAAGTTGTCTAGAAACATAGCATCGCATTGGAGTGGAGCAGACTCTTGTGCCAGGGGATTTCCCCACCCCAAACAGGCATTCCCGGGCCACAGGGGTTCAGTCTCTGAGTATCCAACCATGGCTGGGAAGAGGAGGAGGAAAGGGGGAAAAGGACGCCACTAGAGAAGCCAGTGGGCCCCGTGCCTCAGTTTCCTCATCTATAAAATGGTCATATTGGATTAGATGATGTATCAGTTCAAAGTCCCAGCAGATAAGAGATTACACACTCAAATGGGAGCTATTAGGAAGGGGATTATTCTGAGGCATGGACCAGTTTGAGGAAACCACCCAATGATGGACAAGCGGATGCCACCTCCTATTGGCCAAATCCAAACAGAAGCCAGAAGGCAGAGGAGCCCACTGATAGGGCCCAGGGAGACCAGCCCCCGGGACCCAGAACAGTGCAGAGATAAGGGGAGAACAGAACAGGAAGGACAGAGAATACCCAGCACAGATCATCCCTGAGTACCACAGAGCTCCAGGATTCCCCAACCACTTTGGTACAAAATTAAGCTTTGCGACAGCAAGAAAACAGTCTACACGTACTCCAAAGATTTGAGGAAAATCTACCAGGACAGTTTCTCATCATTCTGCGAACTTAGCTCACATAGCGAAACGCATTTGCTGCTCTTGGAAGCAGCTCCGGCTGAGACTGTCACACTGAACAGTCCCTGCTTCTCCTTAAGTGAGCTCTTACAACACAGTGCGATGCGGTGTGGGGCCAGTACTCGGTGTTTCTCCCTCCTTGTCTTATCCCCTGAGATCCTTTCTTTGGAAGGAGGATCCCGCCATGTGCATGGCCTCACAGAAGAGATGTTCCAGCAGGAGCAGAGAAAAGGCTTTTTTGGCTTTTAAACTCAAGCCTCAGAGCACAGACAAGCTGACGAGCCAGAGCGAAGCCTTGTTCCCCTGCCACCCCACAGCAGACCCGAGAGATGATTTCGTGCCGGGGGAAAGTGTGGAGAGAAAGGTAGGACTGGGTAGCCATTGTGGTCCCTGGAAGGGACTCCCAGATCCTTCCCCAGCAAACTGAAACAGTCCCTGATAAGCACCCCTTGAGTTCTCTTCCTCTTCTCACGTACAAGTCGTTTTCAAATCTCCCTTTTTCCCCCAGACTGGGCCATGCTCCAGGTACCACCCCGTCCACCGCATGCCCAGCCTCCAGGGGCAGCGAGGTTCCACGGGAGCTCAGGAGTCACCGTGGAGCTCGGTCCTGGGACAGAGGTGTGAGATTTTTAATTTCCAGAGACAAGGATCCTGTTGAAAGTTTCAGTCTGATAAATGGTTGCTTCTCAGGAAGTTCCTAGGGTCCCCCGCCCTAAAGACCCAGGCAGTTTGCTGACCAGTTTCCAGCGTCTGTCCTTCCCTGAATTAGAGGCAGCCTCACGTTCCAAAGCACGTGGGGCTCTGCTGTGACTGCTACACAGACGTCCAGCTGGGTAGTACTGGCCATGAGAGAGCTGTCACCCCGGGCCGTGGCAGCTGAGTCAGACTACAGGGGAGTCACAGTGGGTTAGAACAAAAACCCGTCTGGGGGGAAAAATAAGTTTTCTAAGTAAAACACATCTTCACATCTTTCAAAGGAGAGAGATTATTTCCAAAATGCTTTAGAACGTGAAGGAAGACTCTTGAACTTGTGGCAACTAACAAACTAGAAGACAGATGGAGGGTCCCTTCCTGCCCCTTCTGAGGGAGGAGCCCAAGTGGGCCCGAGCGTTCACTGCTTAGCTGGGCGACCGTGACCCAATCGCTTCACCTCTCCGTGTCTTGTTTTCCTCCTCTGCAAAAACGCCAGGGGTTTGGATTAAGATAATTATGAAGGTCCCTTCCAACTCTAAAAATACATGACTCTCCAGCCGGGAGAGGATGTGTCAGTGAAAAATGAAGCAAAGGAGGAAGAGCTGCCTAGACCAGCCGCCAGGGCTGCGGCCGACGAACAGCAGAGAAGGGCTCTGCGGGGCCTGTCATCCCGGCGCCTGCACGCCTCACGGCTGCGGTCCCGCCTCGGGGACGCCACACTGACAGGCTAGCCCACCAGTGTGTCTCAGGATGTCCCACCGCCCCCGTGTTAGGGATTCTCCGGCCCCTCTGCAACACCACGCAGTGCCTCCCCGGTCATGGCTGACTCGGTCAGCTTCAGACTCAACTCGAGGTGAAAACGTTGCAGCTGGGTGATGTGGCAAGTGCCAAGTCTAATCCCCGCTGCTTCTCGTTCCCAAGTCCTTAGAAAGAAGGGTGCCAGATGTTATGCTCATGTATTTAATGGGAAACTGAATGGGAAGACACAAAACACAGCCAGCCTCGTGGTAACAGCGAACAGTTTTTGAAAACCCACCATCTAAACATATCAGAAACAACATATTTTCAGAACTGTGACAAAGTCAAATGTCTCTCAAACACAAAAACAATACGCCTGTCATGAGTCATTCAGAATAGAGCAATCTGTCAGTTGTAAAACGCAAGTACTCCTTCACACGCAGTTTGAATGCTTCCAACTGTCTCAAAGAATCCTGTGTTGATGTATCAGCGATATTCAGAGGGAGTTTTATTAACTAATCAGTTCCTCAGGTGACATCAGGCTAGATCTCCCACAAGCACTTAGCGCTGATCACTGATCAGGTACAAACCCGTTCCCCAAACCGTCCCCTCCTCTCACTAGCCCATCACTCAAGCCAGGGGCCTGGACATCATCTAACAGTCCCCCTCTTCTCCTCCCATCAGAGATGCGCCTGCTGGGCGTCTCTGTCTCCTGTTCTCCACCCTACTGCCGCTGCCTTAGATCAAGCTTCGTCCTCTACCTACGGGCAAGGTCTTTCCTCCTTTGCCATCTTCAATTAATTCTTGAGATTGCATCCTTGTGATGTATCTTTCTCAAATATGTCGATACATTTGATATGCAAGCCCCCCACTCATACCCACTCCTAAATGGCTCCCTCATACTGACAGAAAGAACTCAGAATTCAGCATGGTGACCTCCCTCATACCCATGCTCCAGTCTTGTCTGATTGCTCACAGTTTTCCACAGATTGTGATATTCAGGTCTCTATGTCTTCACCAACTGAACCTTACAAACACACACACACACACACCCTTTTAAAGGGGTCCATGTAACAATTGTGCTTTTTTCAAGATGCAAACTCCTTCTCCCAGGCCTACATGGTTTGTCCCCTGCCTCTCCCTTCCCCGTCAGCACTCTCATTCCCCACGGCCCCTCTCCAGCTCTGCTAGCCCTCTGTCTGCTCTGTGTCTGTCCTCAGCACAGCCATTTCCCTTCCTTAACGACTCCTCACTTGTCTAACTCATTCTTTGGGTCTCACATTCAATATCTCTCAGAGAGATCTTCCCTGACCCACCCAAAAGAAAATCTGGTTCTTCTACTACAGATTCTGTAGCCTACTATTCTTTTCCTATTGCATTGATCCCAACTGATGGTTTTATTTACTCATATTACTGTGGTTATTAGTTTTAAAGCCATCGCCCTCAAGGGACATTCACTCCACGAAGTAGAAGTCATTCAAGTCCGAAGTCATTGAAGTTCAAAGTACTTGGAGAAACCAATGAATGGTATCTCCACCCTCACTTCTATGAATTCTTTTCTGCTCACTTCCACCACTCAGGTAAAAAGAAGCACTTCCTCTCCTGCAGCTCAGCTGTGCCCTGAACAGGCTTAGATCACAGCTCCACGCTGCCTAATGCACTTGCGCATTGTTCTCACTCTGCCAGACTACAAACTCCTGTGGCAAACATCGAGTTATGTCTTTGAGGCACGTGAATCTTTAAAAGGGTACAGAGAGGGACCTAGTCCTCAGATATCAATTTGTTAGAGTGCCATAAGAATGGCAGCAAGATAATTTTGTATTTCAATTTGCACTTTAGATTTTTAACATCAAATAACAACATAAACTTACTGTGCTGACTTATGTATGGTCAAATTCTGGCTGGATTCAGGAAAAAGTGCACAAATACTCGTATAGTGCTCTCAGGAACTAGGTCCCCTCACTGTGCCACTAATCCATCCCCAGCCTCTAGCACAGACCTGCATGTTGTAGGTGCTCAATAACTATTTAGTAAATAAATGAACAAAAAATAAATAGCAGAATAAAAAATGAATGAGCTTATTGTCAAAGAATTTACTACTTACAGAAATAAAGAGCAGACAATCAAACGTTTGAAATTATTATGGGCATTTCACATTAGGTTGCACAAATGAAGTTGCTGCTTTGGGAGGTTAATTTTCTATTGTTTAACCTAATATTTAGGTGTAGTAGTGTACGGGCATGCACTTTTTTCATGTCTATTTATTGTTTTCATTCATTTGTACAAGATAAGTTCTGGTACAAATAATAGGTGTGTGCCTATGTTTTGGTTTGCCTGACACCATTTTGGCTTAAGCGTATTGTCCTGGACTGCTTATTTCCCCATCATACTCATATTTGCCATAAATATTTCACTGTCAAGTGTCCTGGTTTAGATCATAAAACCCTGTGAACTGCAAAAGTCCTGTGAGACATTCGAAGGCTTGAGGTCACAACCATAAGAAAGTTTTCTCCCTCTACAGACTTTCTCCTTTGAAGACAAAGGATATGTATGATCAAAATAACTACTGGCTTCCCATGAGGCCTCATTGGGGAAATGTCACCTTTAGGGAATCATAGTCTAAAAATAACTAATAAGTAAGCATAATATCTACTAGTTCTTAAAGAACACCAAGGAGAATCCAATACATGACGCACAGCAACATTTCTTCAAAGCTCCTTCCACTCCTTTGCAAGCTCCACATCACAGAGCTCCCAGGCAGGGGAGGGCCAGAGGGAGGAACCCAGTCTTTCTAAAGCTCCACAACCAGCTTCCAAAGGACACCTCTCTCCTCTCACCTCTCCTTTATGCCAGCCCACCAACCCATCTCCAGATTCTTCATCACTGAATTATAAAAAGCAGGCAGCAGATCTGGCAAAGATGGAACTTTCTTTAGAAGAAAGGGGAGGAGGAGAAAGTTGAGTGGATAAAGGCAAATTTCTTTGATGGGGAAGAATTTCAAATAGTGCATATTAATAATATGTATTGCACGCAGAGACACACATACACATACAAATATATATACACATATAGATACGGACCCACAGTAAACAAATATATACACACACACAGACCCAAAACAGGCAGAGAGACTGTGCAAGGTTACGAGATGAAAGAGACATACAGGATCAAATGGATTCTGGATCCAAAAACGGTTTATATGAACTGTGTATTAGATGATTTGTGGAACTGTCGTTCATGTAATCACGACATTGTGTTTATGTCGAAGACTGTCCCTACCTATTCTTAGAAGTATTTGGGGTAAAGTATCATGACCTCTTCAACCTATATTCAAGTGGTTCAGAAAAAGAATGTGAACATTTACCCATAAATCTTACTTAAACACAACTTAATCCAAAGTGTATCCACAGGGTGGGGCAAATGTAGGTTTACAGTTGTTCATATGGACGATAATATGACAACTAATCATAGTAACACAAGAATAAACTGTGTTCCACATACTCACAACCGCAAACCTACTTTGCCCCTGCACGCGGGGTAAACACCAGAGGGAAAGCACAGGTAGCAAAACGAAGGAACTGGGTATTATTCTGTCAACTGTCCTGCGGGTTAATTTTAAAAATAAAGAGGAATGAACAATAAATAATAAATAAATACAGTCCCTTTCACGTGTGTTCTAAATATTCCACACAATACCCTCATATTTTCCTTTGAAGACTTAACTGCCCTGACCCGAGGGTGTGGAAACAATGCCCCTTTATGCTGGGAGGGATTGTTTATTAAACCCTCAGGGAAGCAACTTTCTAATGGGAAAGTAATAGCTTCAGGCAGAGCCATTAGGAGGAGCAGCTCTGGGAGGAATCAAAACTAATCTCTCCAGCCTTTCCTGCTGGCCTTGGCAAAGCGGTCCCCGCCCGGCTCCAGGCTGCTCCTTTCCATGAACCTGTGACCTCCTTCACCCAGCGTATGAGTACGGTGCAGCCCTAATTCTCCCGTCACACATTCCAGGGGTGACCACTTAATGTATTGTTCAAATTAAGATACTTTTCAGTAAGAGGGAGTGCTGGCCAGACAAGGTGATAGGACAAGCAGCAAAGTAGGACTGCCCCAGGAACAAGTGGATATATGGCCGTCCTGTTTATCCCCCGTGAATGATTGTATTAGACAAATACACAAATGATAGCAACAATAATCATTATCCACATAACAAAACAATACAAAGCAACTGCCATAAACATTGCTTGGGAGTCCAAAGGAAGGAAAAAGTTATTCCTATGGAGGAATCACAAAGAAATTCATGGAGGAGGCGGAATTTCAAAGAACAGGATTTCTGCAGGGAGATACAGAAGGGAAGTTCGTTCCAAATAGAAGGAATTGTGAGAGCAAAAGGCAAAGCCGGAAAGCATGGGATATGCCAGGGAAATGGGAGCAATCTCTCTATTAGGGTGACCTGAAGGGCTACCCTTGTGGAGAGACAGGAAGGCAAATTGGAACCACAGTGAAAAGTGCATACTCAGCCCAATAGGCAATAGAGTCCCTGAGGGTTTAGAGGGGAGTAATAAGACTGAGAAGGGCTTTAAGTATCAGGCTAGTGCCAGAGAATCTGACATAACTTGTACAGAAAAGCCTTCTACAATAAGAATACCTATAAGTGCAAATCATATTAGCCGTCCTGCAGACATGAATGATATAAACCGAAAGAAAATAGTGACAGACATTGATGTCAGAAGCATCTCAAACCTATCTTTATTCTCTCTAGTGGGTGGTTCTGTTTCGTGTGCTGGGTCAATAGTATTTCTGTCCATTTTTCATCATAAACCTTTTTATGGGAATTCTATTGCTAGAAAGTGATTATCACAGAAACAGAAATGAGAGAGTTAAATGTTCAGAACTGTCCAAGCTCAAGATAAAAGCAGAAGACACAGCATTCGACGTAAAGGAAAAGCAGGTTAGCGAGAGGGGAGGGATGAGTTTCCTTTGAGGATGGAAAATTGAATTTTGAAGTCACAGCTCATGTTAATTCAAGTCCTTCTACCCCATACAAAAAAGCCTGAGGCAAGCTCACAGTTAATAAGATTAATTATATTTTCCCCCGAAAGTTAAATTACAGACATTTAAAGGACTCCATAGAAAATTTGGGGGGGGGGATTAAAAGAAAAGATTTCAACTGCTTTCAATTTTTATCCCACATATTTGACTAGATAAGAGCGCGTGCCTTATAGAAGAATATCATTCTAGAGAAAACTATTAATATCAAATCTTTCCGGAAAAGGTGGACAACGCTGGCAAAGCAATCTCATTTTCAGAGGAGAATGGCCCGGCAGGAAGCGGGTGCTCTGGTCTCTAAATACAAAGTCAGGACTATTTGTAAACAGAAAGCCCACATCCCTTTTGTGTAGAGGGTGTGCCCTGCTCTTCAAAACATAGTCCCTGGTCACTTAAGGACATAAACGGGTGGGAGAAAAGGCTGATCTAGAAATGCCATTCTTGAGTTTTCAGTCCAGGGATTTTTATATCTGCAAAGGACATCCAGGAAAAACAAACAGGAGCCAACTTGAAGAGGTTTCCACTGGACTTAGAGCTTTCAGAAAAGACAATTGCAATTAAATGGAACCCATCAAACATGCTTAAGTGAACAAGGTCATGCATGTATTCACACCTTTGGAGGATGAAAGGGAACCAACTCATTATTGTGAAACCTGGTAAATAAAGGAGAACCAAATATTTGTCTTGTCTCTCTTGAATGAACTGCACCACTGGGTGATCGAAAAGAAAATGAGGGAAAGCAAATTTTTATAAAGGTCTTCCACCTGGTAAATGAAAGAACAATAGTCTTAATTAAAATATCACCATTTACCAACCCCAATAAATAAATGAATCTAAGCATTGAGCCCCAACAATTGGTAACATTACAAAAAGAGGGACAAACATTTGCTTCCCGATGAAAGACACTCCTATAGGGTTGCCAAAGGAATTGTATCTGAGTCTGATCACACCTCTAAATCCAGCCACCACATTGCAGGAAATACAGCAGACAGAGGAATACAGTGAAATGGATCATGAGTATGCAGCCAGCAAAGTCCATAAAGTTCCATGAATGAGTGACTACCCCTCTTTTACTGGTCTGGTAAAATCTTCTGTTAACTTTATCACCAAACATAGACGCAGAATGGCAAGTCCGGCCACCACCATGACCTGGTGCTCAGCCTTCCAACAGCAGCAGCGAACAGTGAGCCCTCGGGGGCCAGGTGGCTGTCTGCTGGGGGTTGACTGCATTGGCTCCCTTCCAGCACGGAGCGGGCAAAGACTTGTCCTCACTGGAATATATTCTGGAAATGGATTTGCCTTTTGCAAGCACCACCATCTACATACTTAGACAAGGCCTAATTTATCATCACAATACCCCTCCCAACATTTTTTCTGAGCAAGGCACTAATTTCTCAACAAAAGAACTAGAGCAGCTGGCTTATGACCATGAAATTCTCTGGTCTTCCCACATACTCCATCGTCCAGAAGCAGCTGGCCTAACAGAATGGTGCAATCACCTACCAAAGAGAGTCACCAACTGGAATATACACCTTGAGTTTCTGGCACTATGGTACAAGGTGTAGTATACAAGGTCTGTCTGGAAAAAATCCAGCCATTGTTAATATAACGAGAACAGTTGGTGCGACATCGATGTAACCTGGCAGCCAAGGAGAATGAGCTGGAATGTGTGTGCATGAACAATGATGACTTCACTGTACTAATCAGTGAGGGTGGTAGACACCATTGAGTGAGCATGTGTACTGTGTGGCCGTCACATTCAAAATGACTGAGCAAG
Organism: Trachops cirrhosus; assembly: GCA_028533065.1. Lineage (NCBI taxonomy): Eukaryota > Metazoa > Chordata > Mammalia > Chiroptera > Phyllostomidae > Trachops > Trachops cirrhosus. The sequence goes on from CM052544.1 coordinate 100,779,366, forward strand.
TAGAGCAATGAATCTGAATCAGATTTTGTGTTTAATTTGAACATTCCTCCACTAAAACTATTTGAATGATTCAGAAGGCCACAGCTATGGGCATCCGATGATTGGCAGCTTCATCACAATGTTGCACCTGCTCATGCATCATGTCTCGTGCAGAGCTTTTTGCATCAAATCACCCAGGTGACTCAGCTTCCCCAACAACCTGGATTTGCTGCCCTGAGACTTCTGGCTTTTTCTAAAACTAAAATCACCTTTGAAAGGGAAGGGATTTCAGACTGTCCATGAAATTCAGGAAAATACAATGGGGCAGCTGATGGCAATTGGGAGAACTGTATGAGGTCCCAAGTACCTACTTTGAAGAAGACTGAGGCATCCTTGTCCTATGTGTGATGTTTCTTGTATCTTGTATCTTCTTCAATAAATGTCTATTTCTCATAGTATGTGTCTGAATACCTTCTGGAAAGACCTCTTATGCTTTGAATCAACAATCCATACAGGGTGCTATTTCTTCCATAACTAGACTACCTGGGCCTGGGAACCAAGGGTTAACATTTGAGGGTCTGCTCTTATTATTACACCTAATAATATAATCACAAAATTGTTGCTTCCTGTCTTTGAGATTTGGGGTTCTATCGGCTCCCAAGGAAAAAATATTTTCTTCAAGGGCACAATAATAGTTCTACTGGAGTAAAATTTGAGACTAACTTCTGGTCATTTTAGATTCCTGTGCCATTGAACCAATATGGACAAAGAAAGATTTTACTGTGCACGCTGAAGTGACAGGCCCCACTATTAAGACGAAATAAGATTGCTGTGACAGTAGAAGCCTGAAGGAGGACGTCTGTGATCCAGAGGATTCTCCGAGGCTCCAATTACTTCCATGTTCAGTTGTAAAGTTAACAGTAGATTTTACCAGACCAATAAAGGAGGCATGACTAAGAACAGACTCTTAAGGAATGAAGATTTGTGTCAACCATAAGATAAGAATCCTTATAAACCAAAGGGCTAGTTAAGGGAAAAGGAACATGGATGTGGATAAGAGAAGGAGAATCTTTAACTACAGATAAAGATATATATATATACATATATACACACACTATATCTATATTTATAGCTATCACTACAGCTAGATAGCTAGATACAGAAATAGAGATAGAGGAGATTAGAGATGAATTATGGCCTTGTGATCAGTTACAGAAATGAGGACTATAGTAACTGTGTATATTTTCTTCATTGTTTTATATGTACATATTTGTATGTAGAAATTATTTTCCTCTTTTTTCTTTCCCCTATATGTCATGTAAGGAGCATTTCTTGACAGTTAATTTTATAATTTAGTCTTTTGGGTTATAAAATAAAAGATTAGGTCTAATCTATGAGATAAATTAATATTACTCAAATATGAATGCATTGACTGATAAACTTTTTTTCCTGTGTCTGTAAGGGCTTCTCTCTCTTTTTTTTTTTTTTTTTTGGCTCAATCCTTTCATCTTTTTCACCCAGCCTCCCAACCCCCTCCTCTCTGACAGCTGTCAGTCTGTTCTCTGTATCTGTGAATCTGTTTCTATTTTGTTGGTCAGTTTGTTTTGTTCATTAGATTCCGCATATAAGTGAGATCATATGGTACTTGTCTTCCTGTGACTAGCTTATTTCACTTAGCCTAATATTCTCCAGGTCCATCTATGATGTCACAAAAGGTAAGATTCCTTCTTTTTTATGGCTGAGTAGTATTTCATTGTATAAATGTACCACAGCTTTTTTATCCACTGATCTACTGATAGGCACTTGGGCTGCTTCCAAATCTTAGCTATTGTAAGTAACGCTGCAATGAACATAAGGGTGCATATATTTTTTCAAATTAGTGTGCCAGATTTCTTCAGATATATTTCCAGAAGTTGAATCACTGGGTCATAAGGCAGTTTGATATTTAAATTTTTGAGATAACTCTATACTACTTTCCACAATGGCTGCACCAGCCTACATTTCCACCAATAGTGCAAGAGGGTCCTCCTTTCTCTACATCCTCACCAACACTTGTTGTCTGTTGATTTATTGATGATAGCTATTCTGACAGGTGTGAGGCAATATCTCATTGTGGTTTTAATTTGCATTTCTCTAATGATTAGTGACACTGAGCATCTTTTCATTTATCTATTGGCCATCTGTATGTACTCTTTGGAGAAGTGCCTATTCAGGTCCTTTGCCCATTTTTTAATTGGATTGTTTGTTTTTATGGTGTTGAGTTTTATAACTTCTTTGTAAATTTTGGATATTAACCCCTTAGACTGATGGAACTTTGTATCATCCTTGTCAGGAAAATGGGAAGAATGCCTTCATTTGGGAAGGGGATCATTGCATTATAATGCTTCTGTTGTTGTTTTATCAAGTTCATTGGTGGCTAGAGAGCTGTGTATGGATGCGGAAGAGAAAAAGCAATGGCTGTTCCTAGCAGTGTCTGCCTTCACTCAGCTCCACACTCACTCTTCTACGTAGCTTCCTCTAACAGCACATTCCTCAGACTGACGCACCAGTTGGTTTACTACAGGGTTCTATCAACTGGGGCTCTAGTGGGAGATTGGGAGACAAGAACAGAGAAGCATTTTTATGTTTTTTTGGATTTCTGGCAGTGCCTGTGGTGGCCATGACAGTGACATCACTGCTGGCTGATGTGGGCCGGGGGTTCATGTGCAGGCACCTCGGTTCTAAGAGCAGAAGTGGACTGTTTTACACTAACGTGCCTGGCTTAGGGCGAAACTCGCAGTACACGTGTGCTTGTTTTGCTATGTGATGTTTTTGGTAAAAGATGCAAAACAAGTTACCATCTTAACTATCTGTAAAATATACCATTCAGTGGTCTTAAATATGCTCACATTTTGTTAAACAGGCCCCCAGAACTTTTCATCTCACAAATCTGAAATTCTATAACCATTAAATAACAACTCCCTTTCCCCCTCCCAGCCCCTGGTAACGATCATTCTAATTTCTGTTTCTATGAATTTGCTACTTGAGATAAGTAGGCACGTGATTTTGCTTACTTACATAATTGTATAATCTCAGAGTTGAAAACTGTAGAAACCATGTGGCCCGGGTCTCGCCCAGTACACGAGGCCCAGCACTTTATGTTCAGTTTCTGATCATCGACTCTCTGCTGGAAGAGTTCCAAAGACCACCTCCACACAGTGAGCCACGCGATGGGTGCACACATCTTGTGATTAAAAAAAGAAAAAGTTCTTCCTTACATGAATCTAAAATGTTGAACTTCTACCCATTGATCTTGGTCTATTTCCAGAACAAAACACGTTCCCTTCATCTTCTGAAGGTGACATGTTTTGTGCTATTTTAAAAACACGTTTTTATCACGTGTTTTAGCCTGTCATGAGACAGCAAGATTTGCATGGAGATGATCAGGAACACAAATGAAGAATATCAATGGCTTTTTATATTCACCACTCAGCAACAGTAGAGCGGGCAGCCAGAAGTCTCCGTAACCACGGGGAAGCCAGCAGAATTCAGGAACTAATGAAAACAGCTTGCTCCTGAGCCCTGTTGCACATTTAGGCCTTTAAAAAAACATATTCCACCACATGTTCACAAGATTACTGACAGTTTCTCATTAGGTGACTACTTATCTCTTTAATAAACCAAAAGGTTCTCTCCCAGGTGGTCACAATATTTATCATGACGCGAAGACTGTCACTAATGAAATTTCATTCACAGAAGCCTATCCATGTGCAATGAGTCCTGAAGTTACAGAGGCAGGATATGGTCTTGTTCTCGCGGCGTTTCTAGCAGCGTTCACGGCAACCCCTTCCCCAGATAACGGTGTGGAGTTATTTATACCGTTGCTATAGAAACATAACCAAAAATAACAATCATAAAGAATTGAACAACACGAAGGCTATGACAGAACGTCTCTGATGGAAGGTTAGAGGCTGGCCCAGCCGTGTGTGAGAGCCCGACCCCATGGGGCAGCTGCTTCTGTTGTACGTGATATTTGCCTTGGGCAGCTGTCTTCATCGTCTTCATCATTGTTAAATGCACTCAATGTGTTTTTGATATAAAAGTGCACTTAATGTCACTTAAAAAGAGAAATGTAAAAATAGGTAAAGACCTGAAAGCAATAAGTTATAAGCAATAAATGTCAATTGCAAATAAACATATGGAAAAACATCCATCTGCCTTGCCATCAAAGACAAGACAAAGACTATGCAAATCAAATAGCATAGTCTTCTGTCTCAACAAGTGAGGACATGAGGAAGCGATACTCTCAACACTGCCAGTGGAGGTGTAAATTGGTACAACCTCCCAGAAAATGTGTTTACCAATAAATAGCAGAGAACTTAAAGATATTTATATTTTGGGTCCAAAACATTATTTGTTGGAATATAGCCTAAAGAACTGATGAAAAAATGAGCACACAAAAAGTATTTAAAAGAGTTTCATAATTTATAATAACAAAAAAATTAAACATACCAAAATTCCAGGAAAATGATTAATTAAATAAATTATGACTCAGCCAGAAGATGGAATTCTATACAACCATTAAAAAAACATTGTATATCACTTACCTGTGGCAAGCTCTATTCAAGCAACTTATAAATACATTAATTTATTTAATCTTTATTATAATCCTGTGAGATAAATACAGTTTATTGTACCCATTTTTTTATAAAGAAAACTAAGGCATAGAAGTTAAGTAACTTGCTTAAGGGATTTTTTCACGTCTTTTTTTAACTTTCTTTTTTCTAATTTTATCTTTTGCAATTAGCATATATTACTTAAAACATCTGTGTGCAAGGATGATCTCAGAACCATCACATAAGTATTCCTGATAGGCCACGGCCCTCGGCCTAGAACTTGAGAGGATCCAATCTGTGACATGACTACCGGACCAACTGAGTGCTTCCCATCAAGTACCTCCTTGTGAGACCACGAAATGCAGCTGCTGTTGTTTTTTTTTAATCTTCATAAAAACAAAGAGCAAAGGGCTGTGACCTGAACTGATAGGACTTTATAAATAAAAACATCTTATATCAATAAAAGATTTTCATTATTTCAACACCTGAAGTTTCAAAGAACTCAACCTGTGTCCAGATAAAGTCTTTTTATTCCCTGTCTTCATCCTCAAGTCGTCTGAGTGTGCAGATATTTAACATCACAAAATTCCCAGCCGGGTGAGGGTAGTGTTGCTTATGATAGAGGCTTATGCCTGTGATGATGGCCTTTGCCTTTCTTCCCCAGACCTCCACAGTAATTCCCAACTGAATCAATTTTGAGATTTAAACTGCCCCCAGGAAAAGGGCAAGTGAGATGTGACAGAAATTGACAAGCAGCTACCTACACAGACTGCCTACACCATGCCTAAAGAGAGCAATTGCCTAGGGGTCAGCCAGACAGAGGCGGTAATTATATCCTCTCAAAGAACAATCCCTGCTCTGGGTAAGAAATGTTTCTCAAATATGCCCTGCATGGGGCTCGCAGAGTCTGTAAGAAACAGGGCGGGTGTGCCTGCGAGCCTGCAAAGGAGGCTGCATCAGCTGTCATCGGGATCAAGTGGACCTCCTGGGCAGTTTCCACCACCTGCCTTTTGGTGGCCTGATTGTTATTCCCTGGCAGGCAGCAAAGCCCCAGAAGCACGGAGTAGAGGGGCTCCAGATTCCGCAGCGTTCACCAGAATAGCACATAACTCCTTTCTGGCGGCGTATCCACATTCATTAGTAACCCATTCCACAATTTCTTACAATTCCCTTTAGCAGTGCTGCTGAGAACTCCATGGGCTCCAAAACCGAAATGACTATGTTGGGCAAAATCTAAGATGACCCCCTCGATCTCCACCCTCAGTGTACCAATCTTGTAAAGTCCCCTCCCCTTGAGTGTGGGTGGAACCTGTGAATACGATGGGATGTCATTTCCCCAACTAGGTTACATTACGTGGCTAATGAGGATGAGACAGCCACCCCATCCTGGCCAAGCAGACAGAGACAGGTAATCAGAGGGCAGCACCCACCCCGCTAGCCTGGAAGAAAGTGAACGTCTGTGTTGCAGACCGCCTGTGGGAGCCACTTGGCAAGGGGCTAGAGGTGGCCTCAAGGAGCTAAAAGTGGTCTCAGCCAACTGCTGGCAAGGAACAGGGGCTTCAGTCCTACAAGTTCAAGGCAATGAATCCTGCCAACAGCAGGTGAGCTGGGAGGACGAGCCTGAGCCTCAGACGAGATCACAGCCCCTGCCACCACCTTGATGTCAGCCTGGAGAGACGCCGAACAGAGGACCCAGCCCACCAGCGCTGGACTCCTGACCCCTGGGAATGTGAGATAATAAATTCGGGTCATTTGAAGCCCAAGCCCCCATGGTTATTTGTTCAAAACAATAGAAAGCTAATACGATGACCATGCTGGTAGCATTGTCAGAACACACGTGACTGCTGTTCTCTCTCTCATTTCCAGGGTCACGAGGAAGAATTCCTGTCCATAACATTCACCCCTACGGAACCTACAGGAGAGCAATAACTAATATTTGTATACTAGTTTAGAGCTTAACTTTCAAAGAAAACCTCGTTTGAATTTTACACCATCTGAGCTTGATCTGAACAAAGATTCAGGAGCCACGCTGCCTGGATTTGATTCCTTCTCCTGCCATTTACTCACTAGGTGAGCTCAGGCCAGTTCCTTGACATCTCTGAGCCTCAGTCTCCTCCCTATAAAACAGAAATGTGCTCATCCCTACCTCCTAGGGGTGTGTGAGGTTTAAATGATTTTACATAAATTCTAGCTCCTAGTAAGCACTGTGTTTATCATTATCATTGGCAGTATCTAAACCCACTAAGAAAGCAAAGTTAGCTTTGCTCACTTCCTACTGTAACACCCTGCAAGAATTGCAGCCTAAGGTTTTAACAGGCTCTGCAACCGTGAGCCTGTGCACCATACTGAAGAAAGGTAACCCACCACAGGGAAAGAACCAGCCCCACCCTCTAGCTGTTGCTCTGAGTAAAATTGAAAGGACACGGGCAAGACTGGTCGAGCTTTCTGCATAGCCCAGAAAGGACCACATATCCATGGGTGAGCAAGACTGTGGTGGCTTCCTTTGGTGGCCTTATAAATAGAACCCTGGTTCCAACAGAATTCTGATTAGAGATGAGAACACAGCACAAATGGGTTCCTGCCACTATAATTAGACTCACATGCCTGTGCATCCCACAGTCTGGAGCACAGATGGGCTGCCCATGCTTTGATGCCACACTGATCAGCTCCAACAGGTGTTCCTTCCAGGTAGACTCAGCAGGGGTAAAGCCACACAAGCATCTCTCCTAAATCCTTCTGGCCAGTTGCAATGAGCAAGAGAGGGTTGGAAATGCTTCCAGATCCATGCGTGACAAAGAAAATAGCGTTCTTGTCGGTGGGACTGCTCAAGGTGAGCTGCCTGTTGTGACTTCATGACAGAGGCAAACTCATAAGAGGACGCTGTCTAGTTCAAAGAGCACCCCACCAAGCCAGATGGGATGTTTCTCACGTCAGGGCTGCTGTGGTCCAATGGTGGTATTTTGGTTCTTGGGCATGTGGTTACAGGCAGCAGAAGTATAAGGGGTAAAGGTGTATTTTTCCCAGTGTAGTTTTTGTTCCATTAATGTACCATTGACCAAGGGCCTACTTAGTCATCCCTTGACTGTTTTACCAATTTTTCAATTTAAGTTTAAAAAACTGTTTTATACTTAGTACTATTGGTAGGGAAAAAGAATGTGAGCCTCTAATTATCTCCAGTTTGTGGATTTGTTTGTTTTGGCATAATAAATGCCCCTCTTTTGTCCCCAGCCCTCATGTGTGCAGCCTTTGTGATGCAGAGAGAGATGTGCCCACTGTCACTTCTCTTAGGTATCTTTTAGGTATTTTCCCATCACTCCTTCCCAAAGACAAATCAACCACTGATCAAAGAGATGAAAAACTGTAACTAAAACTGTGTTACCATGTCTCCCAATCACGCAAAGGCATATTGGTTTGTTCAGGAGAGTTCACCACAACTCACACTGGAAGATGTCCTAAAAGACCAAGATCCAAGGGAGCCAAGCTCAAACAGCTGCAGGGTGTGTGCAGCTGGCATTCAGGACTCTCGTCTAAGTAAAGACAAATCTAGATGACTTGCCTTTTAAAATGCTGTGCAGACCAACAAAAACAACCAAATAGATCCTATCCCTGGGCGGGATATGGCCTGGGGCCACTTGTAATGACCCCTGACCTAGAAGCTCTTTCAAAAGCCAGTTTGATAGAGGGAATGCAGATGGTCCCCTGTCCCCCAACCCTAGGCAAAGGCATGAGGAACTCAAAGAGAAAGTCAAAGCCACTTAAACGTCCTTCTGAAAATTGCCAGCCTGGCTGATTTGTGAGTTCAGAATTCTCCATTTGGCTTGGCCTAGAAGTCCAAAGGGAGGCTGACCTAGCACACCAGTCTGGACACAAAAGGCCGCAATCAAGGGGAAATGCCTTGGCTGCTGGCGCCCAATTACCCTTGATATCTTAATCAAAGAAAAATGCTTCCTTGTTCTAATCAAAAAACTCAATCACCTACTATGGGTAGGTTTCCAACCACTTAGCAGCAAGTTCCACGAATCAGAGCATTTCCTACTAAGTAGAAGGCCTGACATGTAAGCTTTTCCCTGGGAGGAGTTCCCTGCTACGAGGCCTTGAGAGCACATTTTGCTCTAGCAAAGCTTGGTCCAGGCCTAAGAGTACAGGCAGTCCTCAAAGAGTCTGGTCTATTTATTGCACATATAATGGGATGTCAAAATGGAAATTCTCTCTCGATTTAGAAATAATAGACCCCAAAGTAGATTTTTAAAGTTAGCATCCAAAACTACTTAGGGGACCCAGTTTGCTCTACAAGAATATCAAAGTCAGGGATGAGAGAAAAGCAACCAAGAAAAGAATTTGTGAGGAGGAACCCTGCAGAGCTGAATCTGTGGCTCCTGCACTGTGGAAGTCACGGAAGAGTGGGCTGAAATCCCACAGGGCGCGAGGTGCACTTGAGCTGGGCACATGAGCTCCAGGAGAGGTGGCTGTGTGGACTCTGGATGGGCCTGCGTTCCCAGGGCTCCTCAGCACAAAGGATGATTGCATGTTTCCCATGGCAACGGAGCCAATCACAGGACAGCTGGTGTGAGGTCCCTTTAGGTCCTGTCTTCTAGGGCCTTAGAATAGACGCTTTATGAGACCTCAGCAATTGAAAGCTGAAAGTGACTCCCAGATTCCTGAGGGTGATGAAGAAGTAAATGAGAGTCAGAGAAGAAAGAGCACATCACCTGCATCAAGAGAACTACTGCTGGTGAAAGGGTCTCATGATTAGGGTGGCAAGTACGGGAGGAGGCGGTGCAGGTTAGCAAGCAGCTGTTCTTCATCTCCATCTTAAACAGAAAATGGGAAAAAAGAAAAAGAATAAGCTACATGTGTTGTACTGAGTCAGGCTGGAGTTAGAAGGAAGGGTTGGGAGGAGAACATTTCATAACTATTCATTTTCTTTGCTTCCCTGTTCCTACCCAAAGGACAAGCCAAGCCAAAGAGAAGACAGCTGGTGGCTACTCTTAGACTCCAGGACTTGTTACATCTCCACTGGGAAAAAAATTATCCAGGCATTTGTTCAAAGACTCTAGTTTGCTTCAAATGCCTGAAATTAAAATGTTACCAGAATCTTCAAGCACCAACACTTGGAATTTCAACATATTTTCACTTACTTGCAGCCAGTTACGGCATTCATTTTAAGCAGAACATGTTAAACAACATATGGAAAATTGCTACCTGAGTTATTTAAAAAGAATTCTTTTTGGAGAATTTAAGTCAGATTAGTTAAGCTTGATAAACCACTAGAAGAGACAAAGAACAGGAATTTGAGATGTTTGGAAAAGCTGTAATGTTATTGTTTACAACTTTAAGTGACGAATAAACCCATTAAAAACAGTTAATCCAAGTTAGGTAACCTGAAGATGCACAGAAATGGATCCAGGAAGAGAGGAATATTTGGGAAACTGCTCCTCTGGCATAACTTCCACGGGCGTGGGAAGGAAGAGGCATACTTCATCCCAGATGGAGTGAGCAGGGAGAAGAGTGATGGGTGGTATGATACTGTTGAGTGGATGTTTCTACGAGTTATTATAGAAAGCATTTTCTTGGCCAATCAGAAGAGACTCCAAAAGGTGTCCAAAGACTTGATTGGGTCAAATTTAAGAAGGACTCCTATAACATTATGGAGGATATTTAAGATCGTGGTTAATAGCATTGTTCTGGAGCAGGTCTAAATGGGCTGAACTCCAGCAATGCCAGTTAGTAGCTGTGTGAGGCTAGGCAAGTTACTGGTCCTCTCTGGGCTTCAGTTTTGACACCAGTAAAACAGGGAGGCTAATGGGACCTACCAGGTAGGGTTCTATGAGATGAAAATTCAATGTGTGAGCACATGCGAAGTGCTTAACAAGGCACTTGGCATAGAGTAGATGCATTTAAGTTCATAGGCCCCTCAGCAGACAACAGTTCTACAAAAAAGAATGAAAAAAAAAGAGGAGAAATTCAAGGCTCAAAAATATTACCCACTGTTCGACATCACACTCAGCTCTAAGTCTCTATTTCTAACCTCAGGGCTTTCTACCATAATACACTGCTACCATGAAACCAAGGGGCCCGCAGCTCAGAGGGATCAACTTCAGTTTCACCTCCTTTTGCTGTTCGGGGCTGTACTCCAATGGCAAGGTCACTGAGAGCCACTCACAATGTGGAGAACTGCCTCGCTCAAAGGCGCCTTCCAGTGTTACACGGTGACTCTAGTCCACTGACTCTGGAGACACAGAGTCTTTCTTGGTTCAGTTCTCAGCTCAACTTCTTCAACAGCTCTGTGACCTTGAGAACAGCACCTTACCCATCAAATTGGCAAATTCTTATGTTTTATACTCCATTACATAACTGAATTACAGCCTCCTTATCCACGTGAGATATATTCCAAAACCCCCAGTGGATGCCTGAAACCGGGAGAGTACCAAACCCTATCTGTACTACGCTTTTCACCTAAACCTACAATGAAGTTTAACTAATAAATTAGGCACAGCAAGAGATTAACAATAATAAGTAATAATGAAATAGAGCAATGATAACAATATACTGTAATAAAAGTTATGTGAATGTGGTATCTCTCAAAACATCTTACTGTACTGGACTCACCTTTTCACTGGCAGGAAGCACTCTATGGTTTCTGTTTGGCATGTTCAAGTTGCCGGCGCCACCACTCTTGTACTTCGGGGCCATCACTCAGTACACTAAGGGTGACTTGAATGCAGGCACCGGGAGACCAAAACAGCCCAATAACCGAGATGGCCAATGAAGAGAAGCACAGACAGTGTGGAGAGGCTGGGCAAAGGGACGAGTCAGGTCCCGAGTGGGACAGAGCAGGACAGCGTGAGATTTCATCACACAGTTCAGGACAGTGCATGACTTAAAGCTTATACATTTTTATTTCTGAAATTTCCCATTTAATATTTTAGGGCAGCAGCTGACGGTGAGTTACTGAAACTGTGGAAAGTGAAGCGGAGGACACGGAGGGACGACTATGGTTTAGCTGTTCTGGTCATCGTTATCAACAACCACACGGCTCCACTGTCCAACTGATCCCTGAATTGCATCTACACCACTGGCCTGTAAACCCTTCTGACCATGGCCCCTAGAGGAAAAAAATGCATTCCAACTCGCTGTGCCCATACGTATGCATTTGAAGCAAACATTTTACAATTCAATATTTTCCCTTAATACAAGCAACATACTCTGGTATTTTCCATTCCATTTCGTTCCATTTCAGTTTTTAAATGCTGGTCATGACCAACTGATTCTAGAACACTGAAGAGGTTTAAACGCCCACAATTTAAACCATGCTGAACCGCACTGTTTCTGCCAGCCATTTCTGGGAACTCACAAAGACACTTGGTTTAGTTCACCAATGTTCATCAAGCCTACAACATGCTAAGCGCTGCAAGAAATTTAATGTTTACATAACTTTCAAATTATATAATGCGTTCCCCCAAGTAATTTAGCATGTGTGATAAAATTATTCCAGATACCTTGTAAATAAGCCATGCAGTCATTAATTTTGCATGCTTACATTAGACCTCATCCACCAGTACCTTAAAATAACTCACCACTGGGTTGTTTCCTGATGTTGCACTGAAGTACCTATAAACTCCACTTCACCAACTGAGAACAACATATACCATATTTTTCAGACTATAAGATGCACCCCTCCAAATTTGGGAGGAAAAGGGGGTGCGTCATAGTTCAAATGTAGCTTACCTGGCTAGTAAATGTAGTGTACATTTACATTGGTGAAATATTATGTTATTTATGTCATTAAATATTTTACCACATTTTTTGCTTCAAAATTTTTTTTCCTAGTTTACTCCTCCAAAACCTAGGTGCGTCTTATAGTCCTAAAAATATGGTAACAAGGCCTCTTGGCACCTTAAAGGATCCTTCTAAAAAACATAAACTCAGCCCACTACCAAGATGATACTGGTCTTTCCTTTGCTGTGTCCATCCTCTCCTTATCTGTCTAAGCTTCTCTGTCAGAATCACGTGCTGATTCCCTCACATGGTCTAGGCAGTGTTTATAAACTGGAAGAGCCATACTAATGCATTTCACTTGCCTGATAAATTTTACCAGGTAAATAAACATCTGATTTTCTGACCTCATTTATTATTATTATTATTACTATTATTGCTACTACTACTACTACTACTACTATTACAGCTTTATTCTAATTTATTTCACCATGAGTATTCTTTACATGTGATAGAGGTCCTATCTGATACACTGTTAAATCGCTAGTTTGCTAATATTTGAAAGATGACTCTTGGCTTGTGAGTGTTTATGCCACTGAGTATGTTCCTCAGCAGCACTGACCAATGAACTTTCTTGGACGACGCAAAGGTTCTCTATCTGCACAGTGCTGTATGGTAGCCACTAGCCACACGTGGTGTTGAGCTCTTGAAGTGTGGCTAGTGCAACTGAAGAACTGGATTTTTACTTTTATTTTAATTAATTTAAATGTAAAGAGTCACATGTGCCTAGCAGCTACTATATAAATGCAGCGCTAGAGCATTTATCATAGTACGCACTAAAAATCCTGAATGCTCCTGATGATAAAGAAAACGATAATGAAAGTGCCATTTACTGAACATTACCCAGGACCAGGCATTGCCTAAGCCCTTTCTATACAAATTACATAATTTACTTCTCACGGCAATTCTCCTGGTAAGTACGGTCATTACTCTTCCCACTGTTCAGTTGAAGAAACTGAGATCACACCGCCGCAAAGCCCAGGAACGGAGGTGCAAATGCAGCGTTGCCCCAGAGCACAGAGCGCGACTCGCTCCTCCCACAGCGGCACCCTGGCCGCGTGTGCCTGCTCCTAACTTCAGTGAACAGGAAAGGAGAGTAAATGAATTTTTCTTTGTCCTTCTAAATATCTCCTCACTTAGTGCCCAAGACTGGCCTCTAAAGCAAAGAAAATTCTATGACTGAGGACTCTTCCCATCCTGAAAAAAAAAAGTGTCTGTCTCTTAAAAGATGTGCAGCCAAGAGGTGAACTAGAATTCAAATTGTATTTATGGTCTGGAGAAGCTTCTCATGTGAAGATATGATATTATTTTTACATTTACTTAAGATTTATTCTTGCCTGCTTCTCAGAAGATTTGAGGGGGCTTATAGGTTAAAATATTTAAAGATCATAAAAAGAATCACAGAAATCACTTGGGAAAAAAATAATGCAATTTTAATTAATAAAGATTTTTAAGCACCCAATTTCTGAGACAAAGATTGACTAAACCTTTTTAGCTCAAGGAAAATAATAATAATAACAAATTAATTAAAATGTGGGCACATTAGGTTATACTATTGCTCTGTTGTTTTTTTTCTTGACAAAGAAATCAATCAAGTTGGTGTGCAGTTCTCACTGAAGACACAGGTGGCTCACCGTAATTCTCATCTCACCTCCCCTATAAAAGCAGACAATACTGTAGGAAAATAAAATTCAGTAAAGGCAATTTCTCTGAGGGGAGAAGCATCCTGCCCAGCCAGCACTAACACAGATGTGGCTTCCCTGAGGGTCCCCTCTGTGTGACCTCTTCCTCCCACTGTGGCCGCTGAATACTCAGAGGCTGGGCTGAGGGGGTCAGTGGCCCCTCCATGGCCAGAACTTCTGTAAATGGGAAGGAGTAGAAAAGAAAAGTGGCTACTTGGCCCTGTGAGCACGCTCTCTCATGCCAACATGGGAAATCTGTACAAGTGGGGAACCGCCTGTTGCCATTTACATGCCACTGAGCTACAATTGTGTGTGTGTCAAGGGTTTCACTAAATGTTCTTCTTTGTGGGTTATCTCTTTAAGTACTTTCTCGTACCTATTTGGAGAAGAGAAATATTCACAAAAGTGCACACACACACACTTTTTCTTCTTTGAAACAACTTACACAGGGATCTTCCAAGGAGCGATGCTTCGTTCTTATCGGGTCAGACAGTTAAAGGGCTTAGCTGCCTCGGCCCCCTCCTTCTTCCCTGCATGCCTTGAGCCGGGGACACAGAGTTCGGATACAGAGAATGAAGGGGTGCGAAGCCTTTGACAGACGTCATGTGCCTCCACTTCCACGGGGAGGTAAAAGGAAAAGTTTATCTATAATTTGTACACTTATAACATGTTGAGGAGCCTTATACACCTTAATTTAATCTCCACAGATTAATGGGAGTTATGATTTTTATCTCCATTTTAAAGATGTCTGTATGGAATGGCCTAGGACAAAGTAGCACTCAACAAGTATTAGCTGACTGGCTGAGAGTTCGTTATCTGGGCTTCTCTTTGGTTATACCACGACTTGCTTTAAAATGGAAACTTGAAAGGAACAGAAATTCAAAACAACTTTCCAGTCTTTACCAAAGCATCATCCTCCCTCTGAACACTCACAAAGCCCCAACAGCCTTCTGTCGTTCTGTGTAAGAGGGGACTCGTCACTCCCCTCCAGTCATTCTTCCATCCCATTCTAGTCCACCCCTTTCAAGAGATCTTACAGCACAATGCCAGCAACCGTGGAATGCACATATTGAAAACTACGTCTCTTTGTTATGTAACAGCAAGTGAATTACTATTCTTTTATAAGTGGGTTTGAGAGTTTCAAAGATGAATGAATCTTAAGAAGAGAAAGAGATTAAGACCTAGTGTTGCCATTATCCCATTTATTTCTTTTTAGTTAATAGACTTCATTTCTTAAAGCAGTTTTTGGTTTACTGGAAAACTGAGCGGAAAGTACGTTCTCCCAACCCCCACACGCCAGCCTCCCCTGCTATTGCCATGTGACCTTAGTGTGGTACCTTTGTTACAGCTGACGAGCCAATACTGATAAATTGTGTTTGAAGCTCATAGTTTACATTAGGGTTCTCTCTTTGTGTTGTGCATTCTATGGACTCACATCTGGGCTAACACTTTTACTCAAGCTGTTGAGTCCCGAGGGCGATAAAGAAAAGGACAACTTGGGAAAAAATCACAGAACCATCTCAACGAAGCCTTGAACAGTCTTGGCCCACAACCAAGCCACCGAAACACAAAAATCAAACACAAAAATCACACGCTTCGTGTGCACTGAGGAGTCAGAGTCATGGTGTGGCAAGTTCGCACAATGTTCCACTATTTCAGTATTCTTTAAACGGGAGATTTCTGGAAGGCATTATGTCTCTAGGGTTTTCATTCCAAACAATGAGGAGTTACGTCAAAAAAGAAATTCCAACAAAAATTTCAGCAAAGTAGGTCTTCAAATGGGCAGAACATTTCTAAACTGCAACTTGCCAGGTAATTATATCCACCAGAACTCTTCTATCTAGAAAGAAACTGAATTTAATGTTCTTTGGGTTTTTCACAGCAGCAAGGTAAATGGGAAGAATCTCTCAGAAGTGCTTTATGAAGCTATATAAAGAACTATTTTTTAAGCATTTCATGGTTGGCAGCTTAAGATAATTTTTTTTTAAGGAAAAGGTTTCTTAGTTCTTCTGCCTTGTTGATAACATATACCACAGATCTCAGTGATTATAGCAGAGAAATCCTGGTGAGGCAGTTGAGAAGATTACAGCCTAAGAATATAAAAAAAAAGAAAAAGAAAAACACTCCTACTGGGTTATGCCCTTTTTTACCTAATGCATTCGGGTCTAAAAAATGACAGATTACAGACCTCTATTCACAGGCTCCCTCCGACTGCCTGAGAAGCAGGCCCACCTGCCACGACAACCTTGCAATGGCAAGTCTGAAAGCATCACGTTTCTCCCGTACAGGGCTTCACTGTTCGTAAGTGTGCTCGCTTGCATGACCTTGGAAGGAAAGGAAGACTCGAAGTGGTTAAATCCACACATAACCTCTATTTTGCTTAAAGGCTCCTGTCTCCGCCCTTGCCTGCTAACTGGCTCCAAAACTGACAAACTGAGTTTCACTGAAGGTATTGCCACATTTGAAACTAAACTGGGGTGGGTAAACTTTTCCTGTAAAGGGCTGGATAGTTAACGTTTTAGGCTTTGGGGGCCCTAAGTCTCTGTGGCAACCACTCAGCTCCGCAGCTGTAGCACAAAAGCAGCCACAGACAAGACCTAGAGGAATTAGCTTGGCTGCATTCCAATAAAACTGTATTTATGGAAACTGAAATTTGAATTTCATGTAATTTTCACATGTTATAAGCTATTATCCTTTTGATTTCTCAACCATTTAAAAAGTGGAAAAACCATTCTTAGCTCAAGGACCATATCAAAACAAGCATTAGCCATACTTAGTCACAATATAAACAGGAGTCAGACCCTTCATTTATAATCATCTGTGGAATCCTGTAAGGGGACAAGCTTCCAACTTAAAAATATAAAGAACAATGCACCCAGGACATTTTTGGTATATATGCCTGAAAAGTCATCATATATGTTATAAACTCATTTCATATGTTCTATGAAATTCAAATACAACGAAAAATCATTATTTCTTCAAAATCTAATATAATACAGGGTCCAGCAGAAGTAACACCTGCTTGAGTGTGGTTGGTTGTGTGACTGAATGTTTTGCATGAGATGGACAGCAATTTGAATATTTCACCTAAAATGTCATGCTGTGTGCTTGAGTGTGATATTGATGTGTTACAGAATTACATGCTTATGATTTTGTAATAAAAGATTTTGTAATAAACTAGGGGCATTATTGGTCCCAGACCCTGTACATCCTGTCAAAAAAGGGAAATTTTAAAATATTAAATATTTGAATACTAATATTAAATATGAATATAATTTCAAATATTACATTCTGAATATGTAAAATTGGGAAATTTAAATATTATCCTATTCTCTCTATTCTTAACTGGCCATTAAAAGTGGCATGTTAATAGTACTTGAAGTCCTAACCAGAGCAATGAGGCAAGAAAAAGAAATTAAAGGCATCTAAATTAAGAATGAAGAAGTAAAACTGTCACTATCAGATGACATGATTCTATATATAGAAAACCCTAAAGACTCCACAAAACTAATTAGAACTAATTTTAAAAATTCAGTAAAGTTGCAGGATACAAAATCAACATATGAAAACCTGTCGAATTCCTATATACTAGCAACAAAATACCAGAAAGAGAAAAGAAGAAAATAATTCCATTTACAATCACAAAAGAAGAATGAAACACCTAGGAATAAACTTAACAAAAGAGATGAAGGACATATACACTGTAACACATTGTTGAAAGAAATTGAAGAAAACATAAAGAAATTGAAAGATATTCCATATCCATGGATTGGAAGAATTAACATTGTTAAAATGACCATTTTACTTAAAGCAATATACAGATTTAATGCATACCTATCAAAATCCCAATGGCAATGCATATCACAAAACATAGTTTTACTTCCTCCTTACCATCCCCAAGTCTGGCATAGAAACCTTGTCCGTGTGCCACATACTATGATAGAGAGTACTCACCACATCGTATTTTAATTTTCTGCTTAAGAGTCATTCTTCCACCCACTAAACTCTAAATTCCTGGAGGGCAAGAACCTGACTATGTTCATTCATCCATCTGACAGATGTTTATGGAGAGTCTCCACTGTACTGGGCACTGGCAATACAATGACAAACATAAATAGATGAGACTCCACTCTTGGACAGGTTACAGTCTAGTGGAGAAGACAGGCATCCATCAAATGAACATAAAATTGCAACTGCAAAGCACTGCATTCACATGGGCTTTTGGGAGCATTGACTTAGTCAGGAAGGCCAACAAAGACTTCCCGAGAAGTAGTCGCTTAGAATGAGACAAAAGGGGTCACTGCAGCAGTTATCCAGGGGAAAGGGAGAACCAGGAACCCTCCAGCAGGGAAAAGCACACATTCCAAATTCTCAAGAGGGAGGAAGAAAGCCGTTTTTGGCAAACTGAAAGGAGGCCAGTAGGAGAGAACACAGAAGCCCAGGCTGAGGAGCCTGGAGAGAGAAGAGGCTGGAAGAAGTAGAAGGGGGCAATCATGCATTGTCCCCTTGCAGACCACGTTCTGGAGCCTAGCTTGCCCCTAAAAGCAGTGGGTGCAGCTGCAAGGGTGACAAGATCAGACCTGTGGTTTGAAGCAGTCACTCCGGCTGCAGTGCAGGGGACAGCTTGGACGGAGGCTGGAGTGAAGATGGGCAAGTCACTGGGAGGCAGTT
Organism: Trachops cirrhosus; assembly: GCA_028533065.1. Classification (NCBI taxonomy): domain Eukaryota; kingdom Metazoa; phylum Chordata; class Mammalia; order Chiroptera; family Phyllostomidae; genus Trachops; species Trachops cirrhosus. Next base: position 100,798,069 of record CM052544.1, read on the forward strand.
GCAACGGCCAGCTGAGAAGTGACGAAAGCTGGCTCACATCAGACCCCCGTGCCTTACACGGTGCTTGCATAGGGGCAGCTCTCTGCAAGTGTTAACCGAAATGAAATACTTGTTGAAATGAAATGAACGGTACCTGCTATGAGTAGGACGAGAGAAAGAATAGCACGTAAGAGCTGAGATCTCAGGGGGTCAAAGGACTCTCCCAGACCCAAAAGGGAAGGAACAATATGGTTCAAAACAAAATGATATGCCATATTTTTGGACCATAAGATGCACCTAGGTTTTAGAGGAGGAAAACAGGAAAAAAATTTGAAACAAAAAATGTGGTAAAATATTTAATAACATAAATAACATTTCACCAATGTAAGTGTAAACAGAACTCAAAGGCCCATTATTCCTCCCAAATTTGCGGGGGGTGGGGGGGAGGGGGGAATGTGTCTATAGTCCGAAAATACGGTATGTCAAAATTAAAAACACTGATGGATGGAAAACCCCATTAGGCTTCCTGGTACAACATGCCAGCCCTGATATATCAATTTCTTCTTCCAAAACTTATTATATGTAAGTCATTCCTCCTTGTTAGTCTTAAAATAAGACACAAACAAGGACTATCCGAGACATGAGGCACAGCCACTCTAGGATGTACTGTCTGCCATTGAATCAAGACCTGTGAGAGACCTTTTAAAAAAAAAAAAAAAGATGAAACAAAACATGACACCGTGGTGCTGGGCAACTCTAGAGTTTCTAGAACTTTGTGGCTACTTTTCAAATTTTATCCAAACCACAGCCAAATGAAAAAAGAAGAGTAAGCTTGAAAAATTTAATTTTATTTTTTTCCTTTAAAACGTAACATCCCATGATCATATATGAAAAATGTATTTATAAATTCCTACTACATTTCAATGATCTTCAATGAGCCTTGACCCCTAAAATGTTCCTTGTCTGCTGAGCAGGGTAAAGGGCATGAGTTTAGAAGTATAAAGGAGGTTGTATTAGGCAAACCCACTTTGCACAGAAAAAGGGGAAGACTGAGAGATGGAAAGATCTGGAAGTAGAGGAATGGATGGTGGAAGGGATAGGAAGAGATGCAGCCACTGATAAGCCAGAAATCAGAGATTTAGGTAAAATAACTCATGGGGATTTGGGGGGAAGTGGAAAAACCTATAGGGTGTGTGTTATAACTTCCAATCCCACCTCAACTCCATTATGAAATTTTTAATAAAATCTAAATGGATTCTGTGGAGGGCATGCAAAGAAGTGCTAAGTCTAGTTTCATGGCTGGCATGAGGCCAAACAGGGACTGCCGGGAGCAGCAGCATTATGGGTTATTCTTGGCTGAAAGAAGCAACAGATTATCTGATTGACAGTTGGTGGCCCAGCATGCTCTGCCTTCTCCTCTCTGCAGACCTGCCAGTCCACAGAGAGTGTGTGTTCCAGTCTTCTTCCCTCCCTGCCTTTGGGGTGGATGCATCTCATTCTAGCACTGCCTGGGGCTGATAGAGGGGAAGGAATCTGCAAACCCACTTAACCTCAAGATTAGGGCCTGATAAAAGCTAGACTGCGGAATGTGGCCTTAAATGTAAGGTTAAGTGGGTGTGCAAATATATATTTTTTGGAAAAATTTTTTTCTTCCTGTGTCTCTTTCTTAATTAGTTCTAAACTCAAGCAGGAAAGAAGAGCGTTATTTATAGAATCCCTCAACTTCTGACCTCAACATCTGCGAGTTTACTGAAGAAAGTTTATAAGATACACAAATAGATACTTAATAGAACTTGTGTGTAAGTGGCTATATTTTATGGTTTCCCTGTTAAAACCATGTGTGCTGCTTTCCCTTTCCCCAGCTGCCGCTAGGTGCTCGGTCCTCTCGAGGAAGCTAAGGCTGCCTTGAGGTGAGGCCCTCACTCCATCCTGCGACTAACCTCACTCCCAGCAGTGCTGGTGCAGGGCTCACCCACACCATGGCCTCAATCTCAACTCGCCTGCAGCTCCTTGGCCCTTATCCTGCACCACGATGAAGAGACAGTGATGGAGGGTAAGATCAATGCCCTCATTAAAGCAATTGGTGTAAATGTTGAACCTTTCTGGTCGGGCTTATTTGTAAAGGCTCTGTCCATTGTCAACCTGGGGAGCCTCAGCTGCAATGTAGGTGCTGGTGGACCTGCCCCAGTGGCAGGTGCTGCCCCAGCAGGAGGTCCCGTCCCCTGTCCCCTCCACCGCTGCTACCCCAGCTGAGGAACAGAAAGTGGAAGCAGAGAAAGAAGAATCTGAGGAGCCTTGTGACATGGGCTTTGGTCTTTTTGACTAAACCTCCTTTGTAACACATTCAATAAAAGCTGAACTCTGCAACGACAACAACAAAAATGCATTGCTAAAGTTTTCAAACCCCGGCCACTACTAAAACGTAACTGTTTTATTTTACATTTGCACCTGTGTTAATAAGGCAGGATTTAAATTCAAGTCAGGATGCCTCCCGCACTCATGCTCTCTTCCAATGTCCCCAAAGCTTTCTCCATACCCAGATGTAGTGCTCTTCCCAATTCAGGTTAAAATTACTTCCTTCGACTCCACGTTCTCTACGCTTATTGCTCAGCTCCACCTAACATTCACCGACTGTCTTCTCTCCCTTATTGCTTCCCAGCAGTGAAGTATTAAGGGAAAAATATTTTTGATAATGATAACCTACTTACATTCAGGGTAGTTTGCAGCATGAAACATTTGGTGAAGATTGGATTAGAAAAGGGTATGTAGTTTATGGCCAATTTAAAGTCCATTATTGTTCATGATAAGTAGTCAATAAGTATGTCTGATGACCATTTGAAAATGCATTCTAGAACAGACGAAGGAAGATGATTTCCCAGCTAAGAGACTTAAATGTTTGGGGACTTTAAAACAGCCATCAAGGTCTCCTTTTATGACTCACCATCTTTAACTGGGAAAGCAGCTAAATAGAGTTCTTGGGTCAAACAATGTTGTCAGAGAGGAAGGTGAGCACGATTCACTGTTATTTCACTCTAAAGGAACACTGTGTACATCCTGGACGTACCCCTCAGGGCTCTGAATGTGAATCGCTCTATTGTGGTAATGCAATGCTAGCTTCTATTGAAGAGCAAGTCCATCGCACCAAGTTCCTATGATTCATGGTGGCTTACCCCCCAGATTCTCTGGACCAGTGACTGAGAAAGATAAACTAAGTAAGAAAAACTAGAAAAAGAGAAAATGGAATTCTCTACCCACCTACACCTGTCCCTGTGGCCAACGTCCATTTCCTCCCCAAAAGAGAGGAATTACACACCTAAAATAGTCAGTCAACTAAATTAACTCAGACACTACAATTTTTAAAACTTGGGCTTCTGCTGATAGCATCTTTGTTTCATTTTGCCGAATGTACATCTCCATTTCTCAATAGCACTTTCTCCCTCACTCCTAGCCATGGTGCTGCTACACTAAGCTTTCTTATTACTGTATTTTGCCATGATTAATGTACACTTTTTGCCCAAATTTTTGAGGGAAAAATAAGAATGCACATTACACATGGGTAGCACTGATTCCCTGTATCTTGGATCTGTTGCTGTGTTTTGTAATTATTGGCTACATAAAATTTCTTGTACCATAATGTGTTCAAAAATAAATGCTAAAATTCCTTTATAATACAAAAAACCAAGTATCTAAATATAAATAAATAATCAAACTAAAATTTAAAACAAAAGATTTTTTCCTGAAATTTGGGGCCAAATACGTGGGTGCACAGTATATACCAGAGTGTATTATACATGGCAAAATATGGTAATTTCTAAAGCAGCCTCCATACTCTCAGGCATCCATGCTCCCCCTGTGGTAGGCAGAATAATGGTCCGTGAAGATTCCCTACTCCACAGAGCATGTGACTGTGTTATTTTACATGGCAAAGGGACTTCGCAGATGTAATAAGGTTAACGCCATTGAAATGTATAGATTATCCTAGATTTCTCAGATAGGTCCAATCTCATCATGAGTCCAGGCAACCAGATACGTGCAGCACGAAAATGCCACCATCCACCGTTGCTGGCTTTGAAGATGAAGGAAGGAGGGAGGCACTACCCAAGGAATGCGGGCAGCCTCTTTGAGCTGGAAAAGACACAGAAACACATCGCCCCCTAGAGCCTCCACAGAGATATGCACTCTGCCAACACCTGATTTCAGCCCAGTGAAACATCCACAGGTTAATAAATAAATTTATATTGTTGAAATTACCAAGTTTCTGGTAGTTTGTTATAGTAAATACAGTCACTTATATATTTCCTATACCTAGAACGTTCTTCCCTACCTTGACTCCCTGGTAAATGTGTTGTTCTTTTAGGCCTGCTCAAATTTCACATTTCTCCATGAAGACTTCCCAAGGGCAACCCTCCTGTCAGTTTCTGTGGGTCAGTCCATCCTCTTTACCCCCAAATCTCTTCATATTTATGACAATTAACATATGACCATTAACATATTGAGATTGTTGTTATAAACAGAACCCCATCATCTTCCCACACACTACCTATCCTTAACATCAGAGACCATGCCTTTTAATCAAAGCACAGGGTCTAGCATATAAGAGGCTCTAGTAAGAGCACAGGGTCTTACTCTTATAGGTAACAGGGATGGGGGGGAGAGAGAGAGAAGTAGACAGATTAAAAACTGAAGTCTGAGGCCTGAGTTCTAAAAGAAGTCAGAGAAAACATAAAAGAAATCAGGCTATAAAAATGTAATAAAACAAATAGTAAAATATTAAAATATGATCTAAGCACCCACTTTTCTAAGTTTTCAATATGCCATGAATCATAGCTGTGCTAATGTAATACTTGTGGGGGGAGGTTGAATGAGTATTTAGTGAGCTCTTCAAAATTACCATCAACTTCTGGTCAAGATGGCGGCACAAGTAAACACGGCTCGCCTCCTCACACAACCACATCAAAATTACAACTAAACTACAGAACAGCCATCACTCAGGATGGTCAGAAATCGAGTTGAATTGAAGACTGACAACAGTGGAATTAAAGAAACCACATCCAGACTGGTAGGCAGGGCAGAAATGCAGAACAGGCTGGTCCCACATCCACATGTGGTGGATAAAAATTCAGGAGGGATTTCTCAAGATAGAGGAGTCCCAGCCCCACACCAGGCCACCAGCCCAGGGTTCTGGTGCCAGGAAGATAACTCCCCATAACTTCTGGCTGCAAAAACCAGCAGGGATTGAGTCAATGGAAGAAAATTCTAGAGTCCCACGCAATTCCCTTCAAAGGACTCACACATGGATTTACTCACACTCAGCCCTCTGAGCTCTAGCACCACGGCAGCCGCTTGAGAGGAACCAGTGGCATATGGGGGAGGAACTGGAGTGTCTGGCATCAAGGCAGGAGCTGGGGGGCAGCTTTACCCCAGAGAGAAATGTGGGCAGAGGCCACTGTCCCCTTTCTGAACCCTCCCCACACAGAGCAGCAAGCCAGAAGGTGGTTGCCATATCTGAGATTCCATCAACCTAGCTAACACTGTTCACCCTGCCCTGGAGATTCCCTGAGACTGTGTCCTACCAAAAATATGGATGACTGGTCTTGCCTCATGCTTCTCAACTTCCTAAATGCTATCAAACAAGCAACAGCCCACCTCAGAAAACCCCAAGTCCCCAGCCTCTAAACTCTTCTTAGGTAACCCCAGGCATGGCACTAGCAGCAGCCAGTCCAGATTCACAGCTTGGCTTCGCCTGGGAATCTCCAAGCCCAGCACAAGTAGCAGCCATCTCAGATGGCTATATAGCTCAGGCAGTGTGGCTCCAGGGCAAAACACGGGCAGGGGCTGACCTTAGCCTGCACCACCTAGAAAACCCTAGAGCCTGTGCACCCAGTGGACAGCTACAGCACCACTACCCTGCCTCTGCACAGTTGATTCTCCATGGAGAGTGAAGGTTGGTGGTCAGTGGGCACAGCCAGTCCTTGCAGCTGACTGGCCTGGCTAAATCCCTCCCATTGACCTGCCAACAGCAACCAAGGCTCAACTACAAGAGGAGGGTATACTCAGCCCACATGAAGGATGTACCTTGAGTACCCAGCTTGTATGATAGAGGAGGCTGAGCCACTGAACCCTATAGGACACCTACTACATTAGGTCATGCTAGCAAGACAGGGAGTCATAGCAGTTCTACCTAATACACAGAAACAAATACAGGGAGACCGCCAAAATGAGGAGACAAAGAATCATGGCCCAAATGAAAGAACAGATCAAAACTTCAGAAATAAAGCTAAACAAAATGAAGATAAACAATCTATCAGATGAGAGTTCAAAATACTGGTTGTAAGGATGCTGAAGGAACTTAGTGAGAATCTCAACAGTATAAAAACTTCCAGTCAGAAGTGAAGCATATACTAATTGAGATAAAGAACAATTTACAGGGAAACAACTGTAGAGTAGATGACGCCAAGAATCAAATCAATGATTTGGAACATAGGGAAGCAAAAAACAATCAATCAGAACAAGAAGAAGAAAAGAGAATCCCTGTATGGTATTGTTGGGGTAGGGGGTATCAGGGGGCTATATGGTAATGGAAAAAAATATAATAAAGATTACATATTTTTAAAAAGAAACACAAATCCAAAAATAATAAGAATAGTTTAAGCAGCCTCTGGGACTTCAAGAGGCCCAACATTTGTGTCATAGGGGTGCCAGAAGGAGAAAAGAAAGAGCAAGAAATTGGAAATCTATTTGAAAAAATAATGAAAGAAAATTTCCCTAATTTGGTGAAGGAAATAGACATATAAGTCCAGGAAGCACAGAGAGTCCCAAACAAGATGGATACAAACAGACCCACACCAAGACACATCATAATTAAAATGCCAAAGGTTAATGATAAATAGAGAATCTTAAAAACAGCAAGAGAAAAAAAGTTGGTTACCTACAGGGGAGTTTCCATAAGACTGTCAGCTGATTTCTCAAAAGAAACTTTGTAGGCCAGAAGGGACTGTCAAGAAATATTCAAAGTCATGAAAAGCAAGGACCTACAGCCAATATTGCTCTACCCAGCAAAGATACTCAGAATTGAAGGGCAGATAAAGAGCTTCCCAGACAAGAGAAAACTAAAGGAGTTCATCATCACCAAACCATTATTATATGAAGTGTTAAAGGGACTTATCGAAGAAAAAGAAGATCAAAACTATGAATGATAAAATGGCAATAAACACATATCTATCAACAATTGAATCTAAGTAAGCAAACAAGAAGAACAGAGGCAGGATCATGGATACGGAGAGCATTTTAATGGTTGTCCAGTGGGGGAGGGGGTCATGGGGGAATGGGTGAAGAGGTGAGGGGATTAATAAGTAGAAATAGGTAGTTACAGAGTAGCCATGGGGATGTAAAGTACAATATTGGAAATGGAGTAGCCAAAGAACTTACACACATAACCCATGGACATAAACAATGGTGTGGGGATTGCCTGAGGGTGTAGGGGGTGCTGGGTGGAGAGGGACAAAGGGGGAAAAATCAGAAAAACTGTAATAGTATAATTAATAAAATATCATTTAAAATAAATAAATACATAGATATAAAATTACCATTCTGCTAATTTGTTAACTATTGGATGGGAAGAGAATATTCTTTTTTTCATGATGAGCCCTGGACTCCCCCACCCCACTCCACTCAGTCCCAGGTGACAGATTTGGGGGCCCTGGTGCCCTTTAGCTCTTTTCAGGGTTGTGGTTTTCCAACTTAGATCTCGCAGAGGGCTTGTTAGAACAACTTGTCAGACTCGTTCAGAGTACCTGATTCAGTAGGTCTGGAGTAGACCCACAGAGTTTCATTTTTAACAAGTTCCCAGCAATACGGAAGATGTCGGTCAGAGAACACACCCAGGCCTCTGGTTCTGACCACTTCTGGCTTCTCTGGACAGTCCGTGTAAGAAGACCTCTCGGGGTCTAGGCACTAGCCAGCATCAGTTGGCCCAGGCCCCAGGTAAATAATGATTTCCTTCCCCTCCCCAAGCACACAGAGGTCTTCCTTATGAAACCAGACCCTCAGTTCAGCTTCAGTTTCCTCAGCGCTTAATCCTTTCTAACTAACATTGTGACACCTCTCCCCCGACTGAACCCCAGAGCCTGATCATTAAAACAGATCCGGCCCAGCATCCGGCCCCTGGGAGGCAGTGGGCTGCCAGAGGGCTGGGAAACCCAACAGCTTTGAAAGCAGATCCAACAAGATCACATTACAATTTGGACTTAACTCAGTCAGAAAGAAAACCATTAACTTCTTCACCTAGAAATAAAATATTGTTTCTAAATGGGAAAAACTTTTCCAAAATATACCTAAAAGTTCCCTCTCAATTCTTCATGGCCCGGAAGTACTCTTTACATCCGGAATCAAAGCAATATCACCTGTCTTTCCACATTTCTCACTATTTAGGGCTGTGCTCCTTCAGAATCAGGTTGGTCCAGACTTCACCCCACACACTTTCAATCCATTCCCTCTTCGCTTCCCCAAAAAAGAAAACTCAGTGAGATACAGCAGAGCTTCTGAGAAAGAACAAGGAGTGTCATCCCCAAAATTGTGGTGGGTCAAGTCTAGCCAGAGCCTAACTACCTACAGAATGGACAGAAGGGAAAGCCAGACTCTCCCTGAGAACTACAGACCTCCCTTACCAATGGATCCCTGGGGTGGACAGATGGAGATCTTTTACGGCTCTGACGGATATCCAAGCACATCATGACTGTGTCAGCAGGGTCACCTCCCCAACCCCAGATCACTGACATCCTTGAAGCCTAGAAAAAAAAGGGAACTGAACATCACGGAAAAAAACTCCAAATTTCACAGTATTCTAAAATGCAATAAATTACTTTGCCCACTGCCTGCTGCTTGCTATTACCGATCCAACACTAATCTGGACAAACAAGCTTTACTGCCGTTGAGTTAAACCTGAAATGGGGCCTTGCACTTGAAGGCCTTGGAGAATGGAGTATTTACAGCCGTGTTTCAGCGCTGCTCTCCACCAACCCAGGGATGTGAATTTTTGCCACTGATTCCCCATAGTCCTAAATTCATAAAACTGAACTTTTCAGGCATTGGAATAATATTTTTAACTGTATGCAACATTACATTCAAATTCCTTTCCCAGGATGCTGTTTTCATTCCAGACCGGTCGCCACAGACCTCCACAGTCGGCAGAATTTTCAGACATGCATAAATATAAGTGCACACAGCCGTTTACTCTGGTGAAATTTCACGTACACAGGGAGGTTATTTTTAGTCATGGAGCCCAGTCAAAACTTTGTAAAAGGCAAAATCAAGCAAAAGCATAATTGGCAGGCAGAGTGATGATGTTCTTATTTTTCCCCTTATTTGTCTGATCTGTTCTAGACGTTGGTAGACACGTGTACATGTCTACATGCAGACAAGAGAAGTAAATGTCCTAATGAGGGTGGTTTTGATGATAATAATGGCAAGATCAGTAGTCAAGATATTCCTCGACATTTTTGTTCAATATAAAATCCATAGGTAGGCAGGATCACATTTATCCAGATAACCATGACTTTCTAAACATGTCAGAGCAAAGTTAGCTTGCCCTTTGGGAGCAGGAAAAAACAAAGCATGCATCAGATACATAAGCAGTCAAGCAAAAGTGACTGAAAATCCACTAGACTACCGTATTTTTAGGACTATCAGACGCACCTAGGTTTTAGATGAAGGAAATAAGAAAAACAATTTTGAAGCAAAAAATGTGGTAAAATACTTAATAACCTGTGACCCCGCTCCACTGCCACCAAATGTGGGAGGAAAATGAAGTCTTATAGTCCAAAAATATGGTATATACTCCCTCCCTAAGGGCTAAGACTTGGTCTGTCTGGTTGATTGCTGTAGTTCAAATACCCACAGAAATAACTGGCCTATAGTAAATCAACTGACTCAGTAAAATTGAGGTTTACACACTCCATTGCATGGCTAGCTAATCCATGTGCTAGATCCTATCGGTCGGCTATTGCCACAATAATGCTATGTGGCAAACAACCACGGAATCTCAGCACCGTACAAGAAGCTTCTGTTTCTTGTTCACATATCTGTTACTTGGTTAGAGCTCAGTAAATCTAGGTTGGGCTCAGATGGGCTCGAGATCGCTCTCTGTGTCTGTCATCCTCTTTGGACCAACAGCACCTGAGCCATGGTCTTCTCTCAGAGAAACGGAGCAGTGCAAGAGGCCAGGTCGAACCACAAGCTCTTCTCAAGCCTCTGCTTTCGTGTCTGTGAATATCGTGCAGACAAAAGCCAAGTCACATGGCCACACCCGGCATCCCTGGGGACAGGGGCATGTCATCCTGTGGAAGCAGGTGGGAAGGGAGGGAGTGTATCCCACAGACCAGCATTTCTAAAACTTGCATAAGGTAATTTCTCTTTAAAGAAAAAAAATTCCTCAAGAACCTCTGGGGTTGGCCAAAGTTATTTTTACTATAGTTCACTTAAATATATAGAAATACAAAATGGCTTATAGACATCTTACGCTGATGGTCTCCTACCACTATATAACCAAATATACAAATTAAACTCAGACAAAACTGCAAAGCCAAGAAAACAAAATGTCATTTATGCCATGTAAAGGATCATGGCATTTCACTGACACTAGATTGTTGCTTTCGGTCTGACTGCGGAGCTGACCGTTTCGGCCCGGTCTCCCTTCCACTCACCATGCCCGTGCAGCCACGTGCTAGATGAAGACCCCATTTCTCAAACATTTTGTCATCTCTGAAAAACAGCGCTCTGTGCTATCATTGATGCAAATGCACTATTTTTGTATCAAGCCTGCTTCTATATCCTGCTCATTAGACCAGGACAACTAGCGAATTTCTCCTCAGCACCAATGCTGCAGAAAACCCGAATGCACTGAAGTGGATGAAGAAGCATCAGTGCCGTGAAATTACGCATTTTCAGATGACCCAGGAGAGGGACATATTTTTAAGATTGTTATTTAAATGAAACTTCAAAGTATGCAGGTCTCACTGAGAATGCCCCAGAGAAACACAGACCTCAGCTGGAGAAACACAGAGCGAGCCCACACCCTCCAGCGCGTGGCTTCCTGACCATCACGTATTGTGAAGCCGCTCAGTGCAGCCCTGCGTTCTGGAATCCACAACTACATCTGTTGCCTCCTTAGTGCTCATTCACAGTCACTAACACGTCCACTACAAACCCCAAGCCAGGCTCTAAAAGCTCAAAAGTGCTCTCGATAAACTCTCTAAAACTAAATAGGCCAGAGAGATTAGGAAGAGGGAGGCCTGCGAAATACAACATTTCATTGTCAGGGGTGGACGTCTCCCAGCGTCTGTCCCACCAGCACCCACTGGACTACCCTCCTCAGCTTAGTGAACCTTCTGGTAAGGGGATGAGCAGAATGGCCCAGCCGACTCGTTCTTCCAGGAATTTCCATCTCCAGGGGAAGAATGCCAGGGTGGAAAATGACTGCTACAATTCATCCTGATGTTAGTCCTGAAAAGACTATCCCTTAGTTCTCCAATATTGAGAATCCCAGAATTGCCCAGGTTCCTTTCTGGGGCCGGGTTACATACAACACAGGCTTCTCCTTCACTCTGGGAGCTGCCCCATGGCCTTCCAGTGGATTCCTTTTTGGTTTGAGTAGCCAGAGTTGGTTTCTGCACCCCAACTGCTAAATATTCCAACATGAATTTCTAAACATAAACAATCTCAAACAAGGCAATGATTACAAGAACAAATGCAACTGTGTTTGCCTTTAGATTCCCAAAACAGAAGTGATCTCATCCCCAAATGCTGTTTATGCTGTATATTCAGCTGTTGAAGCTTGGAGTTAACCCTTCCTCTTCCATCCTCTGACCCCAGAGCTTTGGAAACCCCCCACCAAGAGGCCAGAGCGCTGACAAAGGTCACCCCGAAAACTGCCAGGGCAAGGGTCACTGGATGCTCATGCAAGACAGGTCTGTGCTCCTTTAACTCATCCCCAGGCCCCTCAAACACGTAAGACTTGGGCAAGGAGGGCTGAGGGGACCAACAGATGGCTCGTCACACCTCCATAGCACAACCAGGTTCAAGTCTTCCAAATACCAATAATGCTGAATCACTTTATATTTTTTTCAGTCTTTGTATGAACACTGCTACCCCTACCCTTTTTGGCCCATTTGTGGAGCCCTTCCTACTTCTACAACATGCAGATCAAAAACAAACAGCATCCCACAGAAAGAGGGCACCTTGGGGGTAGGGACTAAGTCTTACTAATCTCTAAGATCTCAGGGTCAAGCACAGTATTTACTTACATGCAGTGCGTATGCTCAATGAATCTGCTCAGTGTACTGGATGATTGAATCAATTACTCAGTCAATCCGAGGATATACACAGGCACTGCTGGAAGACCATCATCGTCATCGTGACAATACCAAACACTGATATGGCACCTGCTCTGTGCCAGGTACTGTTTTAAAAATCTTCATGTATTAACATTCAGTTGTCATTATAGCCCTGGAGGTAGTCACTATCATCATCTCAATTTTAGAAGTGAGGAAAGAGTATAGAGATGTTAAATAACTGGCCCGAGGTCACCCAGGCAGTACGTGGCAGGGTGGGAATGCAAACCCAGGCAGTCCGGCCCCGGAGTCCCTGCTCGGGGACACTGTACTGCCCTGTCTCTCACAGGACAAGAACATGTCAGGCCAAGTGCACCACGATGCCTGGGGGTTGAGACCTGCCTTTATCCCCTACACACCTGACAGGGCAGGGGCTGAGCGTGGCTTAAGAAGGACACGCACCAATCTAGCAAAAAAGGGGGAAAGAGAGAGAGAGAGAGAAAGAACTCGTGGACTTGAACATCAGTGTGATCATCACAGGGGGCAAGTAGATGGGTGGAGGTGAAAGAGGGCATGGGGGATAAATGGTGATGGGAAAAATAATAAAAAAATAAAGCAAATTTAAAAAAAGAGAAGGGCATGCACCATTCACTCCTATTCCTTCCAGCACCTGCTCCAAAGGGACTCGGGAAGCAGTGGAGGAATGAACAGCTACATGTGTATGTTTTAGACACATTGCACCCTGAACTCCTCAGGTGCCTACCTAATCTTGTTCCCATTACTTGCCACTATTCACCACGTCCACTGAGAGACACTTAATGAAGAATAGCACATACGAAGCCAAGGCTGAAGTGACTCTTGGACAACTTAGCTTTGGTTAACACGAGAATATTTCTTATTTTCAGTTTTATGTCTAAAAATACACAAAAGGAAGAAGATATATATACTCTTCCACGGGGTGATGATGACATGATGATTTCGAGAAGAGGCTTTTCACAAATTGCGGCTGAAGATGGGAACTGAAACAGAAACAGCGACATCCGTACTGTCATTAAGAGTGTCACTAACCAATGAAAGGAAAAGCTAAATCAAATGCACGCAGTGCAAATTAATAGAAATACCAGAAAGAGCCTTACTTCATTGTCCATGAAATGCAATTCAACAACTTTGGAGCTGTATCTGTCTGTTGTCCCACCCCAATAAATGGGCAGGCAGCCGCACAGCTGCCCAAACCCGGTACAGCGGCGTGGGTAGGGGGGAGAGATATGTATAAAACATACATATATGCCCTAGCAAGCTAACCATTGTCTACAGTGACCAAAATGAGTTTCTGCTGTACTGATGACATGAAATGCACAAAAATTACATAGCACACAGAAACACAAACTTTCCCTCGTGGATGTTCGAGCCAGTGGGCAGAGGTCAATGATTTCAGCAGGAAGTGCGCTTGCGAAGCGCCCAGCACAGAATGATTCCCTTAACGAAAATCCATGCTTTACTTTTTGTTCTCCTGTGTTTCCTCATCGGCTCATGTATTCGCTCATTCGGCTACGATTTATAGAGGACCCCGGCCCGCTTCAATCTGAGGGACTGTCCGTGGAGTCCAACCTGTGATAAAGTATCAGTCTCAGCAATTCCTTCTTACCCCAGCGAACAATCAAGAAACCCCAGGCCGTGGACTCCACGGAACCCGGCAAATGAAAAAGCTAAAAAGCAGAAGGGGCTTTGAGGTCTGAAGAGAGGGTGGAGAAAAGAAGAAAGAAACAGCGCGAGAGATGCGCTCCAGACCCGGAATAGAAACGCAGAGGGCTGCCGCAGGTTCCGGTCTGCTGATCTGAGGAGTCCCATTACTTTGTCCTGATGGGAATCCGGGCAGCATTTTTCATCTCCGTCCGTGGCTTCTCACTGCCCCGCATGCAGGCCTCACCTCCCGATGAAGGCCATCTGCAGGCCGCCTGTGAACTCCGGGACGTGAGGGGCAGGGACAGAGCAATAGTGGGTGAGCTGAGGATGTGAACAGCTCCAGGATCCACTTGAGCCCCTGTCCCAGCCACTGGCAGGTCCCCAAGGAATGCTGGCTTCAGACCTTTGGGAGGGTATTCCTTCATGTTCAAATGCATAAATATAAAGTCGGAGCCTCTGGTCCACCCAATGGGAAACACCAAGGGCCAGGGCATTGAGCCTTTTGGAGCTCAGCTCTTTGCCCCTATCCCCTGCCTCCTCCCTCCCCGACCTTGTCCCCAGTTTCAAACTCTCCCTGGGCTATGGGCGTTATCTATGGGAGCACCAATATTATAAACACCATCACTGCCCTCCCTCAAAGCTAAAAATCCAGACCATTTCCACCCCACCACGTTTCTAAGTAGATAGGTTTGAGGGGGGTAACAGTTTTTAGTAATTTTATAACTGCGTACAATTTTGTAACAATAAATGACTCACTTATTCATGGGAAGACAAATAAGTCTTCAGAAAATCCACCAGGATTCTTTTAAACTCCTAGTTTTACCTTCCTGGACCCAACACGTAGTTGCTAACAAGTAGTGAAATGAGTCATTTTTCTTCACGCTCCCTTTCCCCTGATGAGGAGGCCAATAAATACCAAAATGACCAAAATGGAGGCATCCCAGAAAAGCACAAGAAGAAACATCACAGGTCCCATGTTTGGAATTATCACAAGGACATTAAACCAGGAAAAATCCTTGTCCAAGAAAGCCAGTTCCCTCCTGACTCACCCTTCCTAAAATGTGTTGGTTCCGGTTTCCTAGGACCTTATTCATTAGCTATGAAGAGCAACTTAAGCTCTTTGCCCAAGATGAGAGGGGACTGTATCTCCAACAGCAGCCTGCAGTTCATTAGAGCTCTGATCAGTAGTTCCAGAGTCCGTGAGGGGCATGGCGCTAGGCCTGGAGGACGCACCCCAAAGAGACAGAGTTCTGCCTTAATGAGGCTTGGGGCATAGTCAGGGAGGCAGCCATTAATTACACAAACAGCTGTTTAATTACAATTGTGACATAGTTTTAAAAGAATACAATTTGGGAAAAACCATTTCCTTTCAAGGTTTGCGGTTAGGGAGGAGAGGGGAGATCAGCAGCGAGGCAGGCATGTGCCCACAGGTTAGCATCTGAATGCATGTCTGAAAAGGAACCTTCGTTCCTGTTCTGTGAAATATCAATATGACCTTTGCACCCAGAGACATCTGTGCAAGATGCACAAATTTACGTCAGAGTAAAACTTTGGGGGGAAAGTCTTCAACCAAAGCACACGTCAGAGTTTTTCTGTGCACAGCCCCAAGTAATGAAGGAGGCATTGGCCTGATGCTTGTCTGTGATACCGTCTTTCTATAGCTCGGGGTCAGCACCGGCTTCATCCCCCTCTGACCTCCTCCAAGCTCTGCCCCTCCCCATCTGCCACTGGACACCTACCCCCAAGCTCATTTCCACTAATTCCAGCAGAAACAACAACTGACAATATAGTTATTGCGTGATAACAACCTGGTTGTTGGAATTATTTGCATTTTAAAGGAGAATTCCAGAAGACTGAAAGAAATCTTTCAGATTCCAGAAATCAGTATGATAAAATGTTGTTTGCCTGACCTATCAAATGCTGTCTGAGAGAGAAAGTCCCCCAAACTGTTGCTCGTGGAGAAGTATCTCCACCCTCTGAGCCTCCTCTCATATGTGCAAACCCTGAATTATTCTCTTATTTCCATTTGTGTTTATTTCTAGCACACCGGTCCCTGGAGCACCTAAGGTGACAGAAAAACATGTGAAGCTTTTTTTAAATAAATATTTTATTGTTGCTCTATTACAGTTGCCCCAATTTTTGCTCTTCTCCACCCAGCCCACCCCCACCCCATTCCCACGGTCAGTCCCCACCCTGTTGTCCATGCCCATGGGTCATTCATACATGTTCCTTGACTAGTCTCTTCCCTTACTTTCCACCCTTCTCCCCCTCCCCCAGCTCCTCTGGTCACTGCCAGTCTGTTCCTTGTTTCCATGCCTCTGGTTCCCTTTTTTAAAACAAAAACTGAATCTAAATCTAGAGACCATGTCAGGATATAAAACACAGATCAGATATCATTGAAAAAAATGTTACTTAAACACTTAACTCTGCTACTGCTTTTTTTCCTCATCCTTCAATTGTGTACTTTTAAGTGATAAAGAATCAGTCTTGTCCTAAATGCACACCCACACACTCCTGTCCTTATGTGAACTTGACCTAATTTCCTTTAAACAAGAACTTTCCAGGAAGATCATCTGGTAAACTACCACTAAGAGCCATCTCTCTGAATGACAACGGCCTCCTGAGAGCATACGACGCTGGTATATTTCAATGGTGAAATAGTGTGAACCAGATTCAAAAGTCAAACTGACACCTTTTAGGCAGCCTAAGCAGTATCACTTGTACCCTCTCCTCACAATTAGAGGAATCTGAAGCTCCAAACCTCATTCAAGTTGTTTTTGCATTAGCACACCTCACAGACCTGGCAGAGGCAGGAAGCAGGAGCCCCATGAAGGAGGGAACAGAAGTGAAGAGGATAGAACCAAACTGAATCACATCGAGCAAACAGACTTCCCCTTCCATGTTATACTGGGGCCTGTCTTTCTCTCTCGTCTAGTAAGACTTTCCATCTGGCTTCGCAATGCCAGAATCCCCTTCATCACATGCTCCGCATTTGCTCTGTTCTGTTGAACTGCTTGTACATTCCGAGTCCTCCGGTTTTATCAGTCTTGTTCTACATAATTGGTTTTATCTCCTGCTGCTTCACCCACAAACCCACACGAGAACTAATTTTGTGGTCTACCACGATCCAAAGCCCAAACTGTTGAAAGGAGACAGAGAGGACACTGCTTGCTTTCCTACGCCAGGTGCACACCACAGAGGTGTACTGGGTTCCTCAAAAGGCTGGACACTGGCAGACAGGCACCAGGCCAAGGGTGGTTGGGAAAGGCTCACACCCAGTGAACCCAGAGACTTTGCTTCTACTCCCCTCAGTACACTCCTTTTCGTTCTTCTCTCCTCTATTCCCAGTCTCATCCACTCAGGTGGTTACAGTTACAATCATATGTCAGTGACCCCGAACTCTACCTACAGCCCACCAGACCCCCACCCTGAGAGCCAAATCCACATTTCCAGATGTCTACTTGACCTCTCCATTTGAATATCTCACACTGTCTCACAACATCACAAATGGGGGAGGCAGAGAAGTAGGTATACAGTTGTTCATATGAAAAATAATACTGTAATTAATAAATAACAATGCAAGAATAAACTGCTTCATGTACTCACAACAGTAAATCTCCTTTTGCCCCACACTGTGTGTGTGCGTGTGTGTGCGTGTGTGTGCGTGTGTGTGCGTGTGTGTGTGTGTGTGTGTGGGTAAGTGGTTTGTTCAAGATCTCAAAGTTAATGATGCAGCTGGGACTGGAGTCCAGTTTCCTAGACCCCCTGCCCAGTCAGCGCTACACTGAGGCCCGGGAGAAAGAAGTTGACCCTAGAAACATCCTACAGAGTGGAGGACCTCGGTCGCACCCATAGCCATAACTCAAATTTTAGAGGTATCTAGGGAAGGGGACTTAGTGATTGAAAACAGGGTAAAAGGGAATTCCTTCCCTACACTGCCATCTATTACACTTCTCCCTGTCCTTCAACACCAAGTTCAAGTGAAACTTTCTCTTCTGAAGGCTCCAGAGACTAACTGTGTTGCCTCCTTTAACAAAAATGGACTGATTCCAGGCCTGGGGCTAGGACCTGAGGAAACAAAGACAGTGAAACTCCCCACCCTCCCAGGTCCTGCAGTCTCCTCCAGTGCGTATACAGTTCTGCCCTGGCACAAACGGTATTGAGTACAAATATTTGTTTATCTCACTAATCTGAGAGGGCTTCAAGGGTAGAGACTTCTTCATCTCCATCCCCAAAAATGCCTCCCTCCCATTCCGAGTCAGAGGGAGCATCATAAAAGGAAGGAAGTGGAAGAGGAAGGTAACAGCCAAAGGTAAGTTGTATGGCTTCACATCCAACCCCAGCATGTGGAATGTGGACCACTAGCTCTCTCCCTTGTAGGTGTGACTTTGTGCACAAGGATTTTAAACCAGAGTTTGTCCAAACTCCCCACCCCTTGGGAAGTTCCCTAAAGAGAGGAGCCATATCTGATCTGGTGGCTGGAACCACTGTTTATCTCACTTGCTCAGACAGCACAACGTTCCATGTACTTTGCATGAATTTAATGGAATTCTAACCCATTCATTAGGAACAAGTTACTAGCACAATATGCATCCAGGTGATAGGAAATTGCAGCAGAAAGCACACAGGGCCACAAAAATGAGCTGCTGAACCAAGCGAGATCAGCTGCATATTAACATTTACAATTTGCAACTTCTTGTTCACTTCTCTTGTCTGCCAGTGCTGGCTAGCAGAAGAAGCCATAGCAGTCACCAAACAGTTCCGTTCAGTAAGTTAACTTCTTTCTTTAACATTTGGAAAATATCATTCTTTGATTTGGGCTGGGAAACAGAAAGTCTAGTTCATGAAAGAAATGTTCTGACAAAGCCTAGTTTGGGATTCATCTATTACATCTATTCTGTGAGTGCCCAGCAAGGCCTTCCCAATGCTCTGGAAGCCAGCGGGTGGTCAGAGGATGCAACAGCACGTTTGTCTGGGGCCCCAGAAGGAACCCTAAAAAAATAGGGAGATCCTACATCCCCAACTCCAATCCTAACCAATAAGCAGCTATGTTGTAGTTTAAGTTGTTGACCAAGAAGCTCCCCATCCACTTGAGATGATAACCTCAGTTCCCCACAAATTGGAAAACCTCTTTTTTCTTACAGGATAAGTGATTTTGCAACCATAGGAATATTTAGAATTAAAGATAGAGATGAGATAAGTCAACCTTATACTTCGTATTAAATTTAGGAATAAGCTTTGTAATCACCAGGATGCTTTGAATGCATTTGATATTTAACTGTTTTATAATTAAAGAGCATCTGACATTAAAAAATCTGACAGATTTTCTTTGCAATTTCAATGTAAAATGTATGATGAATTTAGACTTAAGAGCCTGAAAATGAATGTGCCTCATTTAATTTAGTATTTATTCATTTATTTAACAATATTAAACACATTCTTTGTACCCAGAACTGGAAAAATGCAAAGAAGTTATATAGCATTTTAGGGCTGAAAGGACCCTGTTCTAAAGAAGTTTATATATTATATGGGTATTTGGGGTTGAATAGTGCACCCTCAAATTTCATATATATTGAAGTCCTAATGCCCAGTCCCTCAGAATGTGACCTTATTTAGAAATACAGTCATTGCAGATTAATTAGTTAAATTAAAATGAGGTCACACTAGAGTAGGGTGGGCCCCTAATCCAACATGACTAGTGTCCCTGTGAAAAGAATAACACCTTAATCTCGGCTTTTTAAGCTCCAGAACAGTGAGACAGTACATTTCCTTTGTTGGAAGCCGCCCAGTTCACGTACTTTGTTACGGCAGCTTAAGCAAGTGAATACACTGGCAATGTACCTATCGCCTCTTAGCTCCAAGCCCAGCATTCTATTTTCTGCCCTGTGGTGCTGAAGCTGGAACTGCAAACAGTATCACCTACGCCCCTGTCAGCTGACTTCCTGGAAGTTTCTTCCGACACAGGGCACTAGAGAGAGACTGGGAGGTGGGAGGACAACGAAGGGACTTCCAGTTTCCCATTTCTGTCAGCATCACACCACCAGCAGTGCCAGGCTGGCTCCCGTCTCAGCTTCTCTGCCCACTCCCAGCACCAGCCACCCTGTGTCTGCTGGGATGTGTCACCCTCTGAGCCACACCAGCCTGGCCATCAGAATGCCACTGCTGTGTGCTCTCACCAGCCAGGCTGCCCCTCACCGCAGGCCCAGCCCATCCTGCCAGGCCCCTCCCCACAGCTCCTAAGTGCTTCTTATCCTACCCCTTTGCTGCTACTTTTGCAGCTGCTCCCCGTGGGTGACTCTGGCACTTTGTCGTCACTGTCAGATTTCCAGCACGTGTGGGGCCAGTGCCACGCATGAAACCTCCTCTGACTGAAACACCTACGATGATTGGGGTTGTCTGACTGGATCCTAACTGATTTAGCTTACATCCCCCGAGAAGAGACAAATACACAAATAATCAAAAATATATACAAGTCACAATAGATAGTGTTAGCAAAGGTACAGGTAAACACCCTCGATTTGATGTTCATGAGAATATACATATAATTCAGATTTTCTGCAGGGAAGTTTGGCAAAATCCCATCCCAAGAAATTTACCTGAAGGGATGAATCAAATAATACTCAAAATTTATGGACAAGGATGTCCACTGTAAGTAGCTACTTAAAAAATATAGCTATATATTCTTGACATGGAAATATACCCAGATCACAGGCTGTTAAGAGACAGAAGCAGATTTACAAATGGCAGCAATAGCATGAAAAAAGAGTTTGGGAAACAATTATCATTGTTTTATAACAAAAGATTACAAAGAGTAATCACTTCTGGGTGGTAGGAACTCAGGTGACTGGGCAAAGAGAAGTGTTCTATTAATAATGGTTACAAAAATAGTCGTAGAACACTGTTCTAATGTCAATTTAGAAATGCTTAAGTAAACTAAATATATAAAATAGTTGAGAAATTCAGGCATTTGAAAAAGTAATCATCCCACATTTATATTATTTAATCCAAATGTACAAGGGCATGCATTTTGGTTTTCTCTTTTCTACTATTTCTGTCACTTTTGTTTTTTCAAGGTGACCCATATTTATTCAGTGGCAAAAACATAATTCACTCACAGATACACTGGCTCAATGTGTGAGCCTAATTTAATAGGAAAATGGCAACCAAAGAGTAGAAGGCCAGAGAGCAGTCTCTATGGCCTTGGGTCCAAACTGCCTTAAATCTTTACCAATCGACTGTTGAAACAACTACGGGTATATCTGCAGCTTGCAAAGAAATGAGGAAACGGTGGAATCACCTCCTCAGAAACAAACTCGTCATGCAGTGGAAGAGACATCCCCTTTCAGCCACAGGAACAATGGAATCATCGAAAGAGAAAGGGTCACTGCAACTAAAACGCAAAACGGGGAGCGTAGTCCGGTCAGTGCTTCCCTCCTGCCCTGGGCACCCTCTGCGGCTCTGTCCTCTGACCCTTCAGAACAGGCCAGAGCAGCAGCTATTTAAAAGGAAGGGACGACTCACGTGAGCCCTCATCCTCATTTCTTAATATACTCTCACTCACATACTAGAAATCTAAAAATAGCATTGCCCATTGGAATTTAAAGGCTCAAAACTGAAAATTTCCCAGGCTTCACTCCAGTGATATTGAAAATGCAGATTTTTTTTCTATACCAACAAAAGCTTGGGGAATTGGGACTAAAGGCAATGAGGTCCAGGGATCCATCTGCTCCGTGCTATCTTGGGGAGAGGCAGTCACTGCTATTTTGGAAGTCTCAAATGCCTAGCAGGACTCGTATGAGGGAGCACAATGAACACTAATGTAACATCAGAGAAGCAAGCATCTGGAACCGGGCCCATTATCAGGCAGAATGACCCAGAGAGTCTTCAAGCCACCTGTACCAACCCTTGCAAATCAGTATGTACCAACTCCCCAAAATGGGTTTTAACCAGCATTCTTTTTCCTGTTGATGGTTCATTGATCATACAGAATAGTGAATTACAGCTTTAATTTCATTATTTTCTCAAGCATCATTTACACAGTCAGACAAAACTCCTTTAATATCTCCCATTTTATAGCACCATGGTAGGGCTTTGTCTCAAGGAATGTTTCCTTAAGTAGCTTATAGTCTGATGAGGAGGAAAGAAATGTACAGAAATTGTGCAATAAGGCAAGAAAAGAGATAAATACTATAAAGGAAACTGTAAACTTTATTAGCAGATGATATAATTATGTATCTAGAAAATCCAAAGGAATTACAAACAATTACAACAGGCATATGAATTAAGGAAGAACACAAGACGTAAAGTTAATATACAGAAACCAGTTGTATTTCTACAGGCTAAAAATTAACAACCAGAACTAAAATTTAAAAAACACTATTCACAATGGCATAAAAAAATCATATGCATAGGAATAAATTTAACAAAAGATGTGCAAGAACCCTACAATGAATACATTGCTGATAAAATAAATCAGCAATGATTTACTAATGGAGTAAATAAATGGAGAGATATGCCATATGTATGGATTGTTAAGGTATCAGTTCTCCCAAACTGACCTATACATTCAACAAAGCACCAGTCGAAATCCCAGCAGGCACTTTTTATAGACATTGACAAGCTTATTCTGAAATTTATATGGAAAGTCAAAGAACCCAAAATAGCCAAGACAATTTTTAAAAAGAAAAACAAAGTTGGAAGACTTAAACTTTCAGTAATTAAGACAATGGGCAAGAAAAACTTGAACAGGCACTTTGCAAGATAAGATACCCAAACAGACCAGCGAAGTTAAACTGGTGTGTTGCAAGAACTTTTTAAACATGCAATACTTAACCAGGGGCGCTGACCTTGCTTCCCTTAGACTGTCAAATTTAAAAAATGACAACAGCCACCACAACAATAGCCATTCAGTGTGAATGAATCAAAATTATAGCTATTTTTTTTGTCAGAATGGCAAAAAAGATATTATTTGAAGGGCTGCAGGATTTTAGTAATTAGTGTATGTGTGCCATGAGACGAAAAAAGTTGAAAATCGTTGAAACAGACAATAAGCATATGACATTGTGCTCAGTATCATTATTCATCATAGAATTGAAACCACACGCTTCATTAAAATCACAACGAGATGCCACTACGCATACGATAGAATGAAAAAGACGTACACCCTCAGATGACAGCAAGGATATAAATCAACTCCCGCATATTTCCGGTGAGAATGTAAAAATGGAATAACCCCTTAGGAAAACTGTCTGGTGGTTTCCATTAACATTAAACATACCCCTACCCTATGACCCTGAAATCCATTCTAGGTATATGTGCAAGAGAAACAAGGATTTGTTTAAGAATGTTTTAGCATCTTTATCTACAACTGTGAAAAACTGGAAACCCAAATTTCCACCAACAGAACATATAAACAAATGTTACCTATTTATACAATGAAATTCTACACAGCCATTAAAACAAGAACAATTGATAGATCCAATAGCATGGGTGAAACTCAAAAGCATTATGGTGAGCAAAATTAGCCAGAGAGAAAACAGCGCATATTGTATGACACCATTTATTTGAAGTTCGAAGACATGAAAACTAATGTATGGTGATAGAAATCAGAACATCATTACCTTTGGTAGCTGGCAGTGGTTATTAATGGGAAAAAAGCATAAGGGAAATTTCTGAGGTGGTGGAAATGTTTTATGTTTTGATCTGAGTGGGTTTTGCACAGGAATATGCAAATGTAAAAATTCATCAAGTTGTACAATTAAGACTTTCGCATTTACTATATGTAAATTACATCTCAATATAAGAGATAGTACAGAAATAACCAAATGGTAGGAGGAGAAAACTTCCAGAAAAGATATGCATATAAAGAGCTTTTGGAATGGTGAAATTTCTGAAGTGATAGTAAGGGACAGGGAGGGGACTAGGATCAGAAAAAGGGTCACATTTAAAATGACCCTTGAAAGAGGAAGAAGGTTTGAATATGAGGAAATGTAGTATGAAGGTGAGAGAAGGAAGAAAATATCGCAGGAAAGAAAACACGACACGTTGCTATGGTCTGAGCACTTCTGTAACCCACCCCCAAACTCATACGCTGATATCCTAACCCCCAAGGTGAGTGAGGTCTTGTGGAGGTTCCTAAGTATGAGCGTGGAACCTATGAACAGGATTCATGGCCTTGTAAGAGACCCCAGAGAGCTAGCCTGCCCCCTCCACCATGTGAGGACACCCCGAGAAGGCACCATCGACGAGGAAGTGGGCCCTCATCAGACACTGAATCTACGGGCGCCATGATCTTGAACTTCCAGCTTGCAGAACTGTGTTTACCACAAAATGTCCTCTGTTTGCAAGTCATCCAATCTATAGCATTTTTCTTATAGCAGCCCTAACATACTAAGACACACATTAAATGATAAAAATCTGAACTAAGGTAGATACCATAGGGACAGATGATAGGAAGAATATTATAGAGCCAGAGTGTACCTGATTTGCCAGTTCATAAAATACGGAAACCAGAGCTCAGCGCTGAAGGCAGTGAGGGAGTCATTCTTAGAGGGTGATGTGTGCAGTTGGTTAGTAAATATTTTTTTGTGGATAGATGGACAGACAGAGTGATGTAGATTGAATCAGATTGTTAAAACAAATATATCAGGTTTAAGTACACAAAATTGCTGGCATTTGATCATTTTGAGCCACACTGCAGTTTCTAATACATAAAAATAAAATAGGGGTCAAGCGCAGCTCTTGGAGCAGTCCTTTATTTAGGAAAAGGAAGAAGAAATGCCAGAGAATGAGCCGGTGGGAAAATGCAAATAGCCCTGGCCACGTGGCTCAGTTGGTTGGACCATAGTTCAGTGAACCAAAAGGTTGCTGGTTTGATTTCCCAGTCAGGACACGTGCCTACGTTGTGGGTTTGACCCCCCGTTGGGGCGCTACCAAAAGCAACATTGATGTTTCTGTCTCACATCAATGTTCTCTCTCTCTGTCTCTCTCCTTCTCCCTTCCTCACTCTCTAAAATCAGTCAATAAATTTAAAAGAAAATGCAAAATAATAATAATAATAATAATAGTCTTACGCATTTTGGGAAATGTATTACCTTAATTAAAAATTATTTAATTAAAAACTCTTGCCTAAGGACATGAACTGACAATTTACAAAAGATACACAAATTCTAATGCATATAAGAAATATTCAACATCACAATAATAGAGAAGTGAGCATTAAAACCAGAGGATATCATTTCACAGATTTTTAAAAGATAATAGTATATGTTTCTGGCAAGAGTTTAGAGAAACATTCTCACACATTTCTTTCAAAAGTATAAATTCATACAGACTTTCTAGAGAGCAACTTATTTATATGTATAAATTTCTTTAAATTTTTCATATCTTGTGACTCAGTAATTTCATTTCTAGGAGCTTATCCTAGGAATTTATTACATGCATAGTAAAAAGCGCACAGAGATATATGTAGAAAGATGTTTACCACAATCTTATTTATAATATAAAACATTAAAATAGCCTAAATGTCTAATAATAAGGAATTTCAGATTATACAATTATTTTTAAGTCACCCTTGTATAAGAATATTTAGTAATATAGAAGAAAGCTCACCATATAATCTTTAAAATAACACTTTGAAATTGTCCCCTTTTTTCCATTCAGGACATAAAAATTATATATATAGAAGTGTGTGTGTGTGTGTGTGTGTGTGTGTGTGTGTGAGTAAAAAGAACATCTGAAGAAATACAAGTACATCAAAATCCCCAACACAGTAGAATTACAGTAAGTTTCTTTTATCTTTTTGTTTTTAACAACAGCATAGGTCACCCAAACATTATTTATTTTTAAAAAAAACTAATGCTCTCGGATTGTCTGGTAACAGTGCAAAGGGTATGTGTATGTGCCTGGTACACGTCTCTCTCTTCTTTAAAAATTTTTTTTTAATTTATTTTTTTACTATTGTTCAACTACAGCTGTCCCCATTTTCCTCCCTTTACTGTCCCCTGCCCTACCCACCTCCCACCTCCTACATTCAATCCTCCCTCCTGTTGTCTTTGTCCCTGGGTCCTTTACACATGCTCCTTGACTTGACCTTCCCCTTCTTCCCCGTTATACCATTCCCCCTCGCCCCTGTGGTCACTGTCAGTTTGTTCTTTATTTCCATGTCTCTGTTTCTATTTTGCTCGTTTGTTTTGTTGATTAGGTTCCACTTATAGGTGAGATCATATGGTATTTGTCTTTTACCATCTGATTTATTTCACTTAGCATAATGCTCTCCAGTTTCATTCACGTTGTCATGAAGGGTAGGAGTTCCTTTCTTTCTGCTGCATAGTATCCCATTGTGTAAATGTACCACAGTTTTTTGATCCACTCATTTGTTGATGGGCACTTAGGCTGTTTCCATCACTTGGCTATTGTAAATAACGCTGCTATGAACACTGGGGTGCATAGGTTCTTTTGAATTGGTGTTTCAGGATTCTTAGGCTATAATCCCAGCAGTGGAATTGCTGGGTCAAAAGGCAGTTCAATTTTTAGTTTTTTGAGGAAATTCCATACTGTTTTCCACAGTGGATGCACCAGTCTGCATTCCCACCAGCAGTGCACTAGCGTTCCCTTTTCTCCACAATTTCACCAGCACTTGTGGTTTGTTGATTTATTTATGATAGTCATTCTGATTGGTGTGAAGTGGTATCTCATTGTGGTTTTAATTTGCATCTCTCTGATGACTAGTGATGCTGAGCATCCTTTCAGATGTTTCTGGACCCTCTGTATGGCCTTCTTGGAGAAGAATCTGTTCAGGTTCTTCATCCATTTTTTAATTGGATTGTTTGTCTTCCTGGTGTGAAGTCATATGAGTTCTTATATATTTTGGAGATCAAACCCTTATCTGAGGTATCATTGCCAATATATTTTCCCATATATTTGGGTTCCTTTTCATTTTGATGATGTTTTCTTAAGGAGAAATGCCCAGAAAGAGTGCTAAATGAAACAGAGGCAATAAACTACAGATATTGAGTTCATAACAATGGTTATAAGGAAGCCCAATGAGCCGAGTGAGAATTACAAAATCTACAGGGAAGCTACAAGGAACTTACTATGAACTACCTGAAAAAAGATCATAGAAACTATCAACAAGAGTCAGGAGGAAATGAAGAATACAATTTCTGAATTGAACAACACAGCAGAAGGAATCAAAAGCAGTCTAGATGAAGCAGAGGGTCAAATCAGGAAGCTGGAGGACAAGGTAGAAAAAAATTCCCAGAAAGAGCAAGAAAAGGAAAAGAAACTCAGAAAGAATGAAGAGGGGTTAAGAGAGCTGCAGGACAACATAATACTTAATAATATCCATATATAGGGATACCAGAAGGAGAAGAAGAGGAGCAAGGGATAGAAAACCTGTTTGAAAAAGTAATGATAGAAAGCTTCCCTAATTTGATGAGAGAAAAAGTCATACAGGCCCAGGAAGCACAGAGGGTCCCAATCTAAAGGAACCAAAGAGGCTCACTCCAAGACGCATCATAAATAAAGTGGCAAAATTCAAAGTCTTCTCTTCAAAGGGAGGCACAGAGATGAGTTTCTCATATCGCTAAAGAAGCTTAAGCTTCAAGACCTTGTCTGAGGATCCAGGGGCCGTTCTGAAACTCTAAGAGGGATCCTAATAGTGTGTCTACAGGGTCATTTGTTTGTATGTTTAATTTTGCGTGAATAAGCTATTTCAACAGCAGTTGGTTAAAACTGCCCCCTCTGCCACATTAGGTGGCAGCAGAGTAGCCCTGGCCATTTTGGGGATCCAGATAAGAAGTTGAGCTGGAATCCACTTAGTTTGAGGTGTTACAGGACATGTTACTGAGGTTTGTTATCCCTTCCAAGAAGTGCAGTTAAGTTGTCGCTGTCCCAGGGAGGATTCGGCTCTCAGGAATGTCCCTACCACCCACTGTGTTAACTCACCTGCTAAGCTATGGAAAATATCTTCCAGTCGCCAGAGGTGTAGCAGAAGGTTTAGTCCTCATTGACAACTGCCTCGGAGACTCATGGGCCTACAGAGGCACCGAGGCAGAAGGTGTGCCCCTGCACAAAGCAGGTGGAGGAAGTGGGACCAGGAGCACAGCTGTGTCAGGGGGTTGCTTCTTCGGGGCTGAGCCACCTGTGTGGACCAATTCCTGTTCTAACTTGTGACTCTGTCTCATACTTTTACCTCAGAAGCTCCTGACCTTGGTGGGACAACTGATTCCGAACTCCGCTCCCAATGGTCTGACCTACCTTCCTGCGTGTCACCATTTCTTCCTTTGCGGTCTTAGTCCTTGTGCCCCAAGGCCAGACTGGTCACCTGTATCCATCCTCACTGGCCTCTGTGCCTTGGGAATTTAGGCCTCGAGGCCTTCAACCCTGACCGAACTTGTATCAGCAACCATCACATCAGTTCCTCAGGAAACCCTCGGCCTCTTCGTGTGGGCATGCTGACTTCCACAAAATATTTATTATTTACGTGTATATAGATTTGTACCTACCTCTTTCTAAAAGGACTTGAGTAAACTTATAAAAACATATGCAATAAATGTGAATAATGAGGTTTTTAAAAATCAACTATGGGTATGTCAGTTCCGGTTACATTCAGCTGTAAATCTTATTTTCACCAGTCCATCATTCCTGTGTCGGGCTCTCCTCCCCAGGTGATGAGCTGGCTGCCGCACCTGTACACATCGCAGCTGCCTTCCGGGCAAAAGGGAGGAGGAACGGGAGACACTGCACCAAGACATCTTACCTCTTTTTGGTGAGAACTGAGTCTCACGGCCACTTTTAGCTGTAGGGTAGCCTGAGAAATTGAGTTTTTAAAGGGACCCATTGCTGCCCTGAACAAAATCAGGGTTCTGTTAGCCAGAAAGAAGGGGGCCGTACAGCACGTAGGAAACTAACAACAAGTGCCATATCAAGAAAAGTGCCACCATGCAGATGTTACCAAAGCCTATGGTCCAAAATTTTGTTGTTGTCTGACTATGAATATTTACAGAGGTTTATCTAATATTATATGATTATGTAAATCTGCTAAAAATTAAGTGTAAAAACCTAAATAATTACTTAAAGAATATCTTAGGGTTCTTCCCCTTTTCTCCTTCATTCTCACCCTTCTGAAAATTTCCCCTCCCTATTCAAATCAATAATAGAATTTTTGGCTCATAAATTGTTCCTACATTTTGCCTCATAATTAGGGTTGCCAGATTTAGCAAATCAAATACCCAGTTATATTTGAATTTCAAATAAAAATGCACTTTTTTTTAGCATAAGTTGTACCAAATAATACATGGGGCATACTTAAACTAAAAACTACTTATGGTTTATCCGACATTCTAATTTAACTGGGCACATTGTGTTTTATTTGGCAACCCTACCCATATCACTGCCCCTGGGACTTTATCCTAAGGAAATAACACAAAAGAAAGGAAAAGGGCCCTTCGGTGACAGAACAGTGAATAAGTAGAACAGTAAATGCCCTCAGAGAAGAGAAGAGTAAATAAATGATAGTCATTCTAATTTATGGAGTAGTCTACAGAAAACTAAAACCATTACCTTATGAAAAATTATAGCAGAATAGGCAAGTTTTGTGTACACTATAATTAAAACTCTAAAAGTGGTCATATAGAGTAAAAAGACCAAAAGGGATTAAGGGAAGAAAACAGTGTTAATTAGGAAAGACTTGAGAGGCTTTCTCTCTTCAACTTTTGAAATACCTTTATAATCTTTGTACGATATTCTGCGAAGAGAACACTGGTGAATTAGCATTAGTAACCAGGTTGAGCTGAGTGACCGAACACGTTTGCAGATGGAAAATCAGCCTCATCCCTAGGAAGGTGGCTCACCACCTGCCTTCCAGGCCGTCACTTTGCTGGACCTAACAGATGCCTCCCTGAAAATGAGACCAAGGGATTGAAAGCAGAGAAAGAAAATAAGATTTTTAGCAGCCCTGTAGCATTTACCACATTTCAAATCCAATAATCTGAGTGAGAAAGGTCAACTCTATTATCTGCAGTTGATATGTGAGAAATAGAAGCTCAAAATGACTTGCCAGGGAAAACACATCCTCTCACAGCAAGAATAGAGGGAGCCAACACAGAACACTCCTGTATTCATCTAAGAGGCTTTTGGATTGAGTAAGTACTCTCTGTATCTCTCTACTCACATCCGTCTAACACTGGTGAACAGGTAACTATAATTAGCACACAATAAATGACTTGTCATCCTTTTCCAAGAATACACACTATGAGCTGTTTTATTTTTTAAAATCCTCACCCAAGGACATGTTTATTGCTTTTAAAGAGAGAGGAAGGGAGAGAGAGAAATATTGATGTGAGAGGGTGACATCGATGGGTTGCCTCATGTATGCACCCTGACCGGGCATCGAACCCACAGTCTAGGTATGTGCCCTGACCTGGGATTGAACCTGCAGACTTTTGGTGTATAGGATGACGCTCCAACCACCTGAGCCACCTAGCCAGGGCTATGCGCTGTTTTTCTAATGCTGAGGGTGGATTTGTAGGGTCACCTACACTTTTCACCCAGCTGTGCCTGGAGCCCGCCCACAGCTCACATCTGCACAGCAATCATCTGGCCAGGATGGAAAGTACAGTCTGAAGAAAGGGAACAGAGTGAAGCAATGTTAAGCCAGCTTCCCTAAACAACCCCATCCCTTACAGAGCCATCTTGAAATCATGTCAAGTCTCCTAATCAACATCTGCTCGCAGCATTCCCAAACTTAAGTAACGCTCTCTATTCTTTCCCTATCTCTTCCCTGAGCAGAACTGTTCATCTAGACTCATGGGATGCCTGAGCATTATCTGGGTGAAAGATTTATTCAGACAGCACGTGTGTGAGATTAAGAGGATCATTTTGCCACTGACTGGAGAAGTGTGGCCTACGACGGTGGCCCCGTCCCATGGTTCCTCCCCAGGGTACTAAACACCTGGCGTTATAGACACTGGATTATGTCCATGAATGTGGATATAGAGAGTAATTTTTATGAGGTGGGGCCAAGAAAGGAAAGAGGACAGAAAGATGGGAAGAAATCCAAATACTGGTGGTACCAAGGACCTTGAAGATCTTTTAGAAAGTAAAAAGTAAGATAGAACTAGTAAAAAGTTTGTAAAAATGAAACAAACTAAGAGAAAGCTATGATGAGAAAGAGAGAGAGAGAGTGAGAGAGAAGTAATATCCTTAAGAGTCTGGCAGCCAAATTTCCAGTATGTTTCAGGCAGGTTTTAGAATCCCTATCTTGTCCTGTTAGGAAATCTAAGGAAATCCTGCCCCCAAAACTCAATGGACAGGAAGCCTCATCTCCAATTCTCTTTGGCCACTTCTGACCAGGCCAGGAGTACTTAGCAAACTTGATGGAGACCTACACCTTGGTGGGCCAGATTTTAATTGAATGCAGTGTCTCTGGAACTTGACTTCTTCCTCAGTCTTCTTTGCTGGTTTCCCTCCTCTAGATATCAGAGTGCCTCAGGGATTAACCCCGAGCCTCCTTCTCTGCCCAATTGTGTGATATATACACAATCTCACTAGGTGATCTTAGCCAAAGCCCTGATTAGAATGGGCAGCCAGATTCTCATTGCCAGTCCTGACCTCTCCCATGCTCCAGATTCAAATATTCAAGTAGCTCCTTGACATCTCCTTTTGGGGTGTCTTGTAGGCATCTCAAAACTTAATATGTACAAAACTCTTCTTTTCCCAGTCTCCCCATGTCAGTACATGTCAACTCCATGCTACTAGTTGGTCTAGAAAAAATCTTAGTCACCAACCTTGATTTACCTCTCCCTCGGTACCTCCCATCCAACTCACCTACAAATCCTGCCATAGCCTCACATGGCCACTTCGCCAGCTCCACTGCCACCACCCTGACCCAAGCCACCACCCTCTTTCATGGGGATTATTGCAGTGGTCTCCTACCTGGTCTCCTTGCTTCCAGTCTTGCCACTTTACTTTTTGTATATTTAAAACAGCCATCAGAGTGATCTTTTAAAAAATGTGAATCAGATTCTATAACTCTCCAACTTAAGATTCTTCCAATGGCTTTCCATTTCACTTAGAAAAAGCCCAAACTCCTGACCACACTACAAGTCCGTCCCGTGGTGAGCTGCCCTACTCCTCACCCGGCAGACCTCACCTCCCGCCACTCGCCCCTCATGCACTGTGCTCCAGCCACTATGGCTTCTTGCTGTTCCTTCAACCATCGCTGTCATTCCTGACTTGGCCTTCACACAGGCTGATCCCTTTTCCTGGAATTGTCTTTTCTAGATCTCTATATTGCTAGCTCATCGTTCAAGTCAATTCCAATGCTTCTTTGATCACTTTTTTTAAATGTGACACAGCTCTGGCTGGTGTGGCTCAGTGGCTTGAGCACCGGCCTGCAAACCAAGGGGTCACCAGTTTGATTCCTGGTCAGGACACATGCCTGGGTTGCAGGCCAGTCCCCGGCGGGGGGCATGCAAGAGGCAACTGGTTAATGTTTCTCCCCTGCTCCTTCTCCTTCCCTTCCCCTCTCTCTAAAAACTAAAATAAATAAAATCTTGTTTTTTAAAGGCGGCACAATATCTCCCACCTCTGTTACTCTCTATCCCATCATCTTATTTTATTTTATTTTATTCATTCATCAATATCTGAAAGTGCATTGTTCTTTCATTTACACATTAATGCTTGTTAATGAGTGCATATAAGACTCAGAGTCTATAGACAGTCATTGGTGAGTTCTAGACCTCAGAGGTTATAAACACTCAAGGCCGGGGGCCGTATCTAGCAGAGGAAGCTGAGGACACAGAAGCAAAAGTGAAAGCCAGACAATTCCCAAGGACTAGGGACCATGGCTGTAGTTTCTAGTCCTTTTCTTGCTGCAGCTCCCACAGAGCCTGGTGGCATTCCGGTACCCATCTTTGGGAATTTACCCGTTGTGTATCCTTTCCCCCATCACCTGAGCTAGCTTCAGTGAGCTTCTGTTTCATGCACGCAAACAGCACTGAGCATGGCTTAGAGCAGAGGCTGAAAAAACTACCAGCTGCCTGTCATTTGTTCCTTATCTGACCCTAAGAAAGCTAAGTCATCCTGAGGAAGTGGGTGGGACAAAGAGAGCTCTGCACAGCCACAGTATTTCTCCATTTTACAGGGAGAGAAACTGAGCCCAGAGGCATTCATGTCTTTCTCACGACAGCTACAAGTCCCAAGAAAACTTAGAATTTGAAGATAGAAGGATTCATTCCTCCTCTTATGAAACATGATCTCTACACCTAGGTTTTGGTATAGAACCCAAGCTTTTGGAAGCATTGACTGATAACCTCCCCCTCCAAAAAAGGGGGAGGACAAACAACTCCACCCCCCAGAGCCCAGTTTGCATTAAAGATGGCTTTGCATTACAACTGTGCATGTCTTTAACAGGTTATGGGCGTAACAGCCAAGAGCCCTATCTATAGCAACGACTGCTGCTATTTTAACAGTTCTGTTCTCACACACCTCCTACAGCGAGTCATTTGACAGCTTTAAATGAATATTAACTGAAATGCATAATTAATAAATTGGATTACTTTCCCTCTGCACATCTGAACATAAAAGCAATCTGCCAGCATTTAAGGAAATTCCATCATGCCACGAGGCGTTAAATCATATTTAAGGAAACGAAGACACAAGGATAATGGCAAACCTGCCCAAATATTACAAAGCACATCCAGCAAAGTGCCACAGCAACAAGCAGGACAGCCAGTTCTCCTGCCTCCGCGTATTCATGCCTTGTCAAGTAATAGGAAAGACCTGATGGCAAACACAGCCATTGCACTGCACTTCTCAAACCTGTTCAATAAAAATAGAGCCCTAGAGCCACCCACCTCCTTTAAAACAAAGTCCACGGAGGAAATAGAATTCATCTCTCTCCCAGTGACTTCACATGAAAGGTTAACAGCACCATGTGCTGTCAGCGGGCAGTGGTGTTTGCTATTTTTGACTTTTCACTTAAGAGTTCCATTATTCAAAACAATCTCAAGTTAAATACCTTTATTTAAATGACCCCCAACCCACCTTTATTGCCTCATTCGAAGCTCATTTTGACAACTTCCTACAAGCACCCATTTCAAGACTGGCCTGCAGAAGTATCTAGAAACAATATACCACGTCACACCATGCTCTTTCAAACAGCACACATGGAGGGGCAGGCGAGCCCACTGCTGCACTGAGGGTTGGAAGGCTTGGCTCCCAACTATATTATTGTTCTGTTCCTGTGAGAGCTAGTCATGGAACTCTAGGGAACCTCAACCCAATTGCAGTCAAGTGTTCTTGCCGGAGGCTGGTGTGCGGGGGAGGGGTTGGAATGCAGCAGGCGTCTGCACTAGTCCAAGGGAAAGCCTTGGCAGTTTCATTTGACTTGGAAGGAAGGCTCTCATATTAAACCCCGGGCTCTGGGGAGCCTCTGGGGGACACTAAGCTTCTGTGACCCCCCACATGGCAGGCACAAAGGACTTGGGGCTCTGACAGAAACTGCAATGGCAAGGAGACATCATGACTGACATCTATTACATGTAATCGATGGTTCTCAAATGAAATACGACCAGCGCTGGCCAGTGTGGCTCAGCTGGCCAGAGGGTCTTCCGGTTGTGTGTGTGAGAGGCAGCGGATCGATGTTTCTCTCCTTCTAACTCCCTCCTTCCCCCACTCTCTAAAATCAATGAGCCTGTCCTCAGGTGAGGATAAAAATTTATTATATACTACCAGTGGGCTCGGAGGGGCTCCAGCATGTCTAAGGCTCCAGCCCACTCACTGGGCATGAAGACAAACCTTTTAAGACCGTGCAAGGGCCTAGGGGTTTGAGACGGTAACAAGTTTGATGCTAGAAAAGGTCTGGACAGGGTTTTTTGTTTGTTTGGTTTTTGTTTTATTTCGTTTCCATCTTGATTCCATCCTCCCAAAGTTTGAATCTTAGACCACCTGCATCATAATCGCCTGTGGCATTTGTTAAGTATTCATATGTGTGGGCCCCTCTCCTTACCTTCTGAATCCCAATCTCTGAGGGGCAGTGCCCTGGTATCTGTATTTCATGCATGCTCCCCAAGTTTGAGAACCAGTCCCTTAAGAACAGAAGCAAGAAGCAGGTTCTTTTATGACCCCTTTTCTTGGTGCTTTGTCCCGACCCGTGTTGTCAAGAAAAAAAGAACGAAATATTCATGCTTTTAATGTTACAAAATGTACCGGTTACCATAATGCCAATAAATCACATGAATACAATACGACCAGCCCACAGCTCAATCTACTTAGAATTCAACTGCATTAACACATCATTTTTGAGGTTAAAAATCTCTAATGAGTCATTTAGTTTGCACTCTTTCAACAAAGCCCTTTTTACGTAGAAAACTGTTCTTTAACATTGTTGCTCTCACAA
Source organism: Trachops cirrhosus (assembly GCA_028533065.1). Taxonomy (NCBI): domain Eukaryota; kingdom Metazoa; phylum Chordata; class Mammalia; order Chiroptera; family Phyllostomidae; genus Trachops; species Trachops cirrhosus. Next base: position 100,833,460 of record CM052544.1, read on the forward strand.
TGATAAAAAGAGATCTATATTGCAGCACAAACGGTCCATGGGCTTAAAAATATTTTAGACTATTTATGCCTATTGTTGACTTAACACTCAGAAGCGTTCACATCACGGGAAGGCTTCCACACACGCACTCTCTCCACTCCTCCGAATCAGCACTCCTTGTCGATGAATCCTCGCCTCGGCTCACTCAGTCGGCCTGCTGTCCTGTGCACACACTTTAAGCCAGACATTATCAAGCTTGTATATATATTTTCTAATTTTTCTATTTTTATTAAGTGTATGGGGGTGACAGTGGTCACGAGGATCACACAGGTTTCAAGCGTACATCTCCCCGATACTACATCTGTATGTTGCACTGCGCGCCCACCACCTAAAGTCAAACCACCCTCTGTAACCATATGTTAGGCCCCCTCCACGCCCTACCCCTCTCCCTCTCCCCTCCGGCAACCATCACACTGCCGTCTGTGTCTGCTAGTTTCAGTTCTATATCCCACATAAGAGTGAAATCGTATGGTTCTTAGCTTTATCTGACTTATTTCACTTAGCATGATATTCTCAAGGTCCATCTGTGTTGTCGCAAATGGCAATATTTCGTGTTTTCTTAGGGCTAAGTAGCATTCCAATGTGTATCTAAAGACGATTCTCTTTTTATCATAAGAAGAAAAAAGATAGAACACTGTTATGAATTGAATACATCACCCAAAAATTCATATATTGAACCCCTAATCACAATGCGATGGTGTGTGGCGGTGGGGCCCTGACATGGAAAACACACGTCTGCTGTGTAGGTCAGCCGGTCTAGGGCACTTCGTTACCCCCTTCTGCCTTGTAACGATCACCTGATAAAAGGAGCAGAGTGTTGCATTTAAACTGCCTTCCTAAATCTGGCTTCATAACCCAACACTCCCGGCCCCTCCTTGAAGACACTCACTAATGCTGATTTCTACCCCTCAGAGTGCAAAAAGGACCAAAAAAGTATGTGTCAGTGTTTGCCCTAAAACACCTTCTCTTGGTGCTTATTATTTTCAGATAACAGCCATTCAGATGGGCAGTTATCTGAGAAGTGAAGCTCTCTCTGGAGGTACAGTGACATGTGAGTTTCGTCCCTGCCAGAGTTGATACAAATGAAAAGGCCTCTGCAAATTGCAGCTTCCCCTCAAATTCCTCTCTGTCTAAAATGGAGGTGGAATATCCACTCCCCCCAAGTCCCATTTCAAATGGCTGCAATATGCCTCCTCCATAAATGCCCCACAAAGAAAATTTATCCCTAAGTGTTGTTCAATATTTGAAATTAATATTTCTTCAGTCATTTCTAGGATTATTACTTTTCTTTATTTTGGAGCACAGGTAAAGCAATCACCCACTTAGCCCTGGCCGGAGTGGCTCATGGGTTGGTCATCGTCCACAAACTGAAAGGTCACAGGTTCAATTCCCAGTCAGGGCACAAGCCTAGCTTGTGGGTTTGGTCCCCGGCTAGGGCGCCTACGAAAGGCAGTTGATCAATGTTTCTCTCTCACATCGGCGTTTCTCTCTCCCTCTCATTTTCCCTCCCTCCCCATCTCTCTCAAAAAAATAAAAATAAAGAAATCACCAGCTTAAAAAATGAGAAGAGTATTTAAGGTAGCAAATGGTTGAATAGGAGCCCATTCAGTTCAAAAGACTCTTTTTGGCAATAAGAAACCAAGTGCTCCCTCCCAGAGGGGTGCATTTGCAATGGGGCAGCGAGTGCACGTGAGCCTTTGGCGTGCCTTCAAACCCTGGCTGGGGCCAGCCCTACCGGGGCTCTCATTCAGATCATTCTCCAGTCCACGGGTGAATAGTGCAAAAGACAGCTCGGAACGAAAACAGCAATTACTACTGAGATGTGAGCATCTCCTACATCCCCCTACTTCTGAAAGGCCCAAAGAAAGTATTTCACTCTTTGTATTTATCAACGATGATTTTTTTCTTTTGAGGTATAAGGAACAAAAAATAACGGTGGGAGGCAAGACTCATAAAAGAGAAATATTGTACAGTCTGAGTTTCTCCCCAGTTCATAAATTCTGACTCGGGCCCTAAAATGGCACCTGGCCCCACAACTCTGACTCTGAAATTGTCTAATTAAATCTACAAACCCAAGCCAAGAAGATTCTTTTCTTCAATTGAAATAATCCATGAATAGCAGACTTGTATTTCAAACTGGCTCAGCATGATTTGGGCGTATCTTTGGCAATAAGGCATTCTGCAACCCCTTAGAAGCCTTCCCACGACCGGTAACAGCGTGACGGCTGCAGCCGCGAATCTTCAAGGAAGGTGCAGGGCCTCTGAGGATGGGGACAGTGACCCTGTCCTGGGTGCCAGCTGAGGTTCCACCTGGCGATCCACGTGAGGCTGAAGGGATCCTTTGTTGTTTCTCGTTTTGTTTTTGTTTTTTTGCCTTGTTTTTAAAATCAAACTAACGGATGTATATTGTTTTCAAAAGTCAAATCACACTTTAAGGCTAAAGAGAAAAAGCGAACAGCCTGCTACCTGCCCCCTCCCTGCCTCTCATTCTCACTTCCTGCCAGTAACAACTCCTTTAGTTATTTCCCATCATCATAACCTCTGTCCTATTTCCTTTTTCCATTTGGACATTAGCTACTACTTCCTCCTAGCAAATATTAGAATTCAGCTGTTAACATTACTTCCTCCCATTTCCCTACCCTATTGTCACCTCTATATAGTCATATCACTGTTTTGGTTAAAGCAAGATATTTACATGGTTATGACTATGAACCCCAACTGCCTTGGTTCAAATCCTGCCTCAACAGGTACCATGTACGCGACTCCATGCATCATTTTTTATATTTGTAAAATCACAATTGTATTCACACCTACTTCATGAAGTTGCTGTGAGAGTTAAATGAATAATTCTATGCAAACAAGAGTTCAGGCACAAAACGAATGCTCTTTAAATGCACAGTTAGAATAGATGTTTCTTTCTTGGTCCTCCTCTTTACTAGGTTTTTGCCTCATTTTTCATTTACTTGATTTTCTATATAATTTTCACTAATGTCTCCTGAAAACTCACACTAAACTCTAAAATTTCTCTCATTGCAGATATCACATTATACAGTTTGTCTACTTTCCTTAAAGGCATCCTCCTTGGAGTGGTCCATCCTCCTGTTAAAATCTGCCCAAACTCTATGAGTGAGACAGACGCCGTAAGTGAACTATTCCCTTCTCTTTATTGTGTGGGTCCTCGACCTGATCCTGCACCCCACACCTCCCTCCCTCTTGATATACTCCTCTTTGATAGAGCCCATCCCCTAGCATATTCCTAACACGAGGTCCACAGGGGAGAAATTCCATCAGTCATGTAACTTGAAAATGTCTTTATTCTGCTTTAACATTTGCCTGAAGGTCTGAGGAATATAGCTTATAAAGGAGGTTTCTTTTGGAAATGATGGAAAAGTTGTGGAATTAGACAGTGGTGATTGTTGAACAACTTTTTGAATAGATGAAAAAAAGCCCGCTGAAGTGTACACTTTTAAGTGGGTGAATTTATGGTAAATAAATTGTATCTATCTCAATTTTTAAAATGTGTGACAAAAATAAATAGGTAGAAAGAAAAGAAAGGAAGGAAGGAAAAAAGGAAAAAGAAAGGGAGGGAACTAGGGAGGGACCTAGGGAAGTAGGGAGAGAGAGAAGGAGGGAGAGAGGGAGGGAGGGAGGGAATTTCTAAGTGGAAATAATTTCTCCCCAAATGTTGAAGGCAACACTCCATCAACTTCCAGCTTCTCGTGTTTCTGTTGGAAAGTCTAAAATTTCATCATGATATGCATTTCTTGTACTGGGAACTCAGCAAGCCATTAATCTGGAAACACATAGCCTTTGGGGAAATTTTCTTGTATATTTTCTCTTATCATTTCCTTCCTTCCCTGTTTTTTAGAATCCCTACTGGTTGGGTATCAACCTCTTGGACTTTGTTGCACTGTTGTTTTTTCTCTCCCATTTTCCCATCTCTTGGTCTTTCTGGTCTACTGTCTGTGAGTTCCTCAGCTTTACTTTCCACCCTTCATTTTTATTTCTACTCTCATATTTTTGATTCCCAATAACTTCTTTTGTGTTTTCAATATCCACTACTTATTAGTAACATACTGTTGTAGTTCAAGGGGTGCAATAGCATATCTCATTTCTCTAGAGATACTATAATCAAGTCATTTTAATGCTCTCCTCTTTTGCTTTCATTCTTTATTTTTCTTCTAAATTCCTCTTTTTTTATTTTTATCTGCATTTTTCATGAAGAGACTCTCCTCAACAATCTGGTGAGACTTGGTTCTCTGTTCATATTTAAGAGAGTCAAAAAAGTGGAAGTTCTGGGAGGGTGGGTAGAACTGTGGGTAGAACTGTGGGTAACTATCACGTGGTTGGGGGATTCGAAGATGTCAGAATCTTTCTCTGACAAACTTTCTCAACTTCCCAGTGGAGATATTCTCCCACCTTCCATAGCGACCCTGCACGCACGTGTCCATACTGATGGAGGAGGCAGGGAGTCTCACCTCAGATGTTCACCCAACTCAGAGTTTCCGAACCTCCGTCATTACTGACATTTTGGGCCAGATAAATCTTTGTTGCAGGGGCGGTCTTGTATATTGTAGAATATTTAGCAGAATCGGTGGCATCTACCCACTAGATACCAGTAGCAAACTGCTGCCGAGTTGTGACAAGAAAAGAAATGTCTCCGGGCATTGCCGAGTGTCTGTTGACTTGGCCTACTCTCTGGAAATCCCCAGTTTCGCCTCTGCAGGCAGTAAACTATGCAAAGCAGAGGAAGGGTTCTTGCCTAGCATCCCAAGTGGAGGGAGGGGATCATCTCTAAAGTAACAATCCCATCAGTCCCACATTGGGAGGTATCCAGCACCACCAATACCTGAGGCTTTCTGGGGTTTTGTGGCACAAATCAGCTTGGTTACCATTTATCCATCTGCTTTCCACATCTCAAAATTTTGTTGGCATCTCTGATATGCAATCATCCCTTCCCCTATTCTCTTTGTCCTTGTGGGTTAATGCTGCTAATCCTTTCTGACACTTTTCATGATGTTAAGGACGGGGAAGAGTCAAAATAAATACTGTATTAGGGCAGCATGTTTAACACGAAACTTCTCAATTCTTTAATTCTCAAATTGTGGTAAATGAAGAAAGCTGATAAAACTTATGGAGGCAAGGAAAACATCACCTGAGCCTCTTTCATTTGAGTGTACAAGAGCATACAGGGTTTTGGTGTACATTTTATCCAAATCCCAGTGTTTGGGATTAGAAAAAATATATGAAATCACAAATACTTCACTAAGACCAAACCAAGACCAAATCTCACGCCAATCCAGATCTGGTGAAACCTGGGTTATTTTGAGGTGAAATAAACCTCTGGACTGTACCCTGTTACTACCAATAAGCCTAATGTAATTACTTTCTCTTCCATATTAAAAATGAAATTTCATATCTTAGAAAGACTTATTTGGATCATCATCAGTCTTCAAAAGTCAAGTGGCTCTAAGAACTAAATTCATCCTCCTGAATCCACAAACTCCTCTCCCACCTACAATTACCATCACCCCGAACCAATCATCTCTTGCCTAGACTCCTATCTAATCTGTCTGCCACTATTCAATCCACTGCAGTCCAATATCTATCAGATAAATCTTTTTAAACAGCAAATATGATCATTTCACATGCTCCTAAATCCCACCTCTACCTTAAACCTCAGTGGCTTCCCATTGCTGTTGGGGAGAAAACTGAAACTCTTAATGTGATTAACACGTCCCCACATGGCTAGTCCCTGCCCACCTCTGCAGTCTCGTTTCTAAATGTGCGTCTTCTTGCTCCTTGTGCTCCAGTGACACTAGACTTTCTCCCATGCTCCTCCCACCACTGGCCTTCCTTCTTCAGCACTATTCCCTCTTTCTAGAATGCCTGGAATTTCTGGAATGCTATTTACCCACACATCCACTTCAAATAAGTATTTCCTACTCATCCATCAAATTTCAACTCATCTGTGCAGTCAGGAGCTTTCCCTAACCCTATGACCAAGAGACTTTATTGTACCAAAGACACATCATCCTCATCATCGCAATAGTTCTTCATAACTTTACGTGCTTCTTTAATTCATTTCTCTCTGCCCCACCACTGGACTGTCATGAGGAGAGAAGACACTGAGCCTGTCTTACTCATGGCTCTATTCTCAGAGCTTCACACACTGCCAGACATTTAGAAGATGCAAACAACTTACTACTTATATAAATGAATGACTTCCCTATATTCCCATGAGTTAAAACAAAAACAATCCTAGGTGCTCTAGAAAGAACTACTTTTTAGTTCTTTAACAGTGACTCTTTTCAGTGCAATTGACAATTTTGGTTGGATAACAGGAAATGCATTTCCATCATGAAGGGGGTAATTAAGTGATTTCAGGGAGCCGAAACAGAGATTTCTAGCTGCCAACATATCCATTATCTCCCATCTATATTACCAGGTAGCAAAGTTTCCAATTAAAAATATTTGCATTTCCCCAGCCTTCTTTACAGATCATGTATTTTGTGAGATTTGAAAAGCAAAACAAAAAAGAAAACAGACGGCTGGGTTTGAATAAGGATCCTTAAGAGGCTCGACTCGGCTGAGACTCATAGATAGCCCTTGGCCTCTTTCATCTCTACTACCTCTTTCCACCTGGAGCATGGATGTGATGGCTCCAGGATTATAAGGCTATCTTTTTTGCTTCTTCCAGCTTTATTGAAATATAATTGATATATAACGTTGTGTAAGTTTGAAGTGTACATTACAATGATTTGGTATGCCTATATATTGTGAATGATTAGCACAATAAAGTCAACACAACCATCATATAGTTCCCATTTTTATTAGTGGTAAGAAGTTTTTAAGACTTACTCCCTTAGCAACTTTCAAATATACAATACAGTATTGTTCACTATAATCACCATGATGTATATTACATCTCCAGAACTTATATTTGTGTTATAACTGAAAGTATATACTCTTTAACCACATTTACTTATCCCACACACCTTCTCTTCACCCACTCACCCCCTTTTTGTCCCTGGCGACCAAAAAGCTACTATTTGTCTCTATGTGTTCAGATTTTTTAGATTCCACATGTAAGTATGAAAATATAACATGTATCTTTCTCTCTTAAAATTATTTCATTTAGCACATTGTCCTCAAAGTCCATCCATGTTGTCACAAATGTCAAGATCTCTTTTTTATAGCTGAGTAAGTTCATTGTATGCATATAACATATTCTTTACCCATTCATCTGTTGACAGTGTGGTTGTTTCCATGTCTTGGCTATTGAAAATAATACTTCAATGAACAAAGGACTACAGACATCTCTTAAGATAGTGATTTCACCTCCTTCAGATATATATGATAGTTGGATCATATGGTAGTTCTATTTTTAATTGTTTGAGGAACCTCCATATTGTTTTCCGTAATGGCTATACCAATTTACACCCCCACCAACCGTGCACAAGGGTTCCCTTTTCTCCACATCCTCACCAGTACTTATTGTGTCTTGTCTCTTTGATGACAGCCAGGCTAACAGACATGAGGTGACAGCTCATTGTGGTTTCGATGTGCATTTCCCTGATGGTCGGTGATGCTGAGCATCTTCTCATGTACCTGTTGACCACCTGTTTGTTTTCTTTGGGAAAATGTCCATTCAGGTCCTTTGCCCATTTGTTAATCAAATTGTTTGTTGTTTTGCTATCGAGTTGTACGAGTTCTTCTACATGTGGGATATTCTGTTCTCCCAATTAAGGCTATCTTGAGAATGGAAATGTGCAGCAAAGACCAAACAGAGAACTCCTAGCCATACTTTCCCTGGACTGACCACCTCCAGATGATTTTGAGTCACTGAAGTCAGCTCTCTTCCCAAACACAATTCCTAACTGATGTGATAGTTAATGAAAAGAAACAAATCCTGCCCCTAAGTACCTTACAAATTCCTGAGGATAAGACAGATGAGCCCAGCACTGCAAGAAATCATCAGGATTAAGCAACTCCAACCAAACCCCAAGGCAGCTGTTTCTAAGTGAGCCAGGGTATTTGATTATCTATCAAGTTTCCAATTATGGATATTCCATCACTCCCTTCATGACTTAAAAAAAAAAAGCATCTCCTACAGCAGTTCCAAAATTATCAATCACACCCAAAAAGGGTCACTCTTAAAATACAAAACTTGGGTAATGTTCAGATTGGCTAGAAATCTCAACATTAGCCATACAGTTATTACTTTCAAATTCTGTAAAGATCACAAAGACATTTGCAAGTCCATTTACATGAAGTCAGCTCTGTTTAAAAGGGAAGTGAGAGGTAACATTATTTGAACACTCAGTCTGTGTCAGGCACCATGCCAGATGCTTTATGTAAATCATCTGTGCATCTCACAACAGCTTGGTATGATACATATAGTACTCATTTCATAAAAAAGGAAACAAGGTTAGAAAAAGTAAGTGACTTGCCCAGGGCTTCTCAAATAAGTAGTGGGGCTATGATTTAAATACATCAGCTTCCCCGTCCTATACTATTTCCACTACTGCATTCTGCCTTGTGATATTGTGATTTAAAGGAGAAATACATATATTTGTTTTGTCCTAGTTCCTGACACAGAGCTTCTAAAACTCTTGGAAGCTCTTAAGTGATAAAAGCAATAAAGTTTCTTTTATAATGTTAATGAGGTAAGTTTTGGAAAGCCCCTTGTCACCTAAGGATGAGGACTGGACACCAGAGAATCAACCATGTAGTTAGAGGGTTAGAACTTTCAGTCCCCCCACAGTCCTCCGGGAAGGTGAGGGGCTGGAGACTGAGTTCAATAGCCAAAGGTCAATGATTAATTCAGGCATGCCTACAAACAGTGAAGCTTCCGAAAGAAACCCAAAAAGAGGAGGCTCACAGAGACCTTCTGGGTTGGCGAATATGTGGGGATTTAGAGAGAGTGGCAGGCCTGGAGAGGGCATGCAAGCTCTGAGCCTTTGCCCACATTCTTTGGGTGTTTCTGAGTTCTATCTTTTTATAATAAACCATTAATCTAGTAAGTAAAATGTTTCTTTGACTTCTGTGAGCTGCTCTAGCAAACTAATGGAACCCAAGGAAAGGGTGCTGGGAAGCTCTGGCCGATAGCCTATTGGTCAAAAGCACAGGTGACAAGCTCCTTGTGATTGACATCTGAAGTCTTTAACCTGTATCTCCAGTAATTATTTGGTGATGAGGGAAAAAATGCACATTGGAACTGGTGTTGGGATTGAAGTCTCAATTTATTTATTTTACTATGTATTTTATTAATTATTATTTTATCTATTTATATTAGTTATTATTATTGTTATAATTATTCCCTTGTTACCTTGAGTGTATGGTATAATTACCTTGTTATTACCTTGAGTGTATGGTTAACTTTGCCAAATCCTATTAATGAGAAAATGCTCTTCTTCACAGGATTTACCAGTAATAAATTCTTTTGGATTGAACTGTGTTCCCCAAAAAGACTTGAATTCCTGACCCCCAGCACCTGTGAATGTGACTTTATTTGGAAAGAGGGTTTTGCAGAGGTAAACAAGCTAAGGTCAGGCCACACTGGATGAGGGAGGGCTCTGATCACAGACTGTTATCCTTAGAAAAAAGAAAACCAGACACAGAGACACACGGAGAGGAGAACATCAGATGAAGATGGAGATCGAGATAGGAATATGTGTCCAAAAGCCAGGAATGGAAAGGACATCCGGTGGAGGACCTAGGAGACAAGGAAAGATTCTCCCTAGGCCTCCCCCGAAGGGAGCACAGCCCTGCTCATAACTTGACTTCTTAACCTCCAGGACGGCAAGAGAATAAAATTCTGTGGTTCTAGGTGTTCCACCCAGTTCACGGTGATTTGTTATGGCAGCCCTAAGAAACCAGTACAGAAGGGAACCCTGACTCTGAGCCGTTTGGCCTTAGTGGGAACATATGCTTGGTCGAGTGTGAAGTTATGCTCACGCCATGTGTCGTGGGGGTGGTGCGTTGGTCAGATGGAGATGGGAACATGTCCAATACTTCCTCCAGCCCAGACCAGCAAGGCACTAAAAGAATGGGAGAGGTGGACGGTGACAGATGGAGCGAGGGAGGCAGAACTGGGTGTGGTGGGCGGCTTGGGCTTAAAAACCAAGCAGGGCCCGTGAGACATGAACGGATAACAAGCATTCAGGAGGGTGAGGCAGCAGCCCTCACTACTGGATCTGCATACCCGGAGGCCCTCATTCTTCCACTCACGCAAAATGGGGTCTTGAAAGGTAAGCAAATAGTCCTCTGTTTATGTTTTGAGCATCTGTTAGGTTTGGACCAGTTAAAACCCACTGAAGAGTGGCTGGCTCCCCTTTTGTAATTTACACAACGCCAAATGCCGTTAGTGGGTTCAGTAAAGGGTGCAATTAACTGAAGCAAACGCTTAGAAGCATTGGGGAGATAACTACTCAAAATATACACCCTGAAATGTATGAAATTACTAATAATACAAACCCAAGCCAAGAAAATATTCTTGTTAAAATGAAACTAAGTTAGGGATAATGGAACTGAACAGTGTCTCAAACTTGCTTTTCATTATGAGGCTTGTTCATGGGGGGAGCCCCCCTTTCTAGATCATTTCTAGCAGAAATAAACATCACGGACATTTATTCTAATAGTAGTTGTGACATTATCTTAGACCAGCCACCTTTCAATGAAGTCAGTGGGATAAAATATTTAAGTCTTGCCAAAGCTTCCCTCTTATTAGGGTGACCAAACTCATCCCACTTTGCTTGGGAATGTCCTGATTTTAACACTGAAGGTTCCATGTCCCAGAAACACCTCAGTCCTGGGTAAACCAGAACAGCCTGTCACCCCACCGCCAATAAACAGCAGTAATGGTTAAAGCCAGAGCCTCAGCAAAACCTACATTCAAAGAAGAATCTTAGGGAGTGAAAAGGTCCAAGGAATGAATCCAAAATGAGGGTAACAGGCTGAAGATCAAAAGTCACTTCTCAAGCACACTGCCACTGGTGACCCCTGGGCTTCTCCCTGACTGGCCACTCCTCAAGCTCCCTCGGCTCACCCCTCACTATCCCAGAGCCCAGCCACGGGCCCTGTCTTCCAGTCTCTGCTTAAGGTCCAGGCTGTCTCATCAAATTCATAGCTTTTAGTACCATGTCTAAGCTGAGAACCCCCAAACCTCTTTCTCTAGCTTTCAATCTCCCCTAATGCTATCATCTATCCTTGTGACTTGTTCCTTCTTGTTATTCATAATTTAGTTTAAATCCTGCCCTGGCTGGCATGGCTCAGTGAATTGAGTGCCGGCCTATGACCCAAGGAATCACCAGTTTGATTCCCAGTCTAGGGCACATGCCTGGGTTGTGGGCCAGGTCCCCAGTTGGGGGCATGTGAGAGGAAACTGATGGATGTATCTCTCTCACATCAATGTTTTTCTCCCTCTCTTTCTCCCTCCCTTCCCCTCTCTCAAAATAAATAAATAAATAAAAATCTTTTAATCCTATTTCCTCAAAGAGGTTTTCCCTATCCATCTGACAAATGTAGACCTACTGTGATTCTACTCTATATGAGTGGCCATGTAATTCTACTTTAATTAGAATTCTACTTCTAATTCTCTTTAATTCTACTTTCATTCTATCTAGTTTCCTGAGAGTAGAGAAAGTACCTGCTTATTGCACCCCCATAGTTCTAGTGCCTAGAAGAGTGGACAACACAAAGGGGGACTTGGTACATATTTGCTCTTTTTATTGATACCAATTAGTTAGACATCTAAGGCTAGCCTTTCTCCAGTGTGATTTAGGGAAAAGGCACACCAGGCATAAGGATTACTTCTCTGGTGATCTCTGAGAAATATAATCACAGCCCTGAAAGCATGGGCACTGAAGGGAGTCATGGATGTGTAAGGATTTGGCAAACACTGGGCATTCCCAGATTGCTAACCTAAACTATAGGCTTAGCTTACCAAAGGCATAACTTACTGAAGTCCCATAGTCTAAGATATCACAAATGGTAAGACTCAGAGTTAGGAGCCAAAAACAAACTAGAGCAAGAGGAAGAAAGTGGAGAAAGGCCAAAAACTGGTTCATTCATTGCATCTAACCTTCATACCGCACTTGATCATCTGTGGGTATTCTCCACCTATTATTTCATTCATCTGCACAATAAACCTGTGATCCAGGGCTCTTAGTCACAACCAGGGGCCCCCACACCAGGTTCTAACCCCAAGGGGGTTTCAGGTCAAGATGATTTTATCATATCTTGCAGTTGTGTTTGTGCCTTCTGTGGCTCATGATCACAAGATGTTTATTCTTGATCCTTTATCATGATAAAGAATCTGGGCAACAAGGTTGATGCACAGATGCTATTTCAACAGAAGGTGAGTGGACCACGAAGGCCAAGGCCAGGAGTTCTGGATGCCTGCATGAGGCAGGATTATCTTACCTGTTAGCACCCTCTCTCTGGCAATAACCAATAACCTCTTTGCAAAAACTCCTTATTCTGAATGCTCATCGACTTATCCTGTCATTTTTGCAACTGAAATATTAGTCCTCCCACTCCCTGACCCAAGAGCATCTGTCAGATAATTGGAGAAAATGGAGTCTTCAGCTCTGACAGGTGCACAGGTCATAATTCCCAAATTTGAAATTGTGGCATAATAAAACTTCATCCTATCTCCTTCTTTCTCCTTCCCCTGGACAGCAGGTCTAAATCAAGACACTGACATAACGGTGGTTAAACCAATATGAATACAAAAGTGTACACACACACACGCATTAGGACTGGCATGCTCTGTTATAACTGCAAGCATATTGGGAAGAATGAAAAGTAACTACAGCAGGAATTCGGCAATTAGGATGAAGGTTTGCTGCATTAGTTTAAAAGGCTACATTATAAAACAGCTTTAAAGAAATGTAATCATAAAGCTTTTAAGAAAACAGTAAAACTGAAGCAATTTCTGTAAGTACTTGAAAACCATTTGTTTTCTTAGGGTTTAATATTCTCTGTATAATGTTTGTTGCACTCTTTTTTAAATTTTTATTTATTTATTATTATAGAGAGAGGGAGAGAAACATCAATGTGAAAAATATTGATCAGCTGCCTCTCATATGTCCCTCAACAAGGGACTAAACCCCCAGGCATGTGTCCTGACTGGGAATCAAACTGGCAACCTTTTGTTTTACTAGGTGATGCTCCAACCAAGTAAGCTACACCAGCCAAGGCATTAATTGCACTCTTGATTTCAAAATGTTGTCCATAACTGTACTATTCCAAAATGCTAAGTAAATACCAGCAATGCAAATTCTAGGCTTGTGTCTACCTAAATAACCAAAAGTTCAAGTTGACATCAAGATTTTGTTCACATGATAATAAAATGGAATTATCATATGCCTATGGCAGTTAAGGACATTTAGGTTGATACTGTCATTAACAAAAAAAAAAAAACAAATCAGAAATACTAATCTCTAAAAAAAAAGAGCAAAAGCTTATTTTGACCTTTGCATTTAGCATTCAGTTAAAAAAATATTACACTTTCCCTAACTTATTGCAACCTAAAAATTCAGAAATAAAAGCTAAATTACTTTTACATTTCCCATTATCAACACCTACAAGAAAAAGACCTCACTGGCATAACACAGCACACTGAAGCAGGACGAACCAGCCCCGTCTGGGTCAACAAAGCCAAATACATTGCAAGTTTCTTTCTCAAACAGGAGCTTTGCATAACTAAATTCAAGGCTGAATAAATCACAAAATGTTGCTTCCAGACACTTTGACTAATTCGATATTAAGTTTTGAAAATCCCATGGTAACCAGTTTTTACAATTTTAAAGAATCTAAGTCCTTTCCACAAGATGTCTCAAGGAACGGTTTTCAGTGCTTCCCAAAAAAGCTTGTTAAGCTGAAGTCCAGTCCTGCAGTGCTTTGCCTTTGGGAGACCAGTGAAAGAAAGCAAAGTTTTCTTACAAGAACGTAGCTAGGAAACTGTCAAGAAACTTGTCAAAATAAATAAATAAAAAGAAACACAAATGCTTAGGAGACTCAAACACATTCGCACCCTCATGTTGATGGCAGCATTATTTGCGATAGCCAAAAGGTGGAAGCTACCCACGTGTCCACGGACCAATGAATGGATAAACAAAACGCAATGGACTATTATTCAACATTAAACCAGAAAAAGAAAAGATCAAGACACACACTACAGACTCCCCGGGACCTGTGAGGCCCAGGCCCCGCAGGTAGGAGAAGTGCGCGCCCCTCGGGTCCCAGAGACTGCGCACCCGCGGACCCGGAAAAGCCCAGGCACTCCCCGGGACCTG
>CM052544.1:100848301-100892152 GCA_028533065.1 Trachops cirrhosus
TGAATAAACTAAAATAAAAATTAAAAAAAAAAAAAAAAAAAAAGACACACACTACAGTATGGACGGACCTTGAAGATACCATGCAAAGTGGTATCTTCAATCAGCCAGTCATCGAAGGACAAATACTGCATGACTCCACCTACCTGCGGTGCCCACAGCAGTTCAGCTCAGAGAGAGAAAGTGACCTGGTGAGTAGCAGGGGTGGGGGACGTGAGAACGAGGAGCCGTTTCATGAGTACAGTTACAACTTGGAAGGACAAATAAGTTGTGGAGACAGACAGTGGTGATGGTGGCACAATAATGTGAATAGACTTAATACCACTGAAACAGACACTTAAAAATGGCTGAAATGGTAAATTTTATGATACGTATATTTTACCGCCAAAAAGGAAAAACGCAAAGGCTCATGGGGGCAGGCAGGTCTGTGAGTAAATGACGTAGGTCGCCGTGTGACAGGAGGAAGAGCAGAGATTCCAGCGAGGGAGCGCGCGGGTGTCCTCCCCCGAGAAAACGGGCACTGCTCAGCCGCCCATCGCTGCCACGTGGGAACTGGACCCGGTTTTATGATGTTATGATTTTGTGATGTTTCAAGAAAACCCTGAAATCCACATTTTTATGAGATATCTTCTGTTTTCTTTTTAAAGTTGATAACACATTTTGAAGGTTTAAAAACACTCTAGGGAAACAAGCATGCCTGCAGGCCTTTAGCCCGCACCTTTGACCCCGACAGTGAACGACCAGCATTCCCCTCCGTGGAAGGCCGCCCACCCAGGGAAGCGCCGAGTCCCGGACAGCATCGGCCGGTGCAGAGGAATGGTTCCAGCCAGTGTGGCCAGGCTTCACATTCACTACAAGGGAGACACTGAGTATAGCACAACTGTGACCTTATTCTAGGAAGCTACACGCAAGTGAAAATGAGTGTTTAGTTTGGCTTTTGTGTATCTAAAACGAGAACCTTTAGAACTCATGCATATCTAAGAATAGGCTGTCCATTTACTGGCCAGCTTACTAGATTCCCACATGAGTCTCAAACAAGAAATGGGTGCTCCATTGAAGAAAAGGCAGGACAAAGATGCGAGTGGCCTTTGTCCAAACCACATGAAGGACAACTTAGCAGTGTTAACCCTAGCTCCTGAAAATGGGCTGCGGGAGCCTGAATTTTAACACAAAAATCACTGTTTTAATTTTCTATCTCATGAAGTGTGGGGACAGAGTGATAATTTCAAAATAATAAAACATCTCAGAATAAACTAACATGAGCCATTATTAGATAAATGCAACCCAGGGACAGCACTAATAGCCCTTAAAACGCCTCCTCTGTTCCTCAAAATAACCACTTTTATTTTGTTTCTCATTATTCCTCTTCTGTAGATGGAGCAAATAGTGTCTTCAGTTCAGGAGTACAATTGGAATTAATTGATTACGAGGCAGTAATAGGCAATCTAATTTAACAAGTGTTTATTAAGCACCTTTTATATGCTCAGTGTTGTGATGGGCACAGTGGATAATACATAGGAATTGCATCCATCCACTCTTCCCACCATTAACACTCCCCTCAAACAATCTAGCTCACACTTCACACGGGGCCACAAGGAAGCAGAAGTGAAACAACAGGAGGGCAAGAGAGGGCAGATGTACTGTGTAAGCTCCCTTTGGATTCTGCTTGGAAACACTTTGTGCCATAATAGCCTCAACCATCATGGGGAGTCATCCTATTAGGGCATAAATATTAGAGTCAGAAGAGACGACACCAAGAGGGCACTCAGCCACCTTCAGACTTTAGTAGGTCAAGATTTGATCTTCATTGCACAGATACAGTATCTGAGGCTCAGTTAAGGGGCTTGTCCAAAGGGAAATAGCAAGTGGGGGAAGGGACCAGACCCCAGAACCCCTGCTTCCAAGGCATGACCCCTGCAGCCCCACTCCACTGCTCACTGCATCACAGCAGCAAGTACTCTTCATTTGTTTAGGGAGCATTTGATGGCCATCTTGTGTCGTGTGCCAGGCTCCGCCCATTCCCAACACATGTCTGGGGCTCAGCTTGTCACACTGTGAAAGTTTAAAGGCAAGAGCAAGGAGAGGAGAGAAAAAGGTGAGGGAGGAGAGAAAGAGGTGGGGGGGAGAGAAAGAGGTGGGGGAGGAGAGAAAGAGGTGGGGGAGGAGAGAAAGAGGTGGGGGAGGAGAGAAAGAGGTGGGCCAGTTCTCTGTTTCCAGCTGGGCTTCACAATGCCTTCACCTCCGAGGGGTCACCACAGGTTCAAAGCCTGGACTTCAGCTCTGCACATTCAGGAATTTGATTGTATCGGTTCCATCAGGGGTGATGAGACCCTGGGGGACTGACTCACGCCAACCAGATGCTCAAGACACTGATTGATAAACCAGAAGGCCAATGCACTCATGGACAACGAGAAACACTCGAAGGCGTGCCAGGATATGCTTTTATCTGCTTTGAAGTCCATTTTAGGAAACCTCTTGCAAGAGGAGACTCCTTAAAAACTACAAGCTCAGAGAAATGGAGCCTTTCTGAACTGGGCTGCAAACAAACCACACAGCTGTTCACACATGTCTTCAGCCTGTGATTGCCACCTCTCCTCTCTCCAAATATACCCTACCCCATTCTCTGCCAGTTAAAATAATATAAATAACTAAGGAATATTACTAATTCATTGAGTGTTTACTATGGGCTAAGTATAGCTCTAACAGTTTCTCATTCCTTATTTCATTTAATCTCCCCAACATTGTGAGACAGCTAGTCATTATTCTGAAGGGTTAACTTGCTCACACTCAACTCAGCTAGCAAACCAACACCAGGATTCAAACTCAGAAAGTCCGACCTCAGAGGTCATGCTTCTAACCATGAAGCTACCCTGCTCACAAGGCACTTCAACCCCCTCGATGTGGCACTGCCTCTGGGAACCCCCTGGTCATTAAAAGGTGGAGGAGGATGCTTGCCCTCCTCCAGGCCTCCTTGTTCCTCTAGCTCGTGCTGCACGTGTAACTATCATCCCTACCTCCCTAGTCAGGATGTAAGGCAAATCTATCAGCATTAGGCTGCTCGGGCCACCATAACAACACCACAGGGTAGGCGACTTAAACAACAGATACTGCATTTACTTTCTCACAGTTCCGGAGGCTGGAAGTCAATTTCAAGATGCCACCAGCGTAGGCTGCTAGGGAGACACTCGTTCTGGCTCGCAGATGGCCACCCTGCTGAGCCCTCACGTGGCCTGTTCCCCGTGCACTCACAAAGAGAGAGAGATCTCTGGCACCTCTTCCTCCTCTAAAAAGGACACCAGCCCTATCAGATTAGGGACCACCCTTATTTATGACCTCATTAACCTTAATTTCCTCCCTAAAGGACCTATCTTCAGATACAGTCACATGGCGGGTAGAACTTCACTATATGAACTGGGGTGGGGGGCGGCATAATTCAGCCCACGGCACCATCTAATAATAAATTACACTATAAAGTAAACCATGTCATTGAAAGCTCCAGTGAATGTCTTTAAAGCTTCATTTGAAACTAATAATATTGATTTTCTGGTTACGTCAGGGGCTTATCAGTCCTTGAATGGGGCAAAGGGACAGAGTTGGGGTTCAGCAGAGGTCCAGCTTGCTCCCCAATACTGATGAGGAAAGTCCTCACATCAGCTGCCTGGCTCCAAGGGCAGTAGTGTCGAGTTGTTAGAGCAGGTGGCTCTGGAGACAGACTTCGACCTCAATCGCTGACAGGCTGCGATGGTTTAGGCAAGCGGGTTACTCTCTGAGCATCAGATGCCTCGTCTTTCCTTTTTAGATGAGCCTCTTGCCTTCATGCAGGGAAAGGGAAGCAGATATGATGAAACAACCAAGAACAATAAAGAGGCGGGTTGTGGGCAGTAACTGGGTATCCATCTGCTTAACGAAAAGAAATAAATCTATGTGGCATCAGGCCACGGGTCCTTCTGGGGTCATTCAAATGACACTTGGTAAGGAACAGCCCTACTGCTCAGGCAGCCAGCTTTAAAACAGCAAGGTATCCAGAGGTAAGACAAGATCCCCTTCTTGGACATGCATAGTAATGTATCATATTTTGTGGTCAGACAGCATTTTTTAATACTCCTCCCTCATTTCAGAAACGTCCTTCCTTCTGAGTCGCACCTCCCAGAGAGGGAAGCCAGGAATTTGCCTCCCCAGCCTACCTTACACCTGGGGTGACCTGGGCTCCACCCATCAGCAGCACCCATGCAAAAATCTGTTTCAGAAGAGAATGAGATAAAGAAAGAGGGACCGTGTAGAATTCACCATGGCGGGCATTGATGGAGCACAGCAGGGATGCTCAGCTTGTGGATGCAACAGTGAAGAGATCCTACCAGACAGGACTCATTCACTGCTAGGAGCAGAGGGACCTATGTTCTGTGGTGGCCACACCAGGGTCCCCCCGGAGCCACCAGTGCTGTAACTCATGTAGTGCTTCTGGATGCATGGCCTCCAGGTCTGACTCCAATCCCCCAGAAATTCGGTGAGCTACTTAATACCCTTTTAAAAACTCCCTTTGTATTTCAACAAGCCAAAGTAAGTACTGTCATTTGCAGCTGAGGTCCTCGGACCAGCATGGGATCAAAAAACAGTTGCACCATTAAGTGAAAGACGAGAGAGAAGAAACACATTTTGGCATATGAGTGGACTTCTTTCAATCCTATGAATAACAAAATTTTAAATAAGTGAAAGAAACTAAGACAATTGTCTGCAAAACTTTGATAGAAAAAGAAACAGATCATTTGTTCCAAAGGATCTCTGGGACCATTGCAGTACATACAGGAAACAAAGAGATAGGGGATTCTCTCAGCGCAAAGTTGTATCTACAACCACCCCACACACACACACACGCACATAAGACCTGAGGTTGCATGAGGACTAGCTGGTTTAACCTCCCCTGGCCTCGAAGTTCCTGATTTATGAAATAGTTAAGAACCAAACGATCATTTTCCAGTGAGTATTAAGATCATTGATATATAAATAGGGCAATTTAATCATTACCTGAATAAAGTGGGTCTTAAATCCTAGGCACTGCTAAAAGTTTAAACAAAGCCTTTATATAATTTACCAAAGTCATTTCAATGCCAAAACAGTTTAGACTTTATTTAAATAGAGGGCACCTTGCAAGTGCCCTAAAAGCCTTATCCTCCTACTTGATGAAAAATTAAAGCCAAACCACCGTGCAACTGACTTTCTCAAAAAGATTTGAGTCTTAGTAATAATATTATTTGGTTTAAAAGCATCATCTTTCAGGATTAATGATCTACAAAACATAGGAGATCTAGCCCTTTCCAAACATCTAGAATTTCCGAGATCTTTGAATCTGTCACATACAAATTAGATAAAGCCAGGGACCCAGACTGCTTACTGTGAGCCCCCAAACCTTGATTGTAGATGTCCAGTTATTACAATATGCGGGTTCTGAAAATGTTCTACAGGATGCATGGAGGGTTATTTTTGCCAGGATAGCATCCATTCCATATATCCAATGGTATAGCATCCATTAGTGCCTTTTCTTCAGGCACTAATATCTCAATTGTCACTGGAGACCATGCTCCTCCGTTCCCAGCCATGTGCTTTAAATGAGGGGGTGGCAGTGACCCAGACCTGCCCGGTCAGCCTGGCTGCCACATCTGGTTGAGAGACCGACATGCAACCAATTCAGAGCAATGAGAATACAACCTGGGAATTCTGCTGGAGGGAAAGAGGAACTCTCCACTGAGGTAGCTCGCCTAACAGATAGGCCTGGCGCTTCCGGCGGTGACCAGATATGAAGGGAGGGCCTGCCTGAGGATGAACGCAACCCAGAAGAACACAGAGCCCAGAGATGTCAAGAGACAGATTCTGATAATATTGTTTGAACCTGGATCCAGCCAAGCCTTTGCCTTTACAGTTACAGGAACTAATTAGATTTTTTCTAAGCCCCTTTGAGTTAGGTTTCTATCATTTGCAACCTGAAGAGTCCTAACAGATTCTTTCGACATTTCATAAAGATAGAAAAAGTATTGAAGTATAAAATGAGCTTGTACCAGAGATGTTAAATTCCTGCTTTGAACAATTGCCCATTCCAGCATGTGCTGCCTTACCCACAATTACCTGCTTGGGAAAATGGTGCCGGAGAAGTCTGCACACAAAGCAGCCACCAATGGACTTGGGAAGAGCGGCCAACCCAAAGGCGGCTGATTTTGCTGGCCAGGCTCCAATGGCTCTGTGGCCTGATTCGATGAGCGGGATTAGCTGGAAATGCTCACTTATGAGTCTGTTCCAGGAGGTACTGAGATCTCAGATTACAGCCTTACGGGTTGGCCATTCAGGACTCATATGTAAAATGAAGCAATGGGAGAAGATAGGAGAGAAAAAGAGAGCGGTCCACTGAACAGAGGCCACATGACCTCTGAGA
Source organism: Trachops cirrhosus (assembly GCA_028533065.1). Taxonomy (NCBI): domain Eukaryota; kingdom Metazoa; phylum Chordata; class Mammalia; order Chiroptera; family Phyllostomidae; genus Trachops; species Trachops cirrhosus. Next base: position 100,854,720 of record CM052544.1, read on the forward strand.
AAGAGAATGACTCCATTCCCAATTTTGGAGTCCTCTGTTTTGGTCCCCACAGAGCCAGCTGTGCATTATTTCCCAGGCACAGAGCCCTGTCACGGGCAGAGCAGTACCTGGTTACAGAACACGGCTCCTGAGTCCACCTGCGTGTGAGTCCTGACTCCTGCTGACCACCCACATGCCACAGGCCACATGCTCTAAGTCTGCCGCTCCTCAGTAGAGTGGGGATAATAACTCTCCCTGCCAGGACTGGGATGGAAGGAGAGTAGGTCATTGTTACAATAAGCTCTAATACAATAAACTTGCATTAGTTTGAGTGATGTCCTAGTTCTTGACCACTGAGAGAGCCCAAACTAAAGCAATAATTCATTAAATTATTCATTTAAATATATATATTTTTCTACACAGTATTGTCTTCTATTTCTCTTGGGCTCATCACTGACCCGTCAGGACAAGTTAATTCCATATACTGGGGCTGAGATGCCAACTTCCAAGGCTTCCGCTCTGCCTCTACCTGCACTGCTCGATGTTCAGCCACTTTCCAGTGGCTATCTCTGCAGCTCCTTGTTCTTGTGCAACAGGCGCAGTGCGTGTGCAGTGCGTGTGCCCTGCAAAAGACGCCACTGCTGTGGAGGAGGGGAGTGTGCATTGACTGTCCTGGCCTTCAGCTTGAAAGAGACAGCGAAGGCAAACCCGGCAGCCTTCTCTCTTTACTCAAACTGCTGTCCTGTGATTACAGCACTTCCTGTTCTGAGCAGGTCCACCCCTTCTGAGGCTGGAAAAAAATACACCTAGAGGTTTGGGGGGCGGGCAGTTATTCTTTAACTGTCTTGTCCCTTCTGTGAAAATTACACAAGCAACTATACAGACTTTGTCCATTTTCAAGTAAGGGTCATTTAATTATTGTGAACTGCTGATCTATGCTTTCCAGCCTTTAAAGGGAGAAAAACTGATTTTGCTAAAGAAATATGACATAGAGTACCTTTCAAAGATCTTTTTTATTTAAAAAACTCTATTTCTGCCCTGGCTGGTGTGGCTCAGTGGATTGAGTGCCAGCCTGCAAACCAAAGGGTCGTTGGTCCGATTCCCAGTCAGGGCACATGCGTGGATTGCAGGCCTGGTCCTCAGCTGGGGCACACAAGAGGCAGCCACACATTGATGTTCCTCTCCCTCTCTCTCTCTCTTCCCCTCTGTCTAGAAATAAATAAATAAGACCTTTTTTAAAAATTCTGTTTCCACAGCAAAAAAAAATATTCACTGATATATACTTTAGACATGTTCCCCAAAATGTGTTGAGAAAAGGTAGGTATACAGGAGTCCTGAGAAAAGAACAGAAGTTTGATTTCTGAAGAAAAGAAATAAGGGCCTCTCACAAAGAACCTAGTGAATTTGCCTTTGCATTCTTTGCTAAAAGGCACAATCAAAGAATTAAATCTATATTCCCAAGGTCTTTCTGCCTTCTATTTTTTTTTTTTTTTTTTTTTGGAGAATCAGGATGTGAGGTGTTTAGTATTATTGCTACAACTGCTACTCTAAACATCAGGGAACTAACGTATTCTTACAGCTTCAGCAGAGGGCTGGGGGAGAAGGGCTGGGCACAGTTCTCACACGCCCACATTTCAGGCAAGGCAGCGTTCCCATGAGTGGACCCAGCCACTCCGGGACTTCACGGTCAGCCCCTTCACTTACACACTGATGTTGTTCGAAGTCTGCTTCCAATTTGGAGTATGTAGAATCTAAAATGTGTTCTCCTGAACAGCAGTGTTCTAAGCACTGACTTATGTCACCCTAAAAGAGCTGTCCTAGCGCCAGAGTTCTTGAGGGGTCTGCACAGGCCAGATACAACTTGTGAACTTCCTTTATAGAAACGCATTCAGAGTTCCAAATAAGACACAGCATCTCAGTGCTTCTGACACTACAATATGGTCACCAGTGCCAAGACATCCGCGGTGGCCAAGCCTGCCCTCCTTCCCCTCACCCCACCCACGCTGAGCAGCAAAGGGAACTGAGATGGATAAGAGTCGGGCCACGAGGGGTCCTTCCTTCCCTCCTTCTGGTCCACACTCGGCCACCAGCAGAGAAGGCAGAAAGCAGGAACTTGAGGCCCGCAGGGTGGACCCCAGGGCCAAGAGTGCAGGGTGGGGGAGGGCAGGAGAATTCTCTGAGGCTTCAGCTGGCTGGTTTCCCCAGCTCAGCCAGGGACTGCCTGTGCTCTTAGCTTTCATTTCCACTGTTGGTTGCTAAGAGCTATACATAATGCAAAAGTAAATAGTTACACAGCGGAGTTGGGGATACACAAAAACACACATTAATCAGCCAAGGGAAAAAAAAAACCTCACAAAGTTTCTAAGTTTATTTTTAGATCCTGGTTGACCACATGAGTAACCTAAATGTCCCAAGAAAGAGAAGCTGGGGCCAAAAAGTGTATTTAGAAACAGGAGACATTGATACCACAGATCTCCAGGCTCATCTTACCTTATAAAATATACATCAGTCAAGTCCTCAGATATTTTAAGTACCTCGTAGTAGTGCTTTGAATGGGACACAGCATCCAATGCACTCTGCTCACAAGACTCGCTCAGTAGAAAACACCATCCCCTCTCCTTGGGGTTTCCAGACAATGGAATGAGTACAACACAAAATATTGATTTACTCTAGTGAAAGACTCAATTTTTAAAAAGCAACTAAAACAATGCCAAAGGAAGAAGTGTAATTCCACTGAGGAAAGGAAAAGTGTTTCATTCACCTTGTCTTTTCCCACAGCAACCGGCACAGAGCCTCGGGCAGAGCAGACACAATAAATGCTTGCTGAAAAATAATAATGATGATGATCCCCCACAATAATGAATAATGGGTTCTCGTTTCCAGGTACAACTATCATTATGACCTTCCTGAGATTCCCAACATCACCACCAAGGCAGCCAGCCCAACTTGAAGTTTCAAAGATAAATTTATCACTACAAGAGGGAGTCAGAAGGAAGACCACAACAGAACACTAGGAAGCAATTAACTCTGGAAACGAGGAATAACCCCGAGTGAATCATTGCAATTCGCTTGGCTTCTTCACCTATGAAATGAGGTTACATTTTTTTGCCCTATGGCCTCGGGGCAGTACAGTCAGGACGGGCGAGAAATCATTCGGGGACGCCCTGCTGCTCAGACCTTCCTTGCTCAGGCCACACCCGGGAGCAGCATCACCATATTCGAGTCACAAGGGAAAGATCTAGGCCCGGGGGCACCAAGATTTTCCTGGTGTGACTTATTTCTCGGCAAATATGAAATCTTCCTTCCTTAGAAAAAACCTTTCTGATCACAACTCCACTACTTTACAGTTGGGGAAAATGCGTAGATAAGTCACTTTTTTTATGGGAAGTTGTTTTTTTTTTGAAGTGCCATTCAACAAAGGGTGATGCAACACCTGATTAGTCACTTAAAGAAGAAAAATATTCAGTTTAGATTCTCATCTCCTCCTTACTCTACACCAAAATTAGTTATAGCTGGATTAAATAATAACATGGTTTTTTTTAAGTTAAGAAATTTTTCAAAGCCAGTTGAAAACAGAGCTGAGGATTTATCAAACCCTGTGAAAGAACAGAGTGGCAGGCTGTCCTATCAGTGGAAGAAATTACAGTGGAACATCTGCCCACTTAACAATCTCAAACTGTGTTAAGGGAACCCTGGCTAGCGTAGCTCAGCGGATTGAGCATGGGCTGCGAACCAAAGCATTACAGGTTCAACTCCTAGTCTGGGCACATGCTTGCGTTGCAGGCCAGGTCCCCAGTGGGGACCACATGAGGGGCTACCGCACATTGATGTTTTTCTCTCTCTCCTTCTCCCTCCCTTCCCCTCTCTAAAAATAAATAAATAAAATCTTTAAAAAATAAAATGAAATAAAACCATGTCAAGGGGCGACCCATACACTATGAAAATAATTGTAGCAAATGTGACCAAAGTATTTTACTACGTGTTATTAAAGATCTTATACCAATGATGTGTATTTTAAGTGAAAAACAAAGTAAGCTGGTCATAAAATGAACGCCCTTTGTATCTTTAAAAAGATGTATATTTGTACACACAAGCAAGGAGAGAGGTGAGGAGACACACCCCGAGCCCTCACCACTGGCTCCCTGGAAGGCGTGGGAGTGGAGATAAGCAGGGAAGGGTTTCCTTTGCGTATGTTTATCCTGAAGTGTCATTTGAAAAAATAAAATGCAACTCTTAATTTTAACTGATGAGAAAAATGTCCAGGGCCAAAGACCATGTAACAGAAAATGAGGAAAAGAAGAAATGCAACTAGTATACGCTATGAAAAAGAAATGCTCGGGCCCTGGCTGGTGTGGTTCAGTGGACTGAGCGCTGGCCTGCGAAGCAAAGGGTTGCTGGTTCGATTCCCAGTCAGGGCACATGCCTGGGTTGTGGGCCAGGTCCCCAGTGGGGGGCATGTGAGAGGCAACCACACATTGATGTTTCTCTCCCTCTCTCTCCCCTTTCCCCTCTAAGAATAAATAAAGAAAAAATCTTAAAAAAAAAAAAAAAGAAAAGAAATGCTCGGCTTCACTAGTAACCTAAGAAATATAAATGAAAATGAAGTGCTTTTGGTTACCAAATCAGTAAAAATATTGTCAAGATGAGACCAAAGCAAGGGAAAAGAAGGTGAGACCCACACAAGCACAAAATAGGAATTGATTTAAGCCATTCGGAAAACAAATGAAGAAATAAATCAAGATTTTTTTAATGTTCAAAATTTCAATTTACTAAATCTACTGAAAATATAATCCAGGATATAATCTCATATAGAGTAAAAGTTATTGTACAAAAATGATAATGGCAAAAAATTATTTAAAATTTCAACCATATGACCGATAAAGGAATAACTAAGTAAATGGAGGTATACCCATCCAAAGGAATATTATATGCCCAATGAGGCATTGTCTACAAAAGATTCATAATAAAAATGTAAAATTCTTGTAAAAGTAAAAACTTCCTTTCCTTCTACTTGCAATATTTCACTTCTGACACTAATGTGCACGGGTTTTTTCCACACCACCCAATTCTCCAACTCTGAACACCAACTCAGTTCCGACTAATTATCTGGAATTAACACAGATGCCACAGAGCAAGTGCTCGCTCCCACAGACTGCTCCCCACCGACTTCAGACACCCATTTCACGTTCAATAATTTGTCAGAACAGCTCACAGAGCTCCGGAGAACCGTCTACTTTCTAGATTCCCAGTGTGCCATGCTCTCCCATCATTCACGGGGTGATGGGTACCAACGCCCCCAGAGGGTGCCTGAAACGGCTGATAGTACCAAACCCTGTACATACCGGGTTTTCCTACACAAACATACCTCCTATAACGTTTAATTGATAAACGAGGCACAGTACGAGATTAACAACAACTCCTAATAAAATAGAGCAATTATAATAACATATTATAAAAGTTATGTGAATGCGGCCTCTCTTTTGAAACATCACACCGAGCTGCGCCCGCCCTTCCCGGGGCGATGCGAGGTGGTACGACGCCTGCGTGATGAGAAGCGTTTGCAGCGCGAGGTGCAACAGCAAAGCCGGCACAGAATTCTTCTCCCCTCTTCACAATTCCACTGATAGCAAATTCGTTCTCACCAGAGAGCTTAGCAACCCTAGCAACCGATTTTTTTCATTCTTTATTAAGTAGGGAACTTTGACCTTTCACTTAGAGGAAAGGGCAATGATGTAACGGTCTGCTGCATTTATCAAATGATAAATCCATTTATCAAAACAGAATAACGATGCAAAAGAAGGAACGCTGGCCAGGGCGACATCCCAGTATTAAACAATTTTAAATAACAACAGAGCAAAGTCCATCTCTCCTCTCAAACCTGCCATATAACCCAAGTTAATAATCTCACATTCGTATCTGCAGTATTTTGGACCTTATTTCTAACACTGAATTATGGTAAATATTTCCCCTTCAAGTGCATACAGTGGTCAGATAAATGCTCAAAAGCCCTCATATAGCTCTACGGAGATATAGATGATATATATATCTTTACATAAATCCTTACAAAAATTTTCACATAAAAGTAATGAAAGACAATGTCCCAAATATTAACACTGCCTTTGAACTATGCGTGATAACACTATAACACTAAAAGTGTGGGGGTCAACTGGAGATTTTTCATTTCCATACGGCTATGAATACACCCAAGGGTATTCACTAGTGAAAGAAATTATCTGAAATGTTTATAAAGTCAAAAAAAATTTAAAGAACATAATGATCCCCCGAATTTACCTCTGTAGCAAATTCAAGTATTTGCGCATCTTACACGGAATTCTTTTTGAAAGGCGATGCACTTATATGTTTGATATTAAAGAGCAGCCACGGCAGCAACACGACTTTTATACGCAAGACGTGGCACCTCCTGCTGACATGCGTTTGCCCACTTAACCGTCTCAGCCTTCTCAACGACCCCATGAGGACGGTATGACACATCGCCCCATTGTCACCTTACGACACAAGCTCCAGGAGGCTGCAGAGCTAATAAGTGGCCTCTGTTTTCCTTACACCAAAAATAACCTTTGTCTGAGCTTGGCATGGACGACCTGTAAGTAAAACAACCATTATCAACTAACCAAATAAATAGACTATCAATGCAGAGACAGCAGTGCTGAATGAAGCAGGTACTGAATTACTATGTGGATTTTCAAAAAGTTCCCAGTTCCCAGATTAGAACTGGAGGAAGGAAGTTATACATGGCCTTCCAACAAAAGAAACAGAAAAAAAATAAAATAAACCAATTAAATGGTCTGGTGGAGAAGAAAAAAGGTATAGAAATGACTAAAAATAGTTTCCATCTTATCTTGGTTTTAATAATACAAGATTAGCAGCATTCTCTTGGGAATGTCACCTAAGCAACCAGAAAAACAGACAGAGATGTTCAGAAAAATATATGTATATAAACCTACTTTTGCCATCTTTTGAACATAAATAATCACTCTTGCAAAAAGGACTATAATCAGGATACTGTATGGGGGGGGCAGTAGTTACAGAAGTTTTCTAAGTAGGTGCCCAGAGTCAAGGAGGAGAATAAGGCATAAAAGCAGGTCTTTATTGGTATGAGAAGCCCAGATCCATTGCCTCAAATTCAGGCCCATAATCTATTAGGAAAGTTAAACATATTTTTCTGTGTTCTTTAAATCTCATGTTTCACCTCATACACCACACTAATACAAAAAAGGCAGACTAATACAAAAGAAGGTAGGCTGGCAAATTTTTAAACATATTTAGAAAACTGTCTTGAGTCCCACTTAATTAGCGGGACCACATGTCCCTGTTCACCCGGTTTGTGCCTTCTGATTTGGTGTGTTTATTAAAAAACACTCGTCTTTCATTCCCAAAATGTCCCCAAGTGAACAGTAAATTATACGATCACCGCATATCTAGCCAAGACAAATTTCTTGACCTGACAATGCACTAGCGACTAGGATACAAACTTACATTAGTACCCCCCAAAATTATAAGATAGAATCCCCGACCTTCAGAGCAGTAGAAACTAGCTGAGAAGACAGAAATAATACCCAAAACAGCAGTGAAACTGAAAAAATGATAATCATCGCTGCAGCCTAAGCTGTAAATGCCTGAGTTCAGATCAGAGACAAAGCAGACGTTGCCTCCCCTTAACTGGGACACTCCACAGAACTCATGGCAACAGCAACCATGCTCTTTGAGCACTTACTGTACACCAGGCACCCTGCCAAGGCGGACACCCACGTGATCTCACCTGGTGCTCAGAGCAACCCTAGACGCAGGGAACTACCATTATCCTCATTTTACAGATGCGATGACTCTCCCAAAGTTACACCAGAGAAGCCAAATGCCTGACTCCCAAGCACATGTTCCCCACACCGCGATGTGGACACATTGTTTCCTGGTTGGCCAGCCTTGCCAGGCGCTGGCATAGCAGTCACCTGTCATCAGAGCCATCAGCTTCTCTGAGGCAGCACACTGGTGTGCTCAAACCCTGGCAAAGGGTTGCTGGATCAATTAGGGCCCAGGCAGCGGAGGGTGCTATTGAATCCTGCTGAGGAGTCCTACTGAAGAGGCTATCAAGAAAATGATGATCACAGGTTTAGTAAAGCACTAAGTATCACACAGTACTAAGGCAGCAGGGAGTCGTTACCGCCCCTAAGCCTGAGTGCACCAGGGCAGGGAGTGGTTAAAGGCGCCCAAGGAGGGGAGCTGTGTGGAAAGGACATCTGGCAGCAGCTGTGAACTTTGAACACAGATGAAGCCAGCCTGCCACGTGCCACCCAGCAGGAGGGAATGGGAAAATAAACAACCTACCTCACTCTCCTCCCACTCTCCCAAGCGTGGGCTGGACCCACCTGTGGTCCATTTATACCAGAAGTCAGAAGACAAAGGTGGCCATTGACGCCAATGGTCGAGATCAGCCTCTCAGGGCACAGAGCCGGGTAGATAAGGGGCAAGAGAGGATCTGGAGGAGCCCACAAGAGGTGTGCTTGCTGTGCCCTTGCCCCTACAGAAGGGTATGCTCCAGCTGAGGCGAGTATACTGTCTTGGTCACTCCTTGGAGGTCCAGATGGTAAGCAAGAAGAGGCCATCCTCAGCACACATGCAAGGCCACGGCCAGTCCATGGGCAGGTCACCTGTGCAGTTACACAAGGTCTCGTGCTCAGAAGGGCACCACACTTGTCTAATGCTCTGCTGACACTCTCTAGAAGTTCTTCATATTTTAACAAGGACTCCACACGTTCATTTTGCACTGGGCCTCCCAAGTTCTGCAGCGGGTCTCCTGCAAGGCAGGCCAGTTTCTGCAGCTGGTGAGACTAAATTCTGTAAGCATCACAGTGTTCCAGGTATGTTTTTTAAAGCCCACAGATCCAGAGTTAATATTAACCAGAATGACAATGATGCAGCAGAATACATAACATAATAAAGTGGAGGGATATTTTGCCTTTTTTTCTTTCCTCTCTCTCCTTTGAAGTCAAACTGCAAAGTGGCTGAGAAACCAAAATTAGCTGCCCTCCCCCTCCCCAGAGAGAAACACACCTTAATTACAACTGCCTCTGCCTTACACAGAGGAAATAGATTTTGGCTGTTACCCAGTTAACGTGATCAGTGCAGATAACCAAAGAAAATAATTCATACCCTGGAGTGGGTTTTCTTGATGTGCCCATTTAATGGGCTATAGCCATCAAATTAGCCAGGTAATTGCTAAAGCTACCCTTGGCCTTGCCTCCTGAGCCCCATGTACATAGACCCCAGACTGGGACTCAGTATTGAAAACACATGCATAAAATGCTCCCTGATGGGCCAGCAACACTTATGAACCATATTTGTAGGCCAATGGTTTCTGAAAGCCTAGAAAGTAAAGCCTATAGTGCTTCCGCTTTTCTTCCCTGAAAGTTTCCAACATCTAGCCTTCCTCTGAGTAATTCTAGTCTTATAGAAGCCAAAAGAGCCCCAAGTGAGAAGCCAGAACAGGGTCAGTGGCTGCCCTTTCTCCCATTCATTGCCTCCAAGGCCACTGGGCGAGGCAAAGCACAGAAAGCGTCCAGCCTAGGCAGAGATCACGCTAGTTTTTGACAGCCTCTTTCACTCACCCCTTCATTTCAGAAATAAGGGGTGGTGGATTATAAGTGTTTTGTTTGCTTTGTTGTTTAAAGTTAGAAGAAAATTTGCCCTGGCTGGTGTGGCTCAGTGGATTGAGTGCCGGCCTATGAATCAAAGGGTTGCCAGTTCAATTCCCAGTCAGGGCACATGCCTGGGTTGTGGGCCAGGTCCTCGATGCGGGGCACATGAAAGGCAACCACACATTGATGTCTTTTCCTTCTCTTTCTTCCTCCCTCTCCCTCTCTCTAAAAATAAGTAAAGAAAATCTTTTAAAAAATAAAGTGAGAATAAAAGTTTAATGGATCAAATCTAGAGCATTTACAAAACCTCTACTGTATCAAGACACTAGAATCCATGTGATTAATCAGGTCTAGGGCATCATAACAGAATCTGAGGCCCAAGGGCTGCAAGGTACAATTATGAGCCCAGTAGTAGTATAAATGGTGTCCCCCAAAAGATATCAGGTAAATGTGACCTTATTTGGAAAAGGGATCTTTGCAGATGTAATGAAGACGTACCCTAATGCCAACGACTAGTGTACTTATAAGAGACACAGAGAGCAGCAGAGGAGGGGGCCACGTGACCACAAAGGCAGAGAGAGGAGTGATGCCGCCTCAAGCCTAGAAATACCGATGTCCGCCAGGAGCTGGAAGAGGCAAGCAAAGAATTCTCCCCCAACGCCTCTGGAGGCTCTGCTCTGCTGATATCTTGATTTCAGACTTCTGGCCTCCGGATTGGTGAAAAAAATTAATTTCTGTTATTTAAAGCCACCAGCATGTTATATATTTGTTACAGTGGCCACAGGAAATAAACACAAGCCCTCAACCACATTTCTCACCCATGGCCTCAGCTTCGCAGCCTCCTGGAATGGAAAATATGAGGCCTTCCCGAGCGGCCCAACCTGCTCCACAGTGGCCCTGGTTCCGGCCCCAGAGTAGGTCTTTTCCCCAACTCGGTGCTTCCTGTATTTGGAGGTCGCAATCACCGGCTCCCACACAGCCCTTTTGAGCTAGAGAGCCCCTCAGTCATGCCTCAGGGGAGGTGGGCTCCATCCCACACTGGACACTGCCTTCTGCATTCCCTCCAGCCAGGATAGGACAAGGGGAACCCCTCTCTCTCTTGTCCTGAACACTCTTCTTGCAACGCAGCCCAAGGGCTCATTAATGTTTAAGCGGCCAGGTTACACTGGCAACTCCTTTGGAAGTTGTTTCAACTTAAAGCAAAACAAAACAAGCCTCCATCTTTTTCATATGGGTTTCGAGGACATATTGTCACCCTCATCAATTATATAGGAAATATTTTTTATCTAAACATAATCAAACAGCTATGCAAATACATGTTATTTAGGGGAAAAAAGAGCAATTCTGTGCAATCACTTACACATTTTGACAGCCAAGCTAAGTTTGTACAAATCAGATTATTTTCAAAGAATCGAAACATACAGGTTTGGGGAAAACCCAACATTTCAGATACACAGAAAAAGAAAATGTTCCTGGGTTCAAATCCCAACTTCACAAGTTACTAGCTACTGACCTTGGATGAGTCATACGACCTCTTAATGCTTCAGTTCCCATATGTGTAAAATAAATATAATCATAATGCCACTTAAGGCTGGACTATCTCTGCTGGCCCCTCCAGATCCACCCTCCTTCCCCCTCCACTCTGCTCTGGGACCCAGGTGGCTGTTTTCTTTGTACAAGGTAATCCCCACATCAACAAGCTTTCTTATACTCTGGCTTCTGGTTGGTTTGGCCAATTGGGAGGCACCGGCAGAAGATCAGAGGTGGGACAAAAGAGTGTCTGGAGAGGCCTTCACCTGGTGCCCCCCTGCCAGGGCACAATTTGGCAGTAGCTGTATTCCCTACTGAAGACCAATTCCAGAAGCTGCTCTCTCACGTCAGTTTCAGGGCTGGGGAAGTAGAGGCTTGCATGTATTGCTGGCCACTCTTGGTGATTTCCCTTAACTTTGCCCACACCTTTTGAATACTGCCTTTATTGAATTAATACTTACTATTTAGGACACTGCCTTGTTCAGAAGAAGTACATAAAAGCATTTGTAATCATTACTGTTATTATTAGCAACAGCTGTCAATTTGTCTGACGCATCCTTGGCCATGAGATAGCTCAGTGCCTTATTTACCTTTCCTCCCAAGTCCAATACCTTTTAGCGTGGTGATAAAAAGAAAATATCCTTAGCTATATAGATGTGGAGAAAACAATTAGGTTCTCATTCAACTAGATAATTAAAATGACCACCTAACTCCTCTTCTGCCTTCCTCTTCTCCCCTTTCTCTCTAATGTCAGGATCTTTCGGATCAAGCCATTGCCACATTCAACAAATATTCAATAGCTACTCACACCTCTCTGAATGAAATTCAGACTCTAACACTACCCCTCACAATTTAATCCCGACAGAATGTATTAAACATTTCATACCCACTAAGATGGCTATTAATTTTTTAAAAACCAAAAATAGCAAATGTTGGCAAGGATGTGGAAAAATTGGAATCCTTGTCTTTTGCTGGTGGGTATGTCAAATGGTGCAGCTGCAGTAGAAAACAGTATGGCAATTCCTCAAAAATTAAACATAAAATTACCATATGCTACAACAAGTCTACTTCTGGATTTATACCCACAAGAATTAAAAGCAGAAACTTGAACAAATACTTGCACATCCATGTTCATAGAAGCATTATTCACAATAGCCAAAAGGTGAGAGCAACTCATGTGCCCATCACAGATGAACGGGTTAAAAAAATGGAAAGACTTCCAGTCAAGATGGCAGCATGGGTAAACACTGTTCACCTCTTTGCAGAAGCACATCAAAATTACAACTGAATTATAGAATAACAATGACTCTGAAATGTCAGAAATCGAGTTGAGTCAGTCTGACAACTATGGAATTAAAGAAATCACATCCATCCAGACTGGTAGAAAGGGAAGAGACACAGAATGTGCTGGTCCTACATCCCCATGTGGTGGATAAAAATCCATGAAGGATATCTCAGAAGTGAGGTGTCCTCACCCTACACCAGGTCCCCCAGCACAGGGTTCCAATGCCAGGAAGATAAGTGCCCATAACTTCAGGCTGCAAACACCAACAGAGATGGAGTCGGTGGAAGAAACTTCTGGAATCCCAAGCAGTTCATCTTAAAGAACCCACACAAAGACTTACCCTGACTGACTCCCTCCGAGCTCCAGCACTGGGGTAGCAGCTTGAAAGGCACCAATGGCATACAGGGAGGAAGTGAAGTATCTGGCATCAAGGCAAGAGCTGGGCAACAGCTTACTCCCAGACGGAAAAGTGGGCAGAGGCCATTGTCCCTTTTCTGAATCCTCCCCCCACAAAGCCACAGAGCCAGAAGGCAGGTGCCATATCAGACACTTCATCAACCTGGCTAACACTGTTTTCCCTGCCCTGGAGATTCCCTGAGGCTCCATCCCACCCAACTTACAGCTGTTAACAGTGGTTTTTCCATATAAATGGCTGGTCTTGGCTCATGCTTCACAACTTACTAAATCCTTTCAAACAAGCAACAGCCTGGCCTCAATGAGTCCCCAGCCCCTGAACCCCTTGCTATGTGGCCCCAGGCACAGCACTAGTAGCAGCCAGCCTAGATTCACAATTTGGCTTTGTCTGGAAATCTTCAAGCACAGCACAAGTAGCTGCAGGGTAGCCCCAGGCAGAACACGGGTAGGGGCTGATCTTGGCCCGCATCACCCAGGAAACCCCAGGGCCTGTGCACCTAGTGGACAACTACAGACCATGTAGGAGTACCACCACTCTGCCCCTGCACAGCTAATCCTCCATGGAGGGCAGAGATTGGTGGTCAGTGGTCATAGCCAGTCAGCTGACTGGCCTGGATAAATCCCTCTCTTTGACCTGCCAACAGTAATCATGGCTCAACTACAGGAGGAGGATGTACTCAGCCCACACAAAGGATATACCTTCAGCACCCAGCTTGGGTGATAGGGGAGGCTGTGCCATAGGACCCTATAAGACACCTACTACATGAGACAGAATCATGGATACCGAGAGCATTTTGATGGTTGCCAGATGGCATGGGTGGATAGGGGAATGGCTGAAGAGGTAAGGGGATTAAGAACTACTAATAGGGAGTCATAACAGCTCTACCTAGTACACGGAAACAAACACAGGGAGGCTGCCAAAATGAGGAGACAAGGAAACATAGCCCAAATGAAAGAACAGATCAAAACTCCAAAAAAATAACTAAATAAAATGGAGATAAGCAATCTATCAGATGCAGGGTTCAAAACACTGGTTATAAGCATGCACAAGGAACTTAGTGAGGATCTCAACAGCATAAAAAAATCCATTAAAAAATGAAGAATACATCATTGAAATAAAGAACAATTTACAGACAAACAACAGTAGGGTGAATGAAGCCAAGAATCAAATCAATGATTTGTAACATAAGGAAGCAAAAAACGACCAAGCAGAACAACAAAAGGAAAAAAGAATCCCCCCCTCAAAAAAAACAAGGATAGTGTAAGAAGCCTCTGGGACAACTTCAAGCATTCCAACATTCACATCATAGGGGTGCCAGAAGAAAAAGAGAAAGAGCAAGAAATTGGAAATCTGTTTGAAAAAATAATGAAAGAAAAATTCCCGAATTTGGTGAAAAAATACACATGCAAGTCTATGAAGCACAGAGAGTCCAAACAAGACATATGCGAAGAGACATCATAATTAAAATGCCAAAGCTTAAATACAAAGAGTGAATCCTAAAAACAGCAAGAGAAAAGCAGTTAATTACGTACAGGTGATTCCAATAAGAGTGTCAGCTGATTTCTCAAAAAAAACTTTGTAGGCTAGAAGGGATTGGAAAGAAATATTCAAAGTCATAAAAAGCAGGGACCTACAGTCAAGATTGTTCTACCCAACAAAGATATCATTTAGCGTTAAAGAGTGATAAATAGTTTCCCAAACAAGAAAAAACTAAAGGATTTCATAATCACCAAACCATTAGTATATGAAATGTTAAAGGGACTTACTTAAGAAAAAGAAGATCAAAACTAGGGACAATAAAATGACAATACATACAGATCTATCAACAACTGAATCTAAAAAAACAAACTAAACAAGCAAGAAAAACAGACACAGAATCATGGATACGGAGAGCATTTTGATGGTTACCTGAGGGGGAGGGGGAGGGGAATGGGTGAAGAGCTGAGAGGATGAAGAAGTACAGATAGGTAGTTGTAGAGTAGCCATGGCAATGGGGAGTACAGTATAGGAAATAGAGGAGCCAAAGGACTTACACACATGACCCATGGACATGAACAATGGTGTGGGGATTGCCTGAGGGAGTGGGGGGTGCTAGGTGGAGGGAGGTGAAGGGGGAAAATTGGGACAACTGTAACAGCATAATCAGTAAAATATAAAAGAACTTTTAAAAGGGGGTATACACATATGATGAAATATTATTCAGCTTTATAAAGGAAGGCAATTCTAACACATACTGCGATATGAGCAAACCTTGAAGACATGCTAAGTGGAATAAACCAGTCACAAAAGGACAGATCCTGTACGATTTCATTTATGTAAAGTACCTAGAGGAGGCAAATTCATAGAGACAGAAAGGAAAATGAATGGTGGTTGCCAGGGCTGGGCGGCAGGGTAGATGGATGGTTTTTGTGTAACGGGTGTGAAGTTTCAGTTTGGAAAGATGAAAACATTCTGGAGATGGATGGTGACAGCCACACAATGATGTGAATGTACTTACTGAACTTAGTGCCACAGTTAAATGATATGATTAACACAGAAATATTTATGTTATGTATGCTTAGCCACAATAAAAACAAATCACATATTCAAGAAATGTTTATGGCTTGACTATTGCACAAAGCAGTGTAGTAGGGATGTGTCAGTAAACAAACTAGAAGGTCATTGTCCCCACTGAGGGGGCTCTGCTCCTGCACTTCCGCCCCCATATTTCCAGTCAATCTGTCCCCTAACTATGTCTTGCACTTCCATATTAGAATATAAATTCCTTAAAGATAGGGAACGAGATCTTATTCATCCTATATCCCTAGAGCTTAACATGATGTTGCACATGTAGAAACTGCTCAAGATAATTGATTGAATAAGTGAGTAAAATTCTGGCCAAAGAAGTCTGTCTTCTTCCTTCTTCTCATATCTTCTAGCCTGTCAGTACATAACATTTCTGGAAGTTAGTCTGCTATATTTTCAGAAATAAAAGAATAGAGCTTCATGTTAAACTCACTTTAGATTGTTCTGTTCACAGATAACTAAGTGCATAAATTGTGTCCTTGGACAAGCTAATGAGTGCTCCGAAGCCTGTTTCCCTCACCTATGAAGTGGGGATGATGCTAGCAGTGCTGTGGTGGAGGTCTGCTGCCTTGCAATCCGAAACCCATTGGCCCATCTCCAGGTGACAGCTCAGGGAGAAAACCTGTGACCAAGCCCAGGCTCTAGAACTGTGTGGAACCCCAGCCACAGTAACACAGGGACAAGCCTACATAAAATCTGGAGCTGTGCCCTGGCTTGTGTGACTCAGTGGATTGAGTGCTGGTCTGCAAAGCAAGGGGTCATAAGTTCAATTCCCAGTCAGGGCATATGCCTAGGATGCTGGCTAGGTCCCCAGTAGGGGGTGCTAAAGAGGCAACCACACATTGATGTTTCCCTCCCTGCCTCCCTCCCTTCACCTCTGTCTAAAAATAAATAAAGAGAATCTTTAAAAAAAAGTCTGGAGCTCTTAGAGCCATCCTATAATAAAACAGGGCCTAAAAATGGTGACAACTCCAGAAAGCAAACCAAGAAACGTGGAGAGAGAAACCAAATCCTGGTAATGATGCTGTACCCCTGGAACAAGCCTTACTTGACATATCTTTATGAGTTCTCAGAGCCAAAATAATATTTCTTTTTTTACTTAAAATAGTTTGACAGTTGCAACAGAACTAAGTCCTAATTAAAATAATTATCTCCCAAAAAATATTACAAAGATTAAATGAGATCTTCATGTACTACATCTTGCACACTCAATAAATGTTCAGATGTTAACTATGGTGATAGTTCATTGTTGCGGTAGAAATTTCCTGGCTTCTTCTAGGAATCCCTTTCAACTCATGTGCTCTGTTCTGGAATGCTCTCTATCATGGATACTCTCTATCATGGTGACAGAGATAGAGGGATGGTGAGAACAAAGCTCTTCTGCCACCACTTCCGAATCCCATACCCTGACAACCATCACTAACTGGTCACAGCAGTCATTCCTACTGAGTCAGGACCTGGCCACGGATTCATGTTCAACCCACTTCTCCAGGCAGCCGCTACCCATCAATCAAAGATGACATGCAAAATGAAACCAATTCCCTCAGCTTCAGAACAGCAGTTGACAAAGTTTTTCCATAAAAAACTAGGTAGGGTTTTATGCATGGTCTCTATTACATATTCTTCTTTGTGCTTTGATTTTATAGCCCTTTAAAAATGTAAAAACCATTTTTGCTCTCTCAGCTGTACAAAACCCCCTGCTCTGCATCCGTGAACCAGACTCGAAAGCTTTCCCAGAGCACCGGGCACCGGCTTTATCTCCGTCTGCAGGGCTCCTGGGAGCCCAAGAACGGAGGGCTTGGAAGTGCTGCCTTAGTTGGAGGTGCACCCACAGAACACACTGAGTTGCCCAAAAAGTAATAGCAGAGCTTTGATGACGGGAGAGAGTTCCTGCTCTCATTATACCAGTCCCAGGGCAAGCTGAAATCCACACTCTGGGGGGAGCTACAACCCTAGGAAGGCACACAGTTCACACATGTGGTGACCTTCACCTCTGCCTAGGGAACCAAATCCACTCACCTCACAGAGCTGGACCTCCACCCCCACCACCAAACCTGAGGTGTCTGAACTTTTCATGAGGGAAGCAAGGAAAGAGTTCAGATCACTACATTTCCATTGTTAGTCTGATCTCTTACACACACACGAACACACACAAACACACACCTCTGAAATGGTTCCAAGACAGCATGTCACATTTCCCAAAAATTTTTTATTATGGAGTAGTATGTGTCAGATTGGTTTGGTCCTCCTGTACGCTGTTCTTTATGTTTGTTCCTGCTTTTAGGGAAAAGGGCTGAACTTTGCCTCACTGACATTCCATTACTCATTCAACAAGCATCTCCCGATCCATCTCCCAAGGCACTTGCAGGTAGAGAAGACCGATAGGTAGATGATGATGCAGTGATGTGAGAGGCATGTGCTGGGTAACAGGCCAGCACCAAGCAAGGACAGCTCAGCCAGCTTGGGGTGGGGGCACCAAGAGTCCTGTTGGAAGGCAGTGTGGCTGCAGCTGAATCGAGAAGAATGCATAGGAGCTGACCCAGCAAGGAAGGGTGGGAGGGGGACAGGTGCTGAGACTCCACGGCTGGGGCCAAGACCTTCATGGGGAGGCTTGGGAGATGAGGCTGGTGAGGAAACAGGGTGGAGTCACGAAATTCCAGGGAGTCCAAACTCTATCCTGAAAGCCACAGAAAACCTCTGGAGGAAGTGAAGCAGAATGACAGGCTTAGATTCCATTTCCAAAACAAGCATTCTAGTTGCAGTTTGGGGAATAGAATGGAGCAAGAGTGTCCTGATTGGGAGCAAGCAGCCCAGCGTGAAGGCAGTTGGAGCAATTCGGGCAAGAAGTTACGAGGCCATGAACTGATTGGTGACAACAACAAAAATACTAAAAGTGCACATCTGTGCAGCACTTACTACTGACTAAGCACTGTGTGGAGTGCTTTCTGCATGTCAACTCATTTTATCTTCACAACAAGCCTGAGATGGGTTTGGTTCTATTATCAACATTGAGGCACAGATCAGGAAACAGAGAGGTAAGGTAAGGAGCCCAAGGTCTGGGAGCTATTCATGCTCCAACCACAACTCTAATCAAGCAGTCTGGCTGCAGAGACCTCCCCTCACAACCCATTCTCCTAGCACCCTCCTAAGAGGAGTATTCAGAAGCGGGCACTGATGTTGAAGTGAGACTCCAGGACAACTTCCAGTGGTGTGTAGTGGGTACCTGAACATTTGTGTTTCACTTCTTGAGCCTCTCCCACTGAAGAAAGCCCCTCCCCAAGTCTGCACTCAGCCCCCAATGGTGTCCCCATGCACCCATACTCCCCTCTTCATCCCACCACCCCCTTCTCCTTGGCAACCCTGGCACGCTGCATTTCACCCTAAAACCCAGGCGTCTTCCAGTTGTTGTGAAAACCTCACAAGCATTGCTCTTCAGGTCTGAGGAGCACCAACAGGGAGCCCTGCTCTGTGTGATACAGCTGTTTAAGCCTGCTATTTTCAAATCAGACAGAACTGGGAAAACTTTGGGCAAGCTTGTGTGGTTTCCTTCTCCGCCGGTGAGTGAGCCCTTGGCGGCCCTGCCTCTGTGTTTCGCACTAGTTTTTCTATGAACAGAATGTGTACCATCATTTAAGGCCAACGTGCAACACATTTGGCCGGCCTGGCCTGCAGCCTCAGACGGACCCTCAGGAAGAAAGCGGTCCTGGCAGGGAGATCGTTAGACAGCCAAATGGCTTTCTTTCTCTGGGCGTTGCAGTGGAAGCGAGCATCTGCAGCGAGAAACTTGTGTATTTCCTGCGGACAGGGAGACCTCCTGCCCCTCCCGGGTTGATACAACCCACTTTGCACATCCTGCTTCTCTGAAGCTAAAAATAAATCGGTATGCACTGAAAAATACTCAAACACATCTCCCCAGCACACCCCTTCCCGAGTCCCCGAGGACTGGAGACGCAAATCTTTCAGGTCCTGAGTCCAAAATACAGACCACTCCTCCGGTGTTTTCAACTAGAGCCTTTCAGAAGCTCCCAAAGCCCCCTTCCCCGGTCCCTACTCCTGGCACACGCCTTCTGTGGCCTCTCCAGGCCAAATTCGTAGGCTCAGGAACCAGCCAGTGTCCTCGACCTTGACCCCAACCCCCACCTGAGACAGACGCTCCTGAGGTCCCCAGGCCACCAGGCTCACGAACGCCCCCTTCCGACCCAGCGCGCCCCCATCCTGCTTGCCCCGCGCACCTCTGTGCGTCCCTCTCTGCAAAGTTGCTTTCTCCTTTTCTACCCATTCACCCTCAGGGTCTTCGGTTTTGTTTTCTTTTCCCTCAGAGGCACTAACAAAGCGAAGTGAATCAGGGAAGGGCTGTGGGGACAGGTCCCCAGGACCGCTCGCTCCTCGTGCCCGCCCATGCGCCCGCTGAGCCCCAAGTGCGCCCGTCCCCACAGCAGCCACTCCCCCACCCCCACCTCACCCCAACCCCCACCGCCAACCCCACCCCAGGCTGCAACTCCGACTCCGCTCTCGCTCCAGAGAAACGGAGGGCAGACGCTGCGACTCACCGCCTCAGCTGCTCTCGGCGTCTGTGTCGCCGCAGGCGAGGCGACGGCAGCGCCTTCCCTCCGCCCGCCTCCCCCTGGACAGCAACGCCGCCTGCCGCGCCCCCCTCCCCAGCCTCGCTCGCTGCCTTCCTCCTCGCAACCGCCCACCCCGCCTCCCCACGGCGCCCGCCCGGGCAGGCAGCCTCTCCTGGGGTTCAGGGGGGCCAAGCTGAGGTGCGGGGTCTTGCAGGTGCGGTGGATGCCCCCACCTTGCCCGGGTGCCGCCACCAGACTCATCCACATTGTGCACCCTAGTCCTAGTCCACCGCTCAAATTTCTGGCCAGGCTGCGCTGGCACTTTCCAAGGGGTGCCATCCGTTTGCCTGTTCGGGTTGTGTGGTGGTCAAACTCAACCAACAGCACCTTCTGCTAGGCTTTGATATAGAGTGGAGAAAAGCAACTGGAGTCCCTGATGGTTGCCGTGAAGTTCAAGGGGATTTTGGAAAGACATGCTCACACGGTGCAAGGGGGCTGCTCTTGCCTAACCAGTGTTTTCTCTATTCAAAGCCTTCTGTGAGTCGTCTAGGTATAGCTTAACAACAGCTCCGAAGGAGGACATCTGAGGGGGCACCTTACACTCCCACCACCACCCTGTGGACCACCCCAGAATGTCACCAAATCTTTCGTCTCCACTGGAGGGATACAAAGCACGTGTCTTGTCTATTCATTGAACCAATATGTTCTGGTCTTACTGTGTTGCCCACTCATGACCTTTCAAAAAGCCACTGTAACTTCTTGCGTTTGTCAACCCCAGCAACATTTCCAGAACCTATCAGAGGTGCTAACAGCAACTTAGATTCATTGATTTAAACATTTGCTGGTTAAAAATAGCAAAAGGTGTCATGTTGTAAAGCTGTAAAGTCACCTTGACCTGTCCGTGTTTGTTATAATGATGACAAAATCTTTCAATATGACTAGTCATAGAAACGACAGTTTCATTTAGGTCTAAACAGCTGCCAATTCTGATTTGAAAATTAAGTGAATAGGTTCGCCTGACCGAAGCCATCCTCTTGGTTCTGCCTTCAGTTTCCACATCATCTACTCCCCCAGGCCATGCTTCAACAGCAACGCTGTCCGAGAGGCCAGTAAACCATGACTGAACACCAAAACTCATTCTCGTGTGGATTCTGTCCATACCCACCGGAACCACCCAGCGAGCCAGCTTGTTGGTTTGTTTGTTAATGCTTGGCCTAGGCCTCATCCCCAGAGATTCGGATTTGACTGGTCGGGGGTGCAGCCTTGCCTGGGCATGTTTTCCTTGGGCCCCAGGAGACTGTGATGTATAGCCAGGGCTGGCAACCTGAGCTTGGGCAATCACCAAACAGAGCCTAAGGCAATGGGATACAGGAGACAGTTTTGAAGTCGGGAAAAAGGTCTGAGCAGGTGTTGCCAATTCCAGTGTCCCTAAAGGGCTTAAGGGCTTAAGGAGCAGGCACAAAGAAGTGGCTTGGGCTGGGTACACGGGGCAGACTGGGAAGGGCATCGTGCCGCAAAGAGGGCAGCTTCCTTTTTCTACACGGGAAATGCAGGTCCAGTGTGGCCATCAAGTTGGGCAGGGTTTTTTTTAAATTTTCCATTTGGTTTTGGTTTTGGTTCTTCTTTTTCAGAGAAACAGGAATGCACATTTAATGTGAGCTGTTCTCAATTTAAAATATTGGAAGCTAATTTTTACATCTTTTAAATGCTCTATAGGCCAAGAAAGTTTCGTGGGCCACAAGGGGTCCCCAGGTCACTAGCTGGACAGCTGCAACCTGGGCTGGTGGGTGCCAACGGACACTGCAGGAAGGCCCCGGTGGGTCGGAGGAGGCAGCAGTGGGAAGGTGACAGTGGCTGGGTGGCAGTGGCGCTCAGAGATTTAAAACCCACTTTCTTTATTTTAAAATCTTGCTTTAATCATCTCTGCTTTTAAAAAAAGCTTTGTTGAGATATAATGTATATAGTATAAAATTCGACCATTCAGAGGATGCAATTTAATGTTTTTACTATACTCACAACTATCACCACGATCAGTTTTAGAACTGAGCTGGATCGCCCCCCAAAAGAAATGCTGTGCCTGCTAGCACTCATTCCCTTCTTCCTCCCAGCCCCCAGCCCTTAACATCCACTAAACAACTTCCTGTGTCTGTAGATTTTCCCACTCTGGACATTCCATAAAATGAAGACTCAGTACAATGTGAAGTCTGTTCAGACTGGTTTCTGTAACTTAGTACAGTGTTCATCCACGTCACCGGTACCTCATTCCTTGTTACGAACAAATAAGGCCCCATGACATGGAAACATCATTTATCCGTTTACCAGTTCATGGACATTTGGGGTGTCTCCGCTTTTTGGCTGTTCTGAGTAAGTCCTATGAACCTTCCCGTGCAGGTTCGTATGTGGGTGGATGTCTTTACCGCTCTTGGGTGTGTATCTGGGAGCAGAATTGCTGGGCCACGTGCCAGTTCTATGTTGGACATTTTGAGGGACAGCAGTGTTTTCCAAAGGAGCCGCAGTGTTTGACGTCCGCACCAGCAGCGTGTGAGGGTCCCAGTCTCTCCACATCCTCACCAGCGCTTGTTACTTGCCATGTTTAAGTTTCACCTTCCTAGTGCGAAGCAGTATCTCATCGCGGCTGTGATCTGCATTTTCCTAGTGGCTAACGGTGTTGATCATCTTTTCATGTGCTTATCTTCTTCAAAGAAATGTCTTTTCAGATCCTAGGTTCATTTTTGTAACTGGGTTATTTGTCTTTCTATCAGTATTTTTATTAAGGTGTAAGAAAGAGTTCTTTAAATATGCTGAATATAGTCCCCTATCAGATATATAATTTGCAAATATTTCCTCCCATTCTGTGGGTTGTCTTTTCATTTTCTTGGTGGTATCTTTTGAGGAACAAAAGTTTTCATTCTAATGAAACACATACTATCTATGTATTCTTTTGTTGTTTGTACTTTGGCTGTTGTATCTAATAGGTTTTGCATAATTCAAGGTCATAAAGATTTATGCCTGAATATTGGGCCCTACTTTTACTTTTTTATTTTTAGTTTTTAAAGATTTTATTTATTTACTTTTAAAGAGAAGGGAAGGGAGGGAGAAAGAGAGGAAGAGAAACGTCAATGTGTGCTTGCTTCTCACATGCCCCCACCTGGGGACCTGGCCCACAACCCAGGCATGTGTCCTGACTGGGAATTGAACCAGCGACCTTTAGGTTCCCGGGCCAATGCTCAATCCACTGAGCCACACCAGCCAGGTGGGCCCAACTTTTCAAAATGTTCCTTAACTGTGTGATACTGGAAATAAGTTACACTGAGACAACCGGCATTATTAGGCTTACAGTCAGAGTCTCTCGCTTACACAGGGACAGCTCTCTCACCACAGCACTGGGTCAAGTTTGGGCACCGAATTGAAGTTTTTGTCTAGGAAGTAACTGAATGTATAAACTTTGGACTAGCCAGGCCAACAACAGCACGTATTTATTCATCCTCTCCCCAAATGTTTCCTGAGGGCTTCCTAAATGTTTGAACTGTTCTAGGTTCTCAGGCTACAGCCCTAAAGAAGACCGACAAGATCCATGCTCTGGTGATGTGGTGAGGTTTCC
Organism: Trachops cirrhosus; assembly: GCA_028533065.1. Classification (NCBI taxonomy): domain Eukaryota; kingdom Metazoa; phylum Chordata; class Mammalia; order Chiroptera; family Phyllostomidae; genus Trachops; species Trachops cirrhosus. The sequence continues at coordinate 100,878,313 of CM052544.1, forward strand.
AGTTCAATGACAGAGAAATAGACAGCAGGTAGGGTGGGAGGGGGAGCAAAATATATAACAAATAAAAACTGTACCAAAAATTCACGTAGAGCAACATGCTGGGACAACTAGGGAACAACCAGCCAGGCAGAGGAAACATCGTGCAGAGGGTCTAGTTTGGAGGGGAAATTGCACAGCTTATTCCAAAAACACGAAGAAATCTAATGTAGTGGAGCTGCAGCTGGTGGCTAAACTCCCTGGAAAGTAGAGCCCTAGCCAAAGGTTGGGCACTAAGACTTTCTAGGACAGTGAAACCTCCCAGGGAAGAAGCACTGAGAGAAGAGAGCAGAGAGTCGGGAACAGAGGTGGAGAGCCGTAAGGAAGGGTGTCACACAGCTCCTAGTTGTCATTAGAGTTGCAGGAAGCACCGTAGGTTTATATGAGGCTTTATGGAGGCATCAGTTGAAGAAGGACCCAAGAGAAAGGGGATGAATTCTGGTCTTCAGAGAAGCAGTGTAAGGCTTCCGAAGCTCCAAACACCTGTCGGAGGTGAGGGGAAATAGTACTGGTGTTATGGGAAGAGAAGAAGTTAATTTGCAGGTTCCTTGCTCCCAATGGCCAACGTTAATTACCATCACTCCTGGGCTGCATGTGAGTGGTCACCAGGTAGGTGTCTGGGAAGCACTAGGGAAGTCCCCAGGTGTCCGGCAAAAGGCGTACGCTGGGAGGGGAGGTGCCATGGGGCTGTATCCGAAAGCCACCTGAAAGACGGGGAGCAGCAGTCCCAGTGCGCTCCTCAGTCTGAGACAGTGTGACACAAGTAGCAGCAAACCGGCTCCACGACCACAGTGACAGCAGAAACCATTGCTGCCTTTTTCTAGAAAGCTGGTGACTTGTCATCAGTACAGGGGGTAAGGGGAGAGCAAAATGCGGCCAGACAATGGCAGGGCCAGGCCATGAGTCAGAGAAAAAAACACAAAATCCATTCTGGTTGGAATTCATTCTAAGAACAACACAAGGTTGTGATGGGCTCTTCATAAATTTATGTACAATAAATAAAACTCACTTTGTAAAGGAACAGCTCTGCAAACTTGGATAAATGCAGAGTTGTGCAGCCATCACCGCCATCGAGACACGAAGCAGTGCCATCGCCCCCAAATGCTGCTGCCCGTGGAGTCAAGCCCTCCCTTAACCGTAACCCAGGCAACCGCTGGCGTAGCCTTTGGCTCTGCAGTTTCGTCTGTTCAGGAATGTCCTATCAGTGGAATCAGGCAGTGTGGTTCAGGCAGGAGCCTCTCAAGTAAGTCTCCTTTCTCTTAGCATCATGCAAGTGTGATTCATCTGTGTTGTTGAGTGCATCGTTGGTTTATTCCTTTTATAGCGTATGAATGTACCACAGGTTGCTTGTCCATTCACCAGCTGAAGGAAATTTAGGTTATTTCCGGTTTGGGGCAATTATGAATAGAACTACTGTAAATATTGGCCTACAGGACTTCGTGTGAATAGACTTATCATTTCATTTGGGTAAATACGTAAGACTGGGATTGCTGGATCCCACAGTGTGTGTTTACCTAGATAAGGAACTGCCTTTTTGTTGTACACTTGAAACTAATATAATGTTACATGTCAACCATATTTTATATAAAATATAAAAATAAATAAAAAGAAAAACTGCCAAATTGCTTTGAATTGCATTCCCAACAGCAACATAGGAACATTCCAGTTGTTCTATTTCTATTTCGGAACTTGATACTGCTAGATTTTTATTGTTTTGTTTTAGTCACTTTAAATAGTGGGTAATGGCTTTAATTTTCATTGCCCTAATAGCTAATGATGTTGAGCATCTTCTCATGTATTTATCCGCCACCTATTTGACTCCATTGAAATGTCTTTCAAAATGTTTTCTATTTCTTACCTGGTTCATTTGCTTGTGCATTAATGAGTTTGTCGTTTATGTAAGCTGTACACAGATCCTTCATCAGTTATGTGTCTTCTAACTATTTTTCTCCCAATATGTGCTGTGTCTTTTTATTTTGTTACCAACAGTCCTTCACAAAGCAAAAGTTTTAATTTTGATGAAATCTAATTCATAAATTCTTTGTATGTCATTCTTATGGTGTCATATCTCTTTCCCTAATCCCATGTCACAAAGGTTTTCTCTTAAACGTTTATAGTTTTGCATTTTTATTTAGGCCTAGTATCCATTTTGAGTTCATTTTTGCATAAGGGACCAGGTAGAGGTCAAGTTTCATCTTTTTTGCTTATGGATATCCAATTATTCCAACACCATTTATTGAAAAGACTATTTTTTCTCCATTTAATTATCTTGCGATCAGTTGACCTGATTTGTGTGGCTTTATTTCTAGACTCACCATTCCGTTCCGATGACCTATGTGCCTGCCCTTTCCCCAGGACCACACTGTCTCGATCACTGCAGGTTTTCTGTGAGTCTTGAAATCAAGCGGTGCAAGTTCTCCAACTTTGTTCTTCTTGTTCAAAATTATCCTGGCTGTTCTAGTTCCTTCGCCTTTCCACATATGCTTTTGAGTATTTTGTCAATATACACATAATTCCTATTGAAATTATGATTGTAACTGCACTGAATCTATAGATCAATTTGGGGATAAATAGCAACTTAACAATGTTCAGTTTTATAATCCTTAAAATATGATAAATTTCTCTATTTGTCTTCTCTGATTTTTTTATCAGTGTTTTGTAGTTTGAACATAAAGAACCTATGCATTTTAAAATATATTTTATTGATTATGCTATTACAGTTGCCCCAATTTTACCCCCTTTGCCCCCTCCACCCAGTACCCCCATTCACTCCAGCATTCCCCCCACCTTAGTTCATATCCATGGGTTATACATGTCAGTTCTTCGGCTACTCCATTTCCTATACTGTTCTTAACATTCCCCTATTTTGTACCTACCAATTAGTATTTCTTAATCCCTGCATCTTTTTCCCCATTCTCCCCTCTCCCCCTCCCAACTGATAATCCTCCAAATGATCTCCATATCTATGATTCTGTTTATGTTCTGCTTGTTCGCTTAGTTTGGTTTTTAAGATTCAGTTGTTGATAGTTGTGAATTTATTGCCATTTTAATGTTCATAGTTTTGATCTTCTTTTTCTTATATAATTCCCTTTAACACATCATATATTAATGGCTTGGTGATGATGAACTGCTTTAGTTTTGCCTTGTTTGAGAAGCACTTGATCTGCCCTTCCATTCTAAATGATAGCTTTGCTGGATAGAGTAATCTTGGATGTAGGTCCTTGGATGTAGGTTGTTAATCTTGCCTTTCATGACTTCGAATATTTCTTGCCAGGCCCTCCTAACCTGCAAAATTTATTTTGAGAAATCAGCTGACAGTGTGATGGGGATTCCTTTGTAAGTAACTAACTGCTTTTCTCTTGCTGCTATTAAGATTCTCTCCTTATCTTTAACCTTTGGCATTTTGAATATAATGTGTCTTGGTGTGGTCCTCTTCATGTCCATCTTGTTCGGGACTCTTTGTGCTTCTTGGACCCATATGTCTATTTCCTTCACCAAATTAGGGAAGTTTTCTTTCATTGTTTTTTCAAAAAAGTTTTCAATTTCTTGCTCTTCCTCTTCTCCTCCTGGCATCCCTATGATTTGGATGTTGATATGTTTGAAGATGTCCCAGAGGCTCCTTACCCTATTCTTGTTTTTTTATTTCTTTTTTCTTCTTGTTGATCTGATGGGTTGTTTTTTGCTTCCTTATGTTCCAAGTTGTTGATTTGATTCTCAGCTACATCCACTCTATTGTTGTTTCCCTGTAAATAGTTCTTTATTTTAACTAGTGTATCCTTCATTTTTGATTGGATCTTTTTTATGCTGTTAAGGCCCTCACTAAGTTCCTTGAGCATCCTGATAACCAGTGTTTTGAACTCTGCATCTGACAGATTGCTTATCTCCATCTCATTTAGATCTTTGTTGTTACTGTGTATTAGATAGACCTGCTTCAACTCCTTGTCTTAGTAGCATGCCCTATTGTAGAAAAGCAAGCATGTAAGCCATATGGGATGGAGCCTTAGGTAATTGCCAGGGCAGGGCAACTGGGGTCACTACTTTGTAGTTCTGTGGGGGGCGGGGGGGTTGCTCAGAGAGGGGACAATGACACTGCCTGGCAGCTGGAGTTTTACCTGGGAGGGAGCTGTCTCCTGGCACTCACCCTGATGCCAATCACTTCAATTTATTCCATATACCACCCGTGCTCTTTCCACTGTTGCCCTAGTGCTGAATCCCAAATGGAGTGGGTCTGCATAAGTCCTAAATATGTTGTGGGCCCTTCGAGTGGGGTCTCCAGAGATGCCCCTTCCTTCCACCCCAACCCCCACTGGTTTTTACAGCCAGAAGTTGTGGGGACTTATCTTCTTGGTGCCAGCACCCTGGGCTAGGTGGTCTGGTCTGGGGCTGTGATCTCTCACAGCACAGGTATCCTTCCTGATTTTTACCCACCTGTTCTGCATCTCTATGCCTTTCTACCTCCCTGCACCTCTCCTGGCTTCTCTGTGTGTCTTTGCATCTTTGCCCTTCTTACCCTTCTGGAAAGAAGCCTTCATGGCTTCTTTAAATCCTTGGCTGTCAGACTTCTGTATAGCTTGATTTTCTGATGATCCTGAGTGATATTTGTTTTGTAGTCCAGTTGTAATTTTTTCTGAAGTTGTGTGGGGAGGCGATGCATGTTTACCTACACCTCCATCTTGACTGGAAGTGATCCTACATATTTTTGCTACTTTTATAACTATGTATTACAATTCCTTTGTGCTATTAAACATGCAAATTTCAAATTCTAATCGTTTATGACTTGTACATAGAAATATGATTGATTTTTGTATATTTATCTTGTATTGTGTAGTTTTGATGGACTCATCTAATTGTAGGAAGTTTTTCATAGATTTCTTGGGATTTTTTTATGAAGGCAATCATGACATTGGTGAATAGGGAGAGAGTTACATTTCTTCTTAGCCTTTTATTTTTTCTTGTCTTATTGCACTTGATATAACTTCCAGTTCTATGCTGAATCTAAGTGACAAGAGCAGACATCCTTGCCTTATTCCCAATCTCAGGGACTAGGAAGGTATCTTCAGGTTGTCTCCCTCGGAGGGAGTAAAGGGCGTGTCTTCTATGCATTTTAAAATCCATATTCTTTAAAAGCACCCCACAGGTGATTCCAATATCCAGAGAGATTTGGAGACTACCAGTCTATAAGATCTCTTTGCTCCCTGATGGCAAGATCTTAAATTCTATGAGACAAAACCTTTTATTCCACCAATATTTACTCAGTGTTCTCTATGTGCCAGGCACAGTTTTAGGTCCTCTATACACAGTAATTAAAGTTAGTACATGCCCTCACTAATCTTAAGATCTAATGGAGGAGACTCATATATAAGCCTGTGTTACAATGCAGGGTAAATGCCTAATGGAGATAGGTACCATATTTTTCAGACCATAAGATGCTCCTGGGTTTTAGAGGAGGAAAATAGGAAAAAACATTTTGAAGCAAAAAATGTGGTGAAATATTTAATAACATAATATTTCACCAATGTAAATGTAAACAGAACTCAACAGCAGCATTAACAACCATTATTCCTCCCAATTTTGGGTAGGGCGGGGTGCGATGCATTATATAGTCCAAAAAATACAGTATTTGCTTTATTCCCTCTTAATTCCCTAGACCCTTAAAGAAGGAATAAACGTTTGCCTACTGAATTCTCACTGCAGCCACTGTGTCTCAGATCCTCAGAACCACCTAAGGCCAATCATTTCTGCATTTTGCCCCAGAGAGGAGTCTTTCCATTGGTTATGGAGCCTCAGAACTTGTGGACTCCCTTTGAGATAATTTGAGCCTGTCATCTTATTAGGACCTTTTAATTTCTCCTCAGATATATTTTCCCTCTTCACCTTACAAGCTCTATAAAAGGGTCTTATTTCTTTCAAATGTCTGCTCTTTCATCTCCAATCAGCAATGATCACATTTCACACCCTGTATCACATTGTTTCCTCCTACATGTGTATCTAACAATACATCTTCGTTTAATTATAGCCCATGCCCGCTAGCTAAGGATAAACTGGCACACCCCACAAAAAGCACATCACTGGGATAGGGGGAGATTTCTACTGAAACGGAGTACCCACTGCTGCCAACACATTACTACTTCATCTCTGAACTATGTACATGAAGAAGGAGACCAAACACTTTTTGACAGTGGCAGCTGAATGATAGGTTATTTTCTAAATGTTCTTATTAATAATGCTGATACACCAAGGATTTGGAGAAAATAGCCCAGGAGTTCCGGCCAAGATGGAGACATAGGTAGAAATGCTTCACTTCCTCGCACAACCAAAAGAAGGACAACAACAAATTTAAAAACAAAAAACAACCGGAACTGCCAGATATTCAAACTTCATGGAAGTCTGACAAGCAAGGAGTTAAAGAAACATTCATCCAGACTGGTAGGAGGGCAGAAGACGGGCAGCCAAGGCGGAGAGGACGCACAGCCAAGGAGGTGGCTGGTGAACCAGTTGGTCCCACATTCGTGGGTCAATAACTGGGAAGAACCATTGGGAAGCGAGACAGACTGCAGAACCCAGGGTTTCAGCGTGGGAAACTGAAGACTCAAAACCTCTGGATGTAAATATCTGTGGGAGTTGTGGCAGTGGGAGAAGCTCTCAGGATCACAGAAGAGCCCGTGGTAGAGGCCCACAGGGTCCTAGACCATACACAAAACCACCCATCCGCAAATCAGCATCTGAAAGGCCACAGTCTGCCTGTGGGAAGTGAGGGAAGTGATGGAAAGGAGGGTTAGAGCAGAGGCAGCAAGTAACATTGCTCCCTCTCTGACCCCTACCCTAGGGACAGCGTCACAACACAGCAAAGAGGGTTGCCCCGCCCTGGTAAATATCTAAGGCTCCGCCCCTTACAACATAACAGGTGTGCTGAGGCAAAGATATATATGGCCCAAATGAAAGCAGATCAAAACTCCAGAAAAAGGACTAAGTGATGAGGAGATAGCCAACCTATCTGATGCAGAATTCAAAATACTGGTAATCAGGATGCTCACAGAAATGATTGAGCTTGGTTGCAAAATGATGGAATAAATGGCTAGCCAAAGTGAAATAAAGGAAAATATACAGGGAACCAAAAGTGAAGGGAAGGAAACGGGGACTCAAACCAAGGATTTAAAACAAAATGAAGAAATAAACATCCAACCGGAATAGAATGAAGAAACAAGAATTCAAAAAAATGAGGAGAGGCTGAGAAAGCTCTGGAACAACTTTAAACCCTTCAACATCCGAATCACAGGGGTGCCAAAAGGAGATGAAGAAGAGCAAGAAACTTAAAACTTATCTAAACAAATAATGAAGGAGAACGTCCCCAATCTGGCAAAGGAAGTAGACTTCCAGGAGGCCCAGAGAGTCCCAAAGAAATTGGACCTAAGCAGTAACACACCGAGACACATCATAATTAAGTTACCCAGGATTAAAGATAAGGAGAGAATCTTAAAAGCGGCAAGAGAAAAGTAGACTGTTACCTACGAAGAAGTTCCCATAAGACTATCAGTTGATTTCTCAAGAGAAACCTTCCAGGCAAGAAGGGACTGGAAAGAAATATTCGAAGCCATATCATCCAAGATTATTCTATCCAGCAAAGCTATCATTTTGAATGGAAGGGCAGATAAAGTGCTTCCCAGATGAGGTCAAGTTAAAGGAGTTCATCATCACCAAGTCCTTATTCTCTGAAATGTTAAAGGGACTTACCTAAGAAATAGAAGATGATCAAAAATATGAACAGTAAAATGACAACAAACTCACAACTATCAACAACTGAACCTAAAAAACTAAAACTAAAACTAAGCAAACAACTAGAACAGGAATAGAACCACAGAAATGGAGATCACATGAAAGATTATAAGTGGGGAGGGAGAGGGGGAGCACAGGGGAAAAGAAAAAATTTATTTTCTAAAATCGATAATTTTCATCAACTAATACATTTAACAATAAAAACTTTGTTTAATCTGTAAGGTTTCACAGAAGACAAATGGCAAAGCATCCCAAAGTTTGAAGAGAATATTATGGGAGAAAATTATGCAATTGAGAAAACTTTGTCCATTAACATTTGTTTTTCTTACAGTTAGGAAAAGGCTCATTTTCCACTATTAATAGTAACACACTTCAACCCAGGCAGTTATTGGGAAACCTCTTCTGTGCCAGGCATGAGGAGGTTCCAAAGATGTATAAGCTGCTTCCTCTACTCAGGAAACTGTTTAATAGAGGAAAGAAGCACATAAACAGACGGTGACATTGCAGTGTAGGGTGTGCCTTGGTCAGAGAAGAACAGGCTTCTGTGCACGTTCAGAAGGGTCTCTAATCCAGACCTAAGGTGAGCAGCAGTGCCACGAGAGAGGGAGGTGTTTAGTTTTGATGTTGCAGGAGATAAAAGCAGGAATGTTGAAGTTCTGAGTATGACAGGATGAACTCAGTGATTTTACAAATCTTAGAAAGAAGGAAGGAAACAGAAAGAAAGGAAATATTTTTAGGTTTTATGATTTAAATAAGGTTACCTTTACGATAAGAAAATTTGAAACTTAACTAAGTGTTCTTTCTACATACATGATGACCATGTTTCATTATACAATACTTTTGTATAAGCCCATAGAATGTACAACACCGAGAGTGAACTTCAAGGTAAAGCATGGACTTGGAGTGACTCTGATGTATCAGTGCAGGTTCAGCCTTGGTTAAAAACCTATCACTCTGGTAAGGGATGTTGACAAGGGAGAAGGTATGTATGTGCGGGGCAGGGGGTGCGTGGGAAAACTGCACCTCCCTCTCAATTTTGTTGTAAACATAAAACTTCTCTAAAAAAGTAAAGTCTTAAGAAACAATATGTGTGTGTGTACAGGAAGTACCACAGGGGAAATACCTGTAAAACATATATCTAAGGGCTTGTATCCTGAACAAATAAAGAACTATTGTATTTCAATATGAAAAAACTCAAAAAACTTAGACAAAAAATTACTTACCAAAGAAAATATGTGGTAAATGACTATATGATGATACTCAATATCATTAGTTATTAGAGAAATACACACCAAAACCACACATAATAAGATACAACTCCATACCCACTAAAATAGCTCAGACTGAAAAGGTGGAACATAAAAAATGTTAACAAGGATGTAAAGCAACTGGAACTCTCATTTATTGCTAGCAGGAATATAAAATGATCTCTTTAGAAAAGTTTGATTATTTCCTAAAATGTTAAACCTAAACCTATTATATTATGTAGATGGTCCACAGGCCAACCCTGATACCTGCTAAGAGGGGCCACACTAGGGCTGAATTTACTCTGCAGACCAGAGTATCCTCAGGACCTAGCACAGTGCCTGACACGGTGAACACCCAGCAATCAAATGAATATCAAATGAATGATCAAATAAATATTTGTATCAGCAGCTCTAGAAAAGAAGTCTGAGATGGCATTTCAAATTCAGAAGAGTCTTCGGAGGGAACACATGGAGTGAAAATATGTGAACCAGGCTGGAATCTGAAAGGGTGAGTTGAAAGAAAGAGAGAGCTCCTTACTGATGCTGAAACAGCCCAGCCATAGAGGTAGCTTAGAATTGGCAGAGAAAAGTTCAATGGACGCTGCGGGGGAGAGAGGTTTGAAAAGGAAGAGGCGGTCAGGAGCTTCACGTGCTACAGAGACGTCAACTGAGATGAGGCCCAAGAAGAGCTCATTTGTTCGGGGACTTTCCAGTGGAGTAGTTAGGGCAGAAGTTGGAATGTATTGAGTCAAGAATTAAATGAGCGATGAGAAATTAATGAAGAGTAAGTGTAGAGGAAAATTTGGAGGACGTTAGCCGCAAAGTGAAGAGGATAAAGGGGTTGGAAAAACAAAGGAAGTGACCTTAGCCAAGAGGTCCCTATGGGCTAAGAGGTTTGCGAGGACATGTACATTATTTTATTGTCTCCTCACAGCAACGTTGTGAAGTATTATTGTCCCCGTTTTATAGATAGGGAAAGTAAAATTTAGAAAGAATAAGAAACTCACTAAAAGTCACACAACTAGTCAGATAAGCCACTAGCTTGATGAGAGCAACAGACGCAACACAGCAGACATTATTTTGGCCACTCACTACCTTCTCCCCACTTCTTCTGGTAACAATTCTCAAACTGTTGCAGGGAAATTGCACCTTCTATACATCCATCCCATACACTCCACATGACCAGGCTTCGATGCATATCACTAGCATTCTCCTTGGAATCATTTTTGGAAAAAGAACCCAGGAATTGGCACGGATGAGGAAGTTATCCAAGCCCTCTAATATCTAAGGTATGTAGACACAGTTCTGGGATTTTCACTGGAACTGTCAGGAAAGCAGGCACTTTTTTTTGGAGCAGAGGAGGATTAGGACTTAGAAGCAGTCCTGAGTTCTGCTGTCATCTCGCCCCCGTAAGGAGGGGGCCTAGCAGAGAGTGAAACCGATGCAGCAGAAGTCAGAGCTACGAGGTGGGGAGAGACCGGGTCCTGCTGACATCGTCTGAGCCACTGCATCTGGCTAGCTCCTGCGGCCAGACTAACCCTAGATCTTCAGCAGCCTCCATTAATTCCCTGTTCAGCTCAGTCCGTTCCTTTCGGGCTGAGTTTCCCGTTCAGTCTCAACTTCTCCCCGACCCAAGAGGATTTCCCTCTGAATAGGGATGACCCAAACATGTTTGTAGATTGAGAGGGGGCTAATTGAGTAGAAAATTGTCCAGAAGACAATAACGTGAGAAAACAGAGTAATACAGTTTTATCTTATTCATTTACCTGAAGTAATACATATCATCTTATACTGTATTCCTGTTATATGTACATCCCTGTTACCATCCAAAGGGAGTCTCTGAGTCATAAAACTCAATATTCCAAAGAATGATTATGTGTCACACGTCATTACTCAAGACAAGACTTATTCTTGAGCATCTCTGTTGATTCCTAGAACTCCCTCATCCCACTGATTTGTATGGCTAGCTCCCACTTGGCCTTCAGGAATTAGCTCAATGCTGTCCAACTCTGGGGAGGTGTCCTCTTAGTTTTTCCTCAACCCAAACCCACCCCAAACTAAACTAGGGGCCTCTCTTTGATGTCCCATAGTGTTTCCTGCATAAGGGACTCAGGGCCTTTTAACAGCCACCACATAGTCACTTGATCGCCAGAACAACCCGAGGGCACCTCCTGATGCAGGAGCCCCATTAAACCATGAGGGAGGCACAGTGAGGGCAAGCAAGTGAGGGCTGCGAAGGAACTAGGCACCAGAGGCCCTCTCAGACACCCTCTCTTCACCCCCACGCTAAGGGGTCAGTACTTCCCTGTTCTGAAATCACGAGCAGCATCAGAAGGGACTCCCTTTTTCTTAATGTCTAGGGTCTGCTTTTATTTACAGCTTTTTGGGTCTGGCTACCCTTACCCAGCTTTGAGGCCAAAAGGAACAAAAGTTGCGCTTAATTTACACAAAGTGAGAGGCTGAGGAAGGAACAATGTCATCTGACAGCACGCACGCAGTGCTGTGGAAGGAGAGACACAGGCACGCACAGGCAGTTATTTTATTGATGCTTCTAAGTTCCCGTTTGTGTAAGGGGAAAAAAACCGTAACATTTCTGAGTTCCTACTTCGTCCTGGTGCGCCGCTGAAAATCAGAACTGACAGAGAAGGAGGGGACCCATGCCTGTCTGTCTGCGGGTGGCTCTTTGAACAACCCCCAGGACATTCTCGCTGAACCGCAGAGAAGTGAGCCGTGGCAGAACAGGGGGTGGGATGCAGGCAAGATCTTCTCCTGACCCTTGTGAGTTTTTGCATTGCCCATTTTTTAAAGAAAATACATTTTAGCTCCCTCCAGCTAGTCAAAAGGAACAGTAGGGGCAAACTACCAAATCCGTATTCAGTCAAGTTTCTTTCAAATTGATTCTTTCCCCAACCTGCCAATTTTAACACTCACTGCCATTAGTATATGGTTTGAGAAACTGGAGAAAGATGCTCAAAACATGACAGAACATGAAGCAAGATAATATGTGAAATTGTGAATTACCAAAGGGCAGTCATGTTTCTGTTTGCTCTGCTAAACTATACTCAGAAATTGTTTGCTGAGACACTAAAGTGCCCAGGTTCTCTGGAGAGACGAACCTGAGGCCAGAAGTAAGGGATGGATGATTTCTTTGAGAGGAGCAAGTCCAGGAGGAGGGGAGGGTGAAGGAAAGTAGAAGCCAGACCAAGAAAGATGTACAACAGCAGCCAGGTGAGAGTCGTGACTGTGCTGGCTAGCCCTTTCCAAAGAGCCACAGAAAGTGCAGCCAGCCATTCAGCAGGCTCGCCTGGGGCTGCACAGAAGAGCTGCACCTCGGAGAAGTCCATAGAAGGAAGAAAGGAAATGGATGTATCTGCCCGGCTCACTCCCATCTCCCACTTCCTATGCCTTCAAGTTTACCCCACAGGGAGCCTATTTCCCTGCACAGCCAGGCTGGGTGGTCCAGCCCACCGGTGGCGCTGGGAAAAGCAAAATTCACACCTGCAGGATGGCATTCCACGCGGGTCTAGAAGTGAAAGGAACGACTGAGTGCAGATGAGCTCTGGGCGGGGGAGGGGAAAGGGAGAGGGGGAAATCCAGGAAGGCCTGGTCCTTCAACTTGGGGAACTTGAATACTCTCACTACTTCTCATGGAGATGTGCCACCCCCACCCATCAAGGCTGCAGGAGGGGCAGTTCAAATTGGAAAACCTGCTTAAAAATACTAAATAAATAAATACTATAGAAATGCACCTTAGAAATGTGGCATTCAGTTAGGCTCTGTGGAGGATACAAGTTTATAACTCAGTCCTGGGCCTTAGAATTTCTGGGGCGGAGTACCTGAGAAGAGGGAGCTGCACAGAGAGGCACCAGACCATGTAGACAGATTTACTGCACCTTTTTGGCCAAGGGTTGATGTATTTGTTATCTATTGCTGCTGAACCCCCACACTTGGCAGCTTAAATCAATACACATTTATCATCTTGTAGTTTCTGTGGCTCAGAAACCCATTCATGGGCCCTCTCCCCCACAGGCTGCAGGTAGCCAGGGTGGGGGCTTCCCCTTCGAGGCTTAACTGAGGGGGATCCTCTTCCGAATTTAATTGCCTGGCTGTAGGCAAGATTCAGTCCCTTGAAAGCTATCGGACTGAGGGCCTCGTTCAGTTGGCTGGATGACCTGACTTTGGCCTGAGGTTAACCTCGGTTCCCTGCAAGACAGAAGTCAAGACATATCACAGAAAGGACATGCCGATACTTCTACTGCATTCGATTGGCTAGAAGCAAGTCACTAGGTCCAGCCCTTTCTCAAGGGGAGAGGATTACATAAGGGTATGAAAATTAGGAAGTTGGGGGACAATTGAGTACCATCCTAGGAGCCAGCCTACCATAGTTGGACTGCACCCATGCAAGACAAGGTCTACACGGCCATTCATAGACTGAATATTGTAGGCTAACAGCCCATCCAATGGGAATGCTTGAATGGAGAGATCTCATTGATAGCTAGAAAAGCCCCAAATTTTTGGAAATTAAACAATATACTTGTAAATAACCCATGGAAAAAAATCACAAGAAAAATTAAAACATATTTTATTTATTTTTTTTAATTTGGTTCTTTTATTCTTTTTTTCTTTTTGTTTTTTTAAATTTTTTATTTTAGATTATGCAGTACAGTTTCAATCTTTTATTCCCATTCCAGCCCACCCACCCATCCCTCCCCTCCTCCATTCCATTTCCAAGCCCTGTAGTTTTGTCCATGTGTCCTCTATATTTGTTCCTTTAAACCCTTCCC
>CM052544.1:100892652-100916682 GCA_028533065.1 Trachops cirrhosus
CAAACAGGTCTTCTCCGAGCCCCTGTCTAAAATAACATATCCCCAGCCCATCACCTCTGTGACCGTCACTCTGCCTTATCTTTCTTCATAGCACTTGTGACCATCTGACATATTAGATGTTTATATGCTTGCTTATCACTTAGCTCCCCACACTCAGTGCAACCCCCATATGAGCCAAAACTCTGTTTTGTTCGTTGCTATATCCCCATGTCTAGAGTAGGTTAGTACCTGTTAGAGACAAAGTAAATATTTCTAAGTGAACAAAATTGTATATGAGTCGCCCCCAGGGGGTCTTATGCAGCCAGTCCAGTGAACAACTACTGGTGTAGCTAATATGAAGTAAATTCTAAAATATTAAAGTGTGGATTTGGTGTGGCATTTTTCTCAATTATCACTGCTTTCACTGACACCTAGGGAACAGACAGCGCACAAGTGTATGCTTTTAAAGCTCTGTCGCCCATTGGCAGGGGGTAGGGCACCCGCCGCGGGCACATCAGGGAGCGGAACTGCTGCTCATCTTGTTCCCTGCCTGGTCCGTTCTCCAAGGCAACAACACCCCCTGGCCTCGGCTGGATGGGGACGAGCCTGCTTCCCTGCAGCTGCTGGGATGGGAGCTGTGCGATTCATCACAGCAGCCACGGAGAGCTTGAAGAATCCCGAGCTTGCTGGGTGCCACTCTCTTTGGTCATGAAATCTTTCCCTTTTGGTTTTAATTTTCTAATTTGATCGTCTTAGAACTTAAACGACATATTAGAAGTAACACAACAAAGAATAGAATCGTGCTGAAAGGGTAGTCAGAGGGATGACCACATAAACAATACTTTCTATGTAATTAGAGCCTTATCATTTTCAAAAGGCTTTCACGTGTCTTATCCCACCTTGAGCCTCTCCACAGCCCTGTGATTAAAGACACTGGCAGCATCCAGGCTCTCGTTTTCTAGGTGAGGAAATTGGGTCTCATAAAAGTCGGTTCTTTCTGATTAAAAAATAAGCCAAAGAAGCTTTGGAGAGGAGCTTAATAAGCATCTCTCCAAAGAAGATATACAAGTGGCAAATAAGCATATGGCAAGATGCTGCACATCCTACAGGCATCAGGACAACGTAAATTAAAGCAATGAGATACCACCACACACCTATTAGAATGGCCGGAGTCCAGAACACTGACCCCAGATGCTGGCCAGGATGTGGAGCAGTAAGAACTCTCACTCACTGCTGGTGGCAATGCCAAGTAGTACGGCCACTTTGGAAAACAGTTCAATGGTTTCTTACAAAGCGAAATATGTTCTTAGCATTCAATACAGCAATCATACTCCTTGGTATTTTTCCAAATGTGTTTAAAACTTATCTCCACACAGAAACCTGCACACAAATGAGTACGGCAGTGTTACTCACAACTGCCAAAACTTGGAAGGAATGAAGCTGTCCTTCAGTGGGTGAATGGACAAAGAAATGGCAGTATGTCCAAACAATGAAATATTATTCAGCACTGAAAAAAACGAGCTGTCAAACCATGAAAATACACAGAGGAATCTTAAATGCATAGCATTAAGTCAAAGAAGCCAAAGTAAAAAGCTACGTCCTATATGATTCCAACTATATGACATTCTGAAAAAGCAAAGCTATGGAAACAGTAACAAGAAGAGTGTGGCTAAGAGTTGTGAGGGAGAGAGAGATGGATGCATGGGCAAAGTGAGGAGGATTTTTAGGGCAGTGAGATTATTCTGTGCGATACTATTATGGTGGACACACGTAACCCATAGAGTGTACAGCACCGAGAGTGAACCCTGATGTAACTACGAACTTCAGGTGAATATAGTGCATCAGTGTAGGCCCATCAGTTGTGATAAATGTGCCGCTCTGTGGGGAATGTTGATGCTGGGAGGGACGGGCTGTGCATGTGTTAGGTGTAGGACTATATAGGAAATCTCTGTACCTTCCCCTTAATTTTGCTCTAAACCTAAACTTATTTTAAAACCTCTGCTGATTCCAAATGACTTCCCTGACAAATGCTAAACTCCATATCATCTCATTACATGGCCATCACAAACAAATCCTGACCTACTCTTCCAGGCTCACTGTTGTCGTCTTACTCCATTCAAATGATACTACATTCCCCCCATGGTGTCCCTGCACTTCTCTGTGCTTTTGTGCACAACATTCTCTCTGCATGTGATACTCTTACCTGTCTTTCCCATCTGGCAGACTTATACTCACCTGTGCTAGTAGGTATAAGTTAGGTTGTTCTATAAACAATCAACTGTCAGTGACATAAAACTGAAAGTTCACTTTGCACTTACTTTATATGGCCATCATGAGTCAGCTTGGGGTCCTACTCTGATTCCTCCTTACTCCAGAACCCAAGCTTATAGAGCAGCTGCCATTTGGATTGCTGTCAGACACTGAGGCAAAAAAGAAAGAAAGAGAGAGAAGGGAGGGAAAGAAGGAGGGAAGGAAGGGAGGAATCAAGGGAGGGAGAGAATGAAGGAAGGAGGAAGGAAGAAAGGAAATTTTGCATTGATTTTTAAAGCTTTTATTCAGAAATAACACACATCAACTCCAATCACTTTCATTCCCCAAGCAAGTTATATGCTTGGGTTCAGGCATGTAGTCAGCAGATAATTGAATTTAATTAGGTTTGGGATATGCCAGGAGAGTGGAACAGAGGAAGAGCGCCAAGGGAGGAATGTTAAAATTCTGGATCTCGGAGTCTAAGAAGTAGATAAGAAGTGAGGTCATAATGGGATGTCAGACAGTGGTGGGGTCAATGAATTGGAGACCCCTATAAGACCGAAGATGAATGGTCTCTGGAGGAATCCCATGTTTATTGGGAAAGACATATGTAAACAGGTTTGGGGGGCACAATTCAACCTGCAACAACTATCTACTATTTTTCTTATTTATTGATTTTTATTTACCCATAACTAAACTATTTTTATTTTCATCAAAGCAGGGAGTTTGTCTTTTTTTACGATTATATCAAGGCTAGAATGGAGCCCAATACATAGTAGATGCTCTCTAAAAAGCTGAAAAAGAAATGAATGAATGAATGAATGAATGAAAAAACAGTGGGTGTCTTCCATCTTCACAATATTTCTGAGAAAAGTTAATAAATGACCCAGTCACCTTGCCATGATACATAACCTCCAAAGATGATACACATACTTTCTTCCCTCCTGTATGCCTGTGCTTTTTTGCCATTGAGAAGTGGAGTTTATTTTCCCTTCTTTTAAATCTAAGTACACCCCACCCCAGGACTGCTCTGATCAACACAATGCAGTAGAAATACATTCTGGGACCTCTCGGCCCATACTTAACAGTAGAAGCTTCTATTTCCTTCCTCTCAGAACTCAGTTCCCATACTATAGAAACATGCCACATGGAGAGGCTGTATGGAAGACACCAAGTCCTCTGTTTGACCCTCCAGCTGAGCTCCCAGCTGATGACCAACACCATCTGCCAATCATATGAATGAATCGTCTTGGACATTCCAGCCCAGTCTCACCTCTGCAGCCCAGATAACACCACATGGAACAAAACAACCTCCCAGCTAAGACCAATCAACCAACAAAATCACAAAAAAATAATACAATCAATGGTGGTCGTCTTAAACCACTAAGTTTGGAGGTGATTTGTTCCACAGTGATAGATAACTGGAACAGAGGCTGGCAACTAGTCATGTGATGCTGCTGTAAGAAACTTCTAAAACATGTAGGATTGGTTTTGGAATCAGAAGGTGGGTGGAGGCCTGAAGACTCTCAGGGAGACTACTGTGAAGGCTGGCAGAGCAGTGAGGCTAACAGGATGCAATTTATAAACCAGGAGAAAATGTGAGAGAGAAACATTGATCAGTTGCCTTCCATACATTCCTCGACCAGGGATGGAACCCACAATGTAGGCTCAGAGTTTGACTACTCCTGGCCAAGAAAGAGGTATAGGTAGATACACCCCACTTCTTCACACAACCAAAAGAAGGATAACAACCAACTTAAAAACAAACAACAACCAGAACTGCCAGGAAATGGAACTGTATGGAAGTCCAACAACCAAGGAGCTGAAGAAGAAACATTGATCCAGATTGGTGCACCGAGACAAAGAAATACGGCCCAAATGAAAGAACAGATGAAAACTCCAGAAAAAGAACTAAGCAACAAGGAGATAGCCAACCTATCAGATGCAGAGTTCAGAACACTGGTAATCAGGATGCTCTCAGAAATGATTGAGTGCAGTCATAAAATGATGGAAGAAGTGAAGGCTATACAAAGTGAAGGAAAGGAAAATATACAGGGAAGCAATAGCAAAGGGAAGGAAACCAGGACTCAGATCAACAATTTGGAACTAAAGGAAGAAATAAACATTCAACCAGAACAGAATGAAGAAACAAGAATTCAAAAACAAATGAGGAGAGGCTTAGGAACCTCTGGAACAACTTCAAACATTCCAACATCCAAGTCATAGGTGATGCGGATCCTGGCCTGCAGGATCCGTGTATGTTGTGGCTGCTGGTGAACAAATACACACGGACTACAGAAATCCTGTGGAAAAAGAAGGGGATGGCATGTCTGCTCTCAAAGTGAGAGAGAGAGGGCCTCGACTCCCAGCCTGGACAGGCTTTTATTGTTTTTCTGGTTAAATTACATGGAGGGTAGTCCTCATTTACTATGTACAGGTTCATATTAGGTGATTACTTTTACAGACAACAAAGGAGAGGATGTTGCTAATTACATCAAAGAAGAAGGATATTTACAAATGTAAAGGGAAAAGTGGTTGAACTGGTCACACTCCATACTTGGGAGGTTTGGCTCAGATTTTAGGAAGTTGCAGTAAACCCTTGCTGCCTCAATTCAGGGTGAGGGAGTTTTAGCAAAAGCAAACCTCATAGCAGCCTAGGTATAATGCAGGCCTGATTCCCCACGGGAAAACCTCTCCAAGGGCATGGTCCTGCATGCTGACTCGCTCCCCACTGGTTTTCCACGTGAGTGCTGAGCTACATTCCCACGCCATTTGAAATGGTTCCCTACAGTAGGGGTGCCAGAAGGAGAAGAGGAAAGCAAGAAATTGAAAAGGTTTTGAAAAAAATAATGAAAGGAAACTTCCACAATCAGGCAAAGAGAATAGACATACAAGTCCAGGAAGCTCAAAGAGTGCCAAGTTGGACCCAAGGAGGAACACACCAAGACACATCATAATTAAATTACCCAGGATTAAAGATCAGGAGGGAATCTTAAAAAGCAGCAAGAGAAAAGGAGACCGTTACCTACAAAGGAGTTCCCTATCAGCTGATTTCTCAGAAGAAACCTTGCAGGCAAGAAGGAGCTGGAAAGAAGTATTCCAAGTCATGAAAAGCAAGGACCTATAACCTAGACTACTCTATCCAGAAAAGTTTTCATTTAGAACGGAAGGTCAGATAAAGAGCTTCCCAGATAAGGTCAAGTTAAAGGAGTTCAACATCACCAAGCCCTTACTATATGAAATGTTAAAGGAACTTATCTAAGAAAAAGAAGATCAAAACTATGAACAGTAAAATGACAACAAACTCACAGCTATCAACAACTGAAACAAAAAAAAAAACAAAAAAAACAAAGCAAACAACAAGAACAGGAACAGAATCACAAAAATGGACATCACATGGAAGGTTATCAGCAGGGAGGGGGAGGGGGGAGAATGGGGGGAAGGTACAGAGAATAAGAAGCATAAATGGTAGGTACAAAATAGGCAGGGGGAGGTTAAGAACAGTATAGGAAATGGAGAAGCCCAAGAACTTATATGCACGACCCATGGACATGAACTAAGTTGGGGAAGGGGTGATGCTGGAGGGAGCGGGGTGCAGGGCAGAGAGGAATAAAAGGAGGAAAAGAGCATAATCGATAAAATATACTTTAAAAAATAAACCAGGAGAAATGTTACTGTGATGACATCACAAATAGAAAGGGTACCCGTGAACTTGTAGATCTGGTAAGCCAATTTTCAGGCAAAATGAAATTATTAATTGGCTTCTTTTAGGTGTATATGCTAGGATAAAATACAGGAAGAAGGGAATGAACTAAATAAGGAACTACTTGATCAGAATTTGAAGGAAACAAAGGGTCGGGAAAGTCTTCAAGGCAACAAAATGTTCTCAATGTGAGAAATGGCCTTAAGGCGAAGACCGGAACCCCAGGCACCGCCAGGAAAACATAGCTTCAGTATGAAATTCAGATCAAAGGTGCAGCTCTACATTTGTTTTGCAAAAACCTTAGAAAGATTTGAGTGGATGCCTTAGAGACCCTTAAGCCAGATAAAAATACTTGTAAAAATCTCAATGCAATCTCTCGGGGTATTCAGGCTGCTATTCCACAGCACCTTAAAGCAACTTTGATGACATTGTACACCTGGTAAACTAGCCAAAAATAAATAATAAGGTGAACAATCCAGTGTGAATTTGGTTTCAGGGAAACATATTGTTGATAACGCTGTAAAATTCTTTCAGTCTTTCTAGAAAGCAGTCTGGCAATAGGTAACAAAATATTCATGTCTTTTTTTTTTCCAAGCAATTCATCTTTAGGGATATTGACCTAAAGTAATGACCCCAAAAAGATAATGTTAAAAGCTATTGGTTTAAACAAACCTTCACGGCCACATTATTTATAATAAGGAGAAACTGGAAACAACTCAAATGTCTAAAAATAGAGATATGGATGAGCAAACTCTGGCATATTTTCATGATGGACTGCTCTATAATCATTAAAAAGACAAGTTTATGGATTGTGTTGACTCAAAGTTATTTGGGCTTGAAATATTATTTATAAGAGAGCAGACAGAGTACAAGATGGTAACTATGAAGCTATTTCAACCTAATAAAATAAACACTGTCTATATATTTTTAAGAAAATAAAGAAAGTGTGCATTGTAACAATTTAATGTTCACTACATCTTTAAATTATAGTGCTTAACATCCTAGTTTGAAAGGGTAAGGTGGATACTTTTGGGAATTACTAGAGAAGACTTAAGGGAAGTTCGGACATACATGTATTTACATGTATAAGACATTTATTAATTAAGAGACATTGACAGGAGCCTACATGGTACTCAGCCCTGAGTTAGGCAGAGCAAACAGAACAAAGGAAAAGTAAGATATGGTCCCTGGACTTAATAAACATTCAAGAAACAAAAAGAACACAACAGATTTTATGTAGGTGAAATTTTTTGTTCAGTCTGTATAAAAGACCAAAGGGTTGTTTTTTTTTATTGTGTGTGTTTTTAGAAGCTCTAAGTGTTACAAACACTTGCTAGAGTTCTGTGAGCATTTTGCAAATAGAATTAGGCTTTAGATAATTTTGTGAAATTGTTGATTTTTAATTATTTATTTGAAGATGCTGTTTTTTAACTATTGTTTTTGTTTTAGAATGTTCTTTTAAAATATTTGAACACTATGGGGGAAAAAAGAAGAAAGTTCAAAAGCACATCACCTAAAGTGAATCCTATTCCTGAGAAATAATCATTGCTAACATTCGTAAACATCATTTAGCCAGGTTCATTTAGTCAGGGTTCAACCAGAGGAGCAGAACCAGTAGGAGGTATGTGTTCATGGATGTATTGAAAAGACTTGGTTTGCACAATGGTGGGAGCTGACTAGACGAGTTCAACGCCAATAGGACAGACCGCCTGGAAGGACACCGTAGAGCTTGGGGACACGAGCTCAAGCAGCTGCACACAGGTGCCATTTCTTCTTCCTCAGGGAAACCTCAGCTCTGGCACTCAACGGAATCAGGCCCACCCAGATTATCTAAGAAAGTCTCCCTTACATAAAGCCAGCTGATCGTGGAGTTTCATCATACCCAAAAATTACCCTTCACAACAGCACTTAGGTTAGTGTTTGAGTAAATAGCAGAAAAGTTTAGCCCAGCCAAGTTGACATGTCAAAAAGACCATCACAGTCTACCGTACAACAACGTGGCGCCCACACACATCTCCTTAAAGCATACTTAATCTCCAAATAAAGACAATAACAAGTCATACTTCCACTTAACATGATACAACTAACTTGTGTACAGCTAAAAGTTTGCTAACCCTTTTCCAGAAAAGGAAGCAAAGTCTTTAGGCATTGTTCACTTTTCTCCTTTGAAGGGACTTGTATTTTGGTAGTTAATACGAGGCCTGTCTGGAACAAGTCCAGCCATTGTTAATATAATGAGAACAGTTTGGGCCACATCGCTGTAACCCGGCAGCCAAAGAGAGTGGACTGGAATGTGCATGCGTGAACAATGACGACTTCAGTGGGGGCCGTAGACGCCCCAGTTGAGTGAGCACGTGTACTGTGTGGTCGTCAAATACAATATGACTGAGTGAGCGGATCAACAAATCTGCATCAAATTTTGCGTTAAGCTTGAACATTCCTCCATAGAAACTCTTAAGATCATTCAGAAGGCCACAGCTATGGGCAAGTGGTGATGGGCAGCTTCATCACGACAACACACCTGCTCATGCATCATGTCTCGTGCAGAGTTTTTTTGACAAAACATCAAACCATCCAAGCGATTCAGCCCCACTACAGCCCAGATTTGGTGCCCTGAGACTTCTAGCTCTTCCCAAAACTAAAATCACCTTTGAAAGGGAAGAGATTTCAGACTATTGATGATATTCAAGAAAATATGATGAAGCAGCTGATGGCAATTGGGAGAACTGTGTGAGGTCCCAAGGTGCTCACTTTGAGGGAGACTGAGGAGTCATTGTTATATGTACAATGTTTCTGGTATCTTGTATCTTCTTCAACAAAGGTCTCCATTTCTCATATTATATGGCTAGATACCTTCTGGACAGATTTCATATTTTAATATACAAGCTAAAAGCAATACAGTATTAAAATGCTATTAAAACTATGAGCTGTATACTTCAGGGATTAAATATTTCTGGAGATCTTTCTCAAGATGTGCACAGAGGGAATAAACTGCCTGCCAGCCTCCCCTCCCCACTACCATCCAACGTAAATAACGGAGAAGATTCCAACAGCGGTCCTATCTCAGGAAGAAGAGCAGATTCACCCTCTGGCAATGGCCCAAGCCTTAGGTTGGCTCTTGAAGTGGTTGCTGAACTGTACAGGTGATGTGGCAGAGATGATGGGGCAAGACATAGTGATGAAGCTAACACTAGTCAGAGGACTAAGACATTTTTGCCTCTTGTCATCTTGATAGTTAACACATAGTCCTTAGCAGTCCTCATTATTTATGTTTCTTGCTCCTCCCCAGGCTCTTCAGGCTCTGGGTTAAGCCCAAAGAACAAAGTGCAAAGCTCGACAGAACAGCTTCCACCTTCCTAGGTATTCACAGCACGTCACGCCCCACCCAGCAGCTCTGCTGGCTGAAGGCACTTTAGCAAGGTCTGTGCAGTATCTATCATTCTCCAAGAAATCTAATAACACCTTTCGTGTTATATATACGATGGCCAAGTCCATCATACTGCTAGGTGGTTATCAGAGAGGCTATTGTGAAGTCTTTCTCTCCAGAGAGCTGAGAAATGATTAGCTATCATCACTTTTCTCTGTCCTCTCTCAGTGCCCTCCCTTGACCTTCCTCAGCCAGCTAGTGAGCACCATGTGTCCCTTGGCTGGGGTGGGGGGAGGGGAGGGCAGTCCAGAAACGGTACACAGGGAACTGTCAAGTGAGTTAATTGTGCGTTTTTAATTGAGGATGTTATGCTTGAGATTTTGTTTTTTATTCACTCAGCATTCACTTTTGTGATATGAAATATGGTACAAGAGCAGATCACTTCCCCTGTCCCTTTAAGCAGTGCTCTGGCTCTGATGGGTCAGCTGAGCAGAGGAAGAATTAATGAGCTTTGCATCATGAGAAACCACATTATAAAATCTTAACCAGGTATCATTTGGTAGAACAAAAGAAAAGGAGAGAGAATATTGGTGTGGCAATACAGTGGGAAGGGGTAGGAAAGGGCCAAACCTCCAGGCTTAAAAGGCCCTATTTCCTAGTATTTACTTCCTACTCATCGCTTTAAATATCTATTCTTTTGTGTTTCTGCACCCTTGCAATCAGTTCTTGTCAGTGGGAATTGCATTGTGAATTCACACCTTAAATTCCTTAGTCCTGTGACGAGGTGAGCTCATAGAACCTAAAAGATCAACCTGCATAAGGTCCTAGAAGAGATGGGGGACAGGGGAGAAGTAGGAGTCCATGGGAGGTTCTCCCGGAGAGAGGGAAAGCTGACTGCTTAGCACCAGGAAAGGCCTAAAGAAGGGTTGAGTGCTCAACACCCTGAGTTAAGTTAGCAAGTGGGGTTCTTCGTTGAGGTCTTGCATGCTGGTCCCATGAAATTAATGAGGCATTATGTGTAAGTTCAAGTTATGGGCAGCAGAATCAGTGCCATGATTGGTCTGGTTTGCTTCAGAATCACCTGGGGTAGGGCTTCTAAACTGTTCACACTCACACAATCACACACACACAAAGTGATTTTGGAATGAGCCCTGGTACAGGAGGGAAAGGTTTCAAAAGCTCCCTAGGTGATTCTGCTATATGCCCTTATCCACAACCCAGCCATTTCTCTGGCTTAACATGAAAAGCCACAGGAAACTCTCCTTCCCTTCTCACCCACAGATGCTGCTTCCATGGATGAGCCATTTATGGCAGCAAGCATGACTGAAACTGGCTTAAGGCTAGGGAATGTAGTGACTCACTTTAGTGTGGCTTCAGGTACAACTCGATCTAGGACTCAATGGGTGTCATTGGGACATGATTCCCTGCACTTCCTTTGTCTTGGCTCCAACCTCTGACCCCATGTGGTTGTAGATGGTGCAGCAGTTCCAACAACTGCCTCCTCTCTCGTGTCCCACAGAAAGAGAGGGCGAGCCACTTTCCCAGGATTCCTGGTGACTGTGCCATTGGCTTATTCCTGAAAGAATCGCTGTGGCCAAGAAACTGTGATATGCTTATTGGCCAATCGAGGCCACTTCTGGACCTCAGGTTTGAAGTCAATCTCATCCACACCACAAAGCTGGAAATGGAAGAAGTAATCTCCCAAAGGAAATTTGGAATGTTTTTGTCAGGACAGATGGATGCTGGGCATTAACCCACTGGTGACCACTGCACTCTTCGTGTGCAGTCAACCAAAGCAAGCGTCTCAGGAATCGCTCTGAGCATTTTGGGACTGACCTCACCTGGCTGCTTTGGCTGCATGCCATTCCTCAAACCTATCAGTCTAAGGCTCACAGAAAGCAAGTGAAGCTTGTTTCTGACCTCAAGCAGCCTACGACTTAGTCAACAAACATGTTTTCACTTTGAAAACAAAGAAAAGAAGCTGATCCATCTAACCGGACATTCCCTTTCTTGGAATTCAACTCTTAATGACCCAGCAAAGTTCTTAAAGTGTTTTTTTTAAAGTCACTCATTTTCTTCAACCAGGCATTTAATATCATTCATTTCAAATTTTCCCTCTGAGATAGCCACCTGTTGCAATTGTGTGAGCCATCCCCAGACCCGCCTGATACACTCAGTTTCATCTGGGGATGTCTGGTGAGGAGAGGAAACAGCAACACCTAAGGGGGCAGAAGACCTGGTTTCTATCCACTTCTCAGCCATTACTACCGATGATGCTAGGTTAGCGGTTTTGTTCCCTAAATAGGCAAGGGTTTTTTAAACTTTATAACAACTTGGAAATCAGGAGAATATTGTTCCTCTTAAGTAAATAACCTTTTCTGGTTTACATTTAAAGGGGTTACCCCCAAAAAGGAGTTGCTGCCTTCAGAAAAATAAAGATAGTCATCAAGGGATAGCTGTTGAGTACCCACTAGATGCAGGCACAGTGCTGGGCTCTAGGAATGAAAGCTACAAAGGGCCCAGCTCCTATTCTGGATGAATTCCCCTGTCAGAGAGCCAGACAGGTAAATAAACAATTATAATGCAACGCGCTGCATGCTGTAAGTGAGATATGCATGGACTGCTATTCGAATGGAAAGGCTGCACATCAGTCTCAGTGGTTGAGGATGAGTGCATCATGTGAACAAGGCAGAAAAGAAAGGGGTTGGGGTTAGTGAGCATTCCAGGCCAGGGAGAGGCACATGCTGAGGCAGGATGACACGCAGTGCGTGTGCTCCGTGTTCTGTTTGCCTCTCCACTCCCGTCCACCCTGCTCTGTGCACTGGGGCTGGCTTCTTCAGAATGTGTCTCCAGGGCTCCCTTGCCTTCCAGCTTCTAACTGGGTTCAGCCAAGGGGCTAACACCAGGTGTAGAATGGAGGGAAGTGGGAGACCAAGTTCAGATAATTATCTCCCCAGCTCCCTCCCTGCCAGGCAGGGAGGAGTCCACAGCCCCCACTCCCTAGGATGACCCATCTCTCTTGAGGTCCTGGGAAGAGCCCCCTCACATTGCCCCTTCAAGCCAAGAACTGATAATTAATGACCTTCCATTCTTGTTTCCCTTAGCTCTGCCCACACCTTTGTATACAGCCTACAAAACTCTTCAGTTACCCCTTTTGTGTGTATTATCTGTTTCCTGCCAGGACCTGACACACGTGTGGATTATGCAAAAATTGCAGGGCTGAAACAGGGTGTTTATGTCTGTACATGGTGAATATGATGAAGACAGAAAGTTGGTGGAAACCGGGTCCTTAGGGGACTTAGATTCTCTGTAAAGGGTGAGTGTAGATTTAATCTTGAAGGTAATGGGAGGCCATTTCCTAAATCATTAGATTTTTAAAAAGTCATTTGTCATCATTATGGGTAATATATGCAATATGCATAATTCAAAAGCAGCTACTTGCATGCTACTAGGTCTTAGTAGAAATAAAGTGTCTCATCTTGGTAGGGATGGAGCATGGAACATCAGATGGCCATGCAGCTAAAGCTGCCCATCAGGACATAGGTTCTGGCAAAGGTGAGAGAGCCAGCATAAGGCAGAAGTGGTGTAGCCAGGGTCAGGCACCAGCAGGGCCCGAGGGTACAAGCAAGCAGCAGACGCAGCAGGCCCAGAATCCCTCTATTTCAGTTCATATCTGAGGCTGCAAGGGGGAGCGGTGGGGCTTATTACCAGCTGAAAGAGGAGGAAAATAGGCTGATCTTGGGTCATGGATGAGTTGGCTCATGCTATGGCCTGAATTTTGTCCCCCTCAAAAGCATATGCCGAAGCCCCAACCTCCAGTGTGATGATATGTAGAGATGATGTCTTTGGAGCATAATTAGATTTAGATGACATTATGAGGGTAGGGTCCCCATAATGGGGTTAGTATCTTTATAAGAAGAGACACCAGGCAGCTTTCCCTCTCTCTCTCTCTCTCTCCCTCTCTCCCCAACATGTGAGGACACAGCGAGAAGGCAGCTATCTGAAAGCCAGGAAGACCGCCTTCATCAGAACCTGACCCTACTAACAAACTGGTCTCGAACTTCCGGCCTCCAACACTATATAATAAATTCCCATTGTTCAAGCCACCTAGTTCGTAGTGTCTTGTTATAACAGCCCAAGCAGACTAATCCAGCTTGGTGTGTTGACGTGAACCTGCTGCTGATTACACCACTTAGCCATGGCTCTGAAAGGAAAGGAAATCCTCCCGAAACACAGAGATCCAGACAGAACACCAAGTCACCCACGGTGTGTGGGGAAAATGGCCTGAGGTGGAATATACATGGACTCATAGAGAGTGGCAACAACCTGGCAGGGAACTGAAAAGGGAAAGGTTGGAATATCAGGGTCAAAAATATCTCTGAAAAAGACATATGGAAGAATGGTAGTGGGCAAAAATACCAATGTATCACATGCTAACACCTGACTGAGATTGTCCCCAGTCGAAGAGGGGATAAACAACCCAGTAGACAGAGTGACTGGTCAGGTGTCATCAGCCAGCCCCTAACTTCACCCACTTTGCTGCTGGCACATTGGGCTCATGAATGACAGCCACAGCGGCAGGGATGGAGGCGATGCCCAGCAGCGTGGACTTCCACTCACCAAAGCTGACCCAGCTACTGCCGCTGTTGGATGTCCAAGGTGCCAGCAACAGAGCTTAGCTCCGGGGTGTGACACCCCCTCTCGTGGAGACTGACTATTTTTACCCCAAAAGAGGCAGCAATGTATTTTGACTGAGATCAACACATTTTGGATAGAAGTTTGCCTTTCCCTTCTTCAGGGCCCTGGCCCAGAATCACCAACCAAGGATTTAGAGAGTGTTTGATTCGCCTACACAGAACACCACAAAACATTGCCTCCGAATGAGGGACTCACACTCCAGGAAAGAAGGTGGAGCCACGAGAGCATGATCATGGCATCCATTGGTCCTGTGACATTGCCCGCTACTAGAAACCACCAGCCTGATGGTGGCAACTGAGCTCTTAAGGACATCTGAGGTGCCAATTCAGAGATGATAAAATGAAAGGATTGGGTGCCATTTCACATCCAGGACCATGACATAGAGCTATGTCCCAGTTGGTAGAATACATGGGTTCAGGAAACCAAGGGATTTTCACTCATCAAAACACAAGATCAACAAGAATCCTGTGAAAGCTATTCCAAGGTGGGGCAAACTTACTACAAGAAGAAAGGCAATATGAATGACGCAAAGGTGGGTTGCAATGAATCTACCCAGATCTGCTCTTTGGAGTCAACGCACTGGTTCCCCCAGCTGCTAATATCAGCCACTGATTACTCAGCTGTGTCTCTCACTGAACATTGTCTTCAGCCACTGGGTTTTGCCTTGCCCAAGGCTATGCCCCTTCTTAGAGGGCAGCCTACAGCCATGACTGGTCGATGCAACCATACACAGGCCAGGCCTCATTGCCTCCATGTAGACAACTGTGAAGGCCTTTCCTATCTCCAGCACTCCTCAAAGGATGAGCTGAAGCCTCAGTTACTACCAAATTGTTTGATAGCTTCTCACTTCAGTCCTTGAAAGCAAGGACTTACTTTAACTTTAGGTTATACTAGGTGCAATTAGATTTTCATTTTGAACTTAGACAACTCTACTGTTTTTTTTAAAGCAAATGTTGCACATGGTGACAGGAATTCTCACAACCACCTCCACCAACTCCTCCTTGGCATGTTAGGCACCCACAACTATTGTTTAAGCCACCCAATTTATGGTGTTTTGTTATGGTAGCCTATGTAAACTAATACAGAGAGCCAAGAAACTGGTCTGGGCTATCAGGAATATTCCCCATGGAAAAGAAAGCTCAGTTCTAGCCAAAAGGAGAGAAAAGAAGGTTGAGTATTTTGTAACCTACATGGGTTTTATTATATAAATTCAAAGTCTACTGTTTAGCACCGCTCATGATAGGCTAAGTTACATATGCTGTGGTAATAAATGGTTCTAAGCACTTCAGTGACTTACAACAAAGATTTGTTCCTTGTTTATTCTGCATGTCCAGCCAGGGTCAGCTGCTGCTCCGATCCAATTAACTTCACTTTGGGACTCAGGCTGATGGAGAACTTGCACTGTGGCCTTGTGTACCACACATTCTGGCTCTGATTGCTTCTGCTCAGAAGTGGCCCCTGTGATCCTGGCTGAAGCAAGTCACATGGCCACTTCTAAGTTCAACAGGGCAGGGATGTATAATCTTCCCATAAATATACAATAGAGAGGAAGACCAAAATTACGGGAAACAGTAATATAGCCTACCACAGTGAGTTGGTTCCTTTTGCTCCTTAAAAATTGGCCCATATACTCAGAAATTCAGCCAAAGTGGCCCTGCAACTATAATGCTTTTTGCATTTTATATTCATGGAACTTAAAGATTAACAATACATGACATTTAATCTAAAGACACCAAGTATTTTGGACGTGCAGTAGACATCTCATGATCTTTCTCATCAAAGAACATTCTTTTATTGTTTTAGCACATGGTAAACATATTTCTTCTTCTAACCATCAGAAAATTAGAATCTCGAAATCTGAAATATAAGGGGACAAATTAGATAGATATACATAGTTTTCCTGTATTCCTGTGGTATCTCTGTAATCAAAAATACATGAAAGGAGGGGGGAAAGAGAGGAAGGGAAGGGGAAGAAGGAATGGAGAGAAAAATGGGGGGGGGCGGTGAGAGGGGAAGGGAGAGAGAAAGAGAGAGCTAGAAATTCAGTACCCTGTCTAACACCGGAAGGTTCCAATGTAACTTGTTAGTTCCGTAAGGAGCCACCATGGACAGTTCCCACAGTGGGCCTGTGCTGCAGAGAAGGCGATCCTGTATTTCTAACTGTTGAGAGGTATGGAGTTCTGGGCTAAACAACTAGGCTTTATCATTTTTTGAAGTAAGAGAACCATTCGATCCATGGTAATTCACCCACAGGATCTAATAATCCAAAAATACTTGGGGTAACAACAGGGTAGCTCCCTGTTTTTCTTGTGTAACCTTATGCTGTACACCTGAAACTAATACAAAATAATATTGAATGTAAACTGTAATTGAAAAATAAATTTTTTTTAAAACAAGGTATTTCCAAGTCATAAGCATTTTGGAGGCTTACAAATAGCTCTGTACCTTGAGGTGCCAGAGAAATGCCTGAAAAGTGATACTGACAAGGAAGGCAGAGGAAAACAAAAAGATCTTTGTCAGTGATCCTGCCTTGGCTGTGTCCCTGAAATCAAGATGTGAGATTCAGCCCTGTGAGCAGCTCAAAAACTAATCCAACTTTGCGGAGCTGTGTGGCTTGTTCTAGCAAAGTGAGTGGTCTTTGGAGTCGAGCATACCCGCGTCTGAATCCTGTCTCTGCCATTCACCAGCCATGTGACCTTGACCTACAGCCTTGGATTCCTCATCTATAAATGGGGATAATATTAACACTTACTCACATGGTTGCAGTGAAGATGAAATGAGATGATACTCTTGGAACATGGTAAGCCCTTTATAAGCATAGCCATTATCATCAGTCACCATCATCATCAGCTTCATCTTCTTCATCTTCATCATCATCATGATGAGCCAATCTATAGAAAAAAGCAGGGAGGTACAAATGTAGCTCAATCACAAAACATTCCAGAGGCTGGGGAGGTAATGTTTGTTTTCACAAATATATTCATATTGTTATCACACAGTCTAGATTTCTGATTTAGAAAACATTGTGATAAGTTGCATTAATTAACTGATTAATGTCTGAATGTTTTATTTAAAAGGATTGAGAAATTTGGGGATATAACAATCCTAATTATTTTTCCCATTAAATTTAATAGCAGCCACAGCACCACAAAAAATAAATGTCTTCATAATTAAACTACTTGCATTCTTATTAAGAAGTCTCTGAAATTTGTGATTTCATGAATTGAAATAATTTCTTTGTCCTCATTCAGAAAGAGAAAGCATCGGGTTTCTAATAATAATGTCATAGAAAAATTACCACAGAAATCAGTAATTTCATATTTCCTCCTTGGATAAATTGGCAAAACTTTATAACTTTGCAGTGTTTCCTCAAAGGAAAAGTCAAATTTAAATCCATCAAAAATTGTTGGCTTCTAAACCACCTTCTCCCAAGTTACTTTATTTGCATAATGACCCCAAAGCACAAGAGTAATGATACTGGCGATTCGAATGTGCCCAAGAGAAGCCATAAACTGCTTCCTTTAACTGAAAAGGTGAGTACACATAGGCAAAAGTATAGTATGCAGTTCACCTGTGAACGATGTTGGGGTCAAGGGCACCAACTTCCTGTGCAGTGGAAAATCCAGGTGTAACTAGAGCAGGCCCTCTGTATACATGGATTCCCAACCACAGAGTTGACTGTTGACCAATGTGGGCTTGAACTGTGTGGGGCAGTTGAAAAAAATCTGCATATAAATGGACATGTGTAATTCAAACCTACGTTGTTCAAGGGTCAACTCGAACACAGGGTTCAGTACTATCTATGGTTTTGGGCATCCACTGGGGTTCTTGGAATGCATAACCCATGGATAAGGTGGGAGGCAGTATACTGGTATGGGGGTGGACTTCTCAACCCAGAATTGTATGCGCAGAAAAAATTTTTTCAAAAACAGAGGTCAAATAAAGACTTTTTTCAGATAAAATCTGTCTGAATGCTAAAGACTCAAAAATAAATAAACAATTCCTGCCCTCATAAAGATGAGAGAGCCTAATCAGGGAGATGTGCTGGTAAAAGAGTTTCCCTCTAATGGTGTAAGTGGTAGGAAAGACAACGAGTTTGATTTGAATGATCTCTGGTCTGCAGGGTATCTAGTGAGCAGCAGATGGAAGTGTGGGTCTGGCGTTCAGGCAAGAGGAAGAGGATCTGGGAGTCACGGGCATGGGATTAGCGGTTAATGCCATGGAAACACATGCAATCACTCTGCAAAAGTATGTAGTGATGGAAGAGAAAGAGGGTGGTCCGAAGATGGCATGGACGACACAAGTGCTAGAAAACACAAAGGGGAAGCCTGGTGCTGGGCTTTATTTTCACCTGCTTTCTTCAAAGGACCATAAGCCAAGGAAGAGGGAGAGAGAAACACATGAGAGGGAGGAAGAACAAATACTGGCTGCCCTCTCAGCACTTCCCATACATCATCTAATTTAATCCTCACAGCAGCCCCACCAGGCAGCTGCTTTTATGCTAGATAACAAATGAGGAAAGGAGGCCCAGAGGCTAAACCGTAACCTCAGTATCACACAGTAGTGAGTGGTAGAGCTGGGATCCCCAGCCAGATGTCCAGCTCCAACACCCTCTTCTTCCTGCTATACTGTACTATTATTTCCAAAGAAAGTAGGAAAGAGGCACCAGTGCATTCATAAGCACTTAGCCTTCAACCACAGTGGAGTCTAAAACCTAAAGGAGCAACAGACGCTATGTGAAAAAGGGAAGAAATCAGGAGTGCAAACTGATAGTTACGGAACAGTCACGGGATGCAAAGCACAGCTCAGGAGATATAGTCAGTGATGTTGTAATAACTATGTATGGTATCAGATGCATACTAGATTTATCGGCTGATCATGCCAGAAGTTATGTAAATATCTAATCACTGGGTTGTATGCCTGAAACTAATATAACATTGTATGTATGTCAACTGTAATTGAAAAACAAAAAGTTATTTTTTTTAAAAAAGAAAGCCTGTATTGCTACATTTCCAGGGAAGATAAACATGCCAACAGACCGATGCGGGGTCAAGACACTTAAAAGAAACTGTCGGAATATGACCAGAACGGTAGGGATAAGAGTGCAGATTCCTAGTCAGTAGGTCTGTGTGTGATCTAAGATTCTGCACAGCTAGCAAGCTCCTGGGAGATGTCTGTAGGGCCGGGGCGAGGACCACACTCAGAATAGCAAGGATACAGGCAGTGAGTGGTTGCAGCTGGTGGAGAGGCAAGTCTTCACCAGGCAGGACAGCAGAGCCTGCACAGTCAAGAAGGTGAGAGGGACCAGAAAGAGCTAGAATACCGCTGCAGACATTAACCGCATGGACAAGTGGCCAAGGCAGGCTCTACCAGAGCAGGGCATCTCTACAAGGGTACCCCAAGATGCTGACCCCTTGCTTGTCAAGGGGCTGGAGCCCCGAGCTGGTTACCCCCATCCCCTGAAGCCTCCACTGAGGTTCAAAACCATACCAGTTGGTCATGGTGGGAAACAAAAATGTCACTTTCTTGGTGTGCTATGATACAAAAAGGTTGGGAAACACTGCTTTTGAGGTCTGGAGACTGAAGATTAAGGTTTGAAAAGCAGGTGCCTAAGAAAAAGTCTCAGGGGCCATGCAGAGGACGAAACACGGAAGAAAATGTGAGCAGAAACAAGCCCAGCATGGGAAAGCCCAGAGGCCAGAAGAGGTGAGGCCCCTTGCCCTGACCGTGTGGCTCAGTGGGTTGGGTGTGGCCCCACAAACTGAAAGGTCGCCCATTCGATTCCTAGTCAGGGCACATGCCTGGGTTGTGCGCCAGGTCCCTGGTTGGGGGCATGTGAGAGGCAGCCCATCGATATTCTCCCTCACATCGGTGTTTCTCTCACTCCCTTTCTCCCTCCCTTCTTCTCTCTCTAAAAATAAATAAATAAAATCTTCCAAAAATAAAATAAAAGAGGCGAGGCCAGATGGCTGCCTGAGAATGCACGGTAGCACAGGACCGAGGAGGCTCAGCAGCCTGAGAGGTAAAGATCAACGTGAAGCTCTAGCGAGGAGCACAGGCTGGGACCAGAAGGACAGATCGGAAAACGTGGGCTGGAATCAGATTTGAGATCAGCAACTCATGGCTGGAAGAGTTTGCCAGTATCTTCAGAAGGAACTGGAATTTAAGCAAGAACACTCCTGTACTGTGTATTATTTTATTCAGCATTGAGAGGCATGTGAATCCTCTTTTTTTAGCAGACTGTGTTATCATTTATCCATAGTTACGTCTGTGTTCTCAGCTCATTCCTTTTGTTGTTTCCAAAAATGGGAATGTCTTCAGATTAAAGAATGTCTTCAGATGTTGTAAACCGGTCCTGGGTAGTGAACCGAATCCTGGAAAACCTAACCAACTACCTGGTCTTCATCTTAATGTCTTAGGTGAGGAGTCCCCTTAAATATGTTAGCCACATACCCAGTACTCACAAGGGATCTCCGTGTGTGGCCGCCAGAAAGGAAAGAACGGGGCAGTTCAGTTCTCCTTTCTGATCCTTCCCTTTCTCTGCTCACACCTTACAGAGATGCAGCCTGGGATCCTCTGAGGTACCAGTTCCACAAGAGGCAGGCACCTTCTGGTCCAATCTGTAATGAAGTGATTTGTTCCATCAGTTCAGTAATTGTACTAGAGCTAAATAACCAAGTGTGGAATACATCAAGTTAAAAAGCACCCTGTGACTGAGAGACACATACCCCCAAGGCATCTGGCTATGAGATGAAAGTGAATTCTTAAGATTGCATTTTTAAATATTTTATTTAACACTTTGAGAAATGTCACTCAAACTCTCCCTGCTAGTAACAGAACCATGCCCCCAAAGTGTCTCTTCTCAGGAGGCCCGAATGTCAGACAAAGGCCCCCAAAGATGCCCTCTGTGCTCACAACCCCGTGGCCAGCCTTCCTGGGGGGAAACTGAGTACGCAGAGCAAAACTGCCAGCGGTTCTTAATTTCCAGGAGGATGTCCAGACAGGAAGGCCATCTCTACGGCTACTGGATCCCTGACTACACCACAGACAAGGGACTGGCAAACCTGAAGTCAAGGTCTCCGTGTCCCTGCCCTGCGGAGTGCTAGTGAACTAGGGGTTCCAGCACGTACCTCAGTACCAGGATGTCCTGGTTCAGCACAGACTTCAATCTGTAGTCTGGCTCCGCGAAGAACTCGTGGGCTGCGGGACTCATCAGGGTGCTTATTCGCTGCTGCCAGTCTCAAAAGGGGCAGAACTTCCACCTGGCTGCCAGGTGAAGAGCTGTCCTTTTTAAACAGAAACTTCTCATTCAACGGCATCTGCAACTCCCCACAGAACTGCCTTTTGATTAGAATGAGGTCAGTAAGGAAAGGATCCTTAAACAAATGGATTAGGCAGAGAAGCAAGTGCCATTGCTTTGCTCTGAGGGTCGGATGAAGAAAATGTGTCAAGTTGCCCAACAAACAACCATCAGCGGTGGTGGGAATTTCTGTACAATTGTTCCCATAAGCTCATAAGAGAGGACTAAATGTTCAAGAAGCTGAGACTCCAAGATTTCAGGGCCCAGAACCAAAACTGGGGTGTTAAGGGAGGTGACAGACAAAAGGGAGCTATCCAGAAAACAGTGTTACCAAACTGAGCTAGTATCGGCCTATTTGGGAAAGAGCCGGAACTCAGGAAGAGGTGGGAAGAGGTGGGAAGAGGAAGGAGGAAGAGAGGCTGAAGAGTGAGCCAGGAGGAGCCCAAGGGGCACCTAAAGGGCTGGGCAGGGGACATGGGGCAGCAGTCCAGGAGGCGGTCCTTGCCAAAATGCCAAGCTAAGGGAGGGGGTGGCATTTTATGTCTGATTGCACTGTTGTTAACACTCCCTGCTATTACTTAGCTACTATTCCAACATCTCCTGATGTGGATAAATTACTGGTTTTATTCCATTCCATAGTCCACTGGTTCTCAAACTTTTGTGTGCATCAGAATCACCTGGAGGGCTTTTAAAACACAGCTGTGTGGGCCCCAGCCCAGGGTTCCTGGCTCAGCCTGGGGCAGGGCCAGAGAACTGGCCTTCTCACAAGTGATGCCATCCCAAGTGATGCTGCTGCTGGCCTAGGGACCACACTTTAAGCACCATCCTACCCTTAAACAGGTAAAAAGAAGAAGATGGAAGGAAGCTGGAGACAGAAAGGGGCCTGGGAAGAGGCGCTATGTGACAGTGTGGGCAAGGCAGTCCACTCTGTGGATACTGTGATTTCAGTGGCCGTGGAAAACTTAAGAATTCTTTTTTAAAAGTTTGCATGCACTGACCGATGCAATAAATTTCATAGGTGGAATTCACCACACCGATTTGAAAGCAAACACCTCTGAGAGAAAAATAATTCTCATCGAGGTTATCAGTCATTTACACTTTACTCTGAAAAAGTTTTTAAATGCCCATCTACGTGGAAAATTGTCACCTGCAAAAAAAGAAGATAGTTTTACTTCTTCCTTTCCAATGAGGAAGGCCTCTCTCTTCCTTGCCTAACTGCTCTGGCTAGGACATCCAGTTCTAAGTTGAATAGGAGGGGCGAGAGGAAGCATCCTTGTCTTGTTCCTGAATTTGGGGAAAAGCTTTCTACTGAGTGTGAGGTTAGCTGTGGGAAAATGCCTTCTGAGAAATTTCAGAGCTTAGGAGAGGTGAAAGGGCACAAAAAGTGGGGATTTAGGCTATTTTGTCCCTGGCCAGCCTGGGCTGAAAATTTTAAAGTCCTAGTCACCAAACAGGGTTTCAAGTTAACACTGATTACTTAGGTCTAGTTCTGGTCACGGCTCCACCTTGCAACAGCTGGGGGGCCTCAGGCAAGGCTCTTGGCTGTTCTGAACCTTCGTCTCCTTCTCCATAAAATAAGCCGGCAAGTGGTACTAGGCTATCCTGCGAGTAACACAGCTTTAAGGGGGGCCTGGCCTGACCACTCGAAAATCAACTATCACTTTAAACTGGTTAACACTTAAAACCCACCGAGATCAGCTCAGCCACAACTTGGACTTGACCGCCTCTCCTCTCCCCCAGCGGCCTTCCTTTTCTACACCCAGCTCAGATCCGGGTTCCTCGTACATTACTACAGTGAATTAATATACCACAACTTCTTTAAACTCCCATTGTATGGATTGGGAAACTGGGGTTCAGAGGGTTTTAACCACTCCCCCAAGGTCACATGGCTAATCCATGGTAGAGCTCAGATTTTTCTTATCTGACTGAAGTATTTCATCTTTCCACTTAACTGCTCTCTGAGACTCCTTGTGCAGGACTCACATTTTCCCTGAGAACCTTGGTCTGTGTCAAGTGCACCTGAGCTCCTGCCCCGCCCTCCCCTCTGTCCTCGGTTGGCTCTCTAAACCAGGAAGGGGGCACTGATCACCTGCCTGCGCCCTGCCACCTGGCCACAGGGCGTGATCACACGCTCCCACAGCCTCCCATGCGCTCTTTGTGGAAGGTATGGGCCACGGGGTGGAATATGCCCTGCAATTTATTCCTGTCACAAGAAAGTTGAATATTAGCTCAACCACGACAGGAAGCCAGCCATTCGAGAGCAATGCAATCAAATGTTTGACTCAGTCCAAACACACCTGCAGAAGGGAAAAGGGTTCCAGCTGACTTTGAATCTGAAGCAATCGCTGAGCGTTTTATATTCCAGGCATGAGCACTTCATGTATTGTTTCCAGGACAAAGGTTCTGGTTTTGTTTTTTTTTTTTTTTTAATTTTTATTTCAGTTTATTCAGTACAGTTTCTATCCTTTATTCCCTTTCCAGCCCACCCACCCATTCCTCCCCTCCTCCCTCCCCTTTCCAACACCCTTATTTTAGTCCATGTGTCCTCTATATTTGTTCCTGTAAACCCTTCCCTTCTCCCCTGAAATTCCCTCCCCTCTTCCCTCTGGTCACTGACAACTCTATTTCAGTGTCTTTTGTTATATTTCACTTGCTTCTTTGTATTGTTGTTTAGGTTCCTGTTAAAGGTGAGATCATATGGTATTTGTCTTTCACTGCCTGGCTTATTTCGCT
>CM052544.1:100917182-100952877 GCA_028533065.1 Trachops cirrhosus
GCAGTAGGGCGGAGACCCCACCCACTCTGACCCCTCCTCAGGAAGGAAGGGTGCTGGGGTCAGTCCTGATGAGGAGCAGGTAGGGCTGCCCCACAGCAGAACTCAGGAATGCCTTCTTCCAGGACCTTGCTGCCTTGGGATTTTTTGGGGGTGGGGGAGAGCAGGGTGGAGCCATGAGGAGCGCAGCTGACTGACTGCTCAGGGCTGCACTGTGTCCCCGGCCAAACCCTGGAAAAGCCAGGCTGAACTAGGGCTGAGTGGGAAGGAACATTTGTGAGGGGTGTCAGAGTCGCTAAGAAATGAACCTGGTGTCTTCCATTTTAAAATGGCTTGTAAATCATGTAATCAGAGTGGGAGTATCGAAGGAATATGGTGAAGGAATACAGGATGTGTGGGGAGGGATAACAATCTCATGTTGAGTTGTTAAAAAAAAAGGAGAAGTTGTTTCAATTAAGATGCACTTGTTGTAAGTAAAAGAAGCCACGAGTAAGAACAGCTTAGGTAATCTTGGTACTTACCGTCTCACAGAACAGAGAATGGGAAGTAGGAGTTTCCAAGGCTGATCCAGCCATGTAACAGTATCTTCAAAACCCAGGCTTTTTTTCCTTTTATCTCTGTCATCATCAGTATTTTGCTTTTTTGTTCATCCCCACACCTGCTGCCTCATGATCACAAGATGGCTGCCACTGTTCCGAGATTACGTCCTCACACCATTGTCTGAAGGCCGGGCACAGAGGAGTATTCCCCTCAGAGATTTTCTTTTCACAAGCCTCCTCTTGGAGAGGAAAAAATATTTCTCCATAAGGCTCCAACAGGCTTTTCCTTATGTCTCTCTCAGTAGTCAGATGGGGCCACTTAGCCACTGCTTGCTACACAGGAGTCAGAGAAAGCAAGTATGTGGCGTCCCCAACATCCATCACTGGAAGAGGGCAAGGGTTGGGAAGGGCTTTGGAGTAGACAGCTAAGAGTCGCTGCCACAGAGATGAACAGAAGTGTGGCCAAAAATAAAAATGAAAACAAAAATGCCTCCCTGAAGGCCAAAGAAAAGGTTTCAGAATGTATCTATAGTTTTAGTAAAAAGATAGTTTTGCATGTAAACATCTCTTATATAAAAGAAAACAAGACACAAGTCAGGCTGTATATGCACATAGAGTTTTTTAAAAAGTAGCAGGACAACTTCAGAATTCTGCATTTTTCTGACCCAGTTTATCCCAGGGGAGAATGCTGGACATGCATAAAGTCATATATGTAAAGTGTGTAAGTGTGTAAGTCGACGCTTACAATGGCAAGAAGTCGGAACAATCAAGCACACCTGCTCCGTGCTGCGCCTCCAGGCACCAAGGTCAATTACACGTTGGCCTGGAAAGAACAGACACCTTCCCTCTGTGTTACCCTCATTGTGGTCTGTGTCTCAACACAGGCGAGGTTCTGTAAACCCACTCCTTCAAGGTCGGCTTTCACCCATGTTTCACCTGAGAGGATTTGTGGAGTGACCTCCCTGCTACATTCTGAATCTCTGCCCCTTTCCATCACTCGGCTCAAACCCGTCAGATCTGTCCTCTTTTTGCCCCAGGGTTGCTTCTGTCCCAGGAGACCCCACACAAAGAAACTTCAGGTGGGCTGCCACACAAGTTTTCTCAATGTACCCAGCCACACCTGCAGCCCAGTGGTGGGGCCTAGGCTCAAATCGAGGCCCCTAGCGCAAATGATAACCCGTCTGCATCCCAG
The DNA here is from genome assembly GCA_028533065.1 of Trachops cirrhosus. Taxonomy (NCBI): domain Eukaryota; kingdom Metazoa; phylum Chordata; class Mammalia; order Chiroptera; family Phyllostomidae; genus Trachops; species Trachops cirrhosus. The sequence goes on from CM052544.1 coordinate 100,918,911, forward strand.
CTGAAGGCAAGGAGGGCCTTTAATTAAGGCAGAGGAGCAGCAAGTCTGAGCTTCAGGCTTTCAGCCCGAGCGAGGGACCAGCAGGATGAGATCCGGGACTGAGGGTTCTCCCTAGAGCAGCAACGTACTGCTGAGGCACCAACACTGCTTGTCTTTGCTCAGTGTAGAACAAAATGGCAATTATTCACCATTAGGACTTGTGATTCGTTCATTAGCTTTCAAAGCAACAAAGGATGTTAAACCTGCACGGATAATTAAGGCAAACTGAATCTCACTTGCTCCTAATGCTGTACGCAAAGTAAAGCTATATTATTTGTTAAGGAAACACAAGAATATATTTCCCAGTCAGATAAATGCTGGATACTAAGACCATTTAGAAATTGATGCAAAAATTTGAATGACCAGTCTGTCAGACGGATATGACACCTAACAATTTCATAAATGAAATGGTTAATGGGGACAGAGCAAGAATCCCATAATGCAACCCCAGAGGGACTACTGACTATGAGGTCTCTCTAAGCTACTGGGCACATTCCAGGCACAGACCTGGAATTTCAGTGCCAGACAGAGGCTTTGAGATACTAGCTTCAATTGCTGAGTACTTAGTGTATGCTGGGTGCTATTTTCATTGTCCTGCATGATACCACACAGGAAGTCCATACCACTGTTCTTCCCAGTGTCACGGATAACAACCTGCCAAAGTCACCCAGCCAGCAAGTGGTACAGCCAAGATCTGAACCCAAGTAGTTTGGGTCTAAGGCCTGTGCTCCTCCACGCAACAGCAGCGTCCCACATTTTGAGGTGCTTTCCGGGGCAAGGAAGATTCATAGGACGGAGCATCATTAAGTGACCCCCAGCCTCCAGGAAACCTGCTCCCTGGACCTGAACTGTGCAGACACACCCATCGTGTTCCCTCCCTAGATATCACCATCCCAGACTAAGGTGGGTGGGAGCTTCGGGGACCCAGGCCATAGGGACTCATGTGACCCCTTCTGGGACAACTGACAAGAGCTAGTCTGTTCCCCTCAATCCTCCGATCCTCTCAGGATGGGCCAGAGGGGAAGTGCCATCTTTCTGCCGTACCTGACTCTGCCCTCTGCACCGTCCCCTCCACAGAAGCAAATACCACCATCACAGGCAACTCTGTGACCAGTCCAGGCCTCCTGACAGCTCACAAGGATGTGTGGTGCAGTCAGCTGCTTCATTACTGCTCAGCATCCATTTATGGAAAGAGGCCTTTCCTCTTCCCGCGGGCACCGAAACGCAGGGCTTCCCCCGTGGCACCATTCCTCAGACTTCCATCTCTACAAGGCCAGCCTGCGCAGCGGTACCCAAGGGCTCCCACAGGGAGCTGGCCCTTCCTAAAGGGCGAGTGCTGAGCATGAATTTCCTCCATGTGTCCTGCCCAGTGGCCCAAACGCATCTGGAAACAGAATCTTCCTTTTATTGTCTACCTCCTCAGTTGCTGCAGGGAAGGAGCAGCCTGAGCTGAAAAAAACCAGCGGGTCAAGGGCTCCACCGTGTGGAAGTCAGGAAGTGAGTTCTCCAGCAAAACGATTCCACAACCATCTCCCCAGCAGGTACCGCCCACAAGCAGCCCAAGGCTGGAGATGGGGAGCAGGGGCCCACTGGAGTATCCAGGCCACGGTTCTGGTCTGTAGAGCACAGAAGGATTCTTGGCACAGTGTTCCCCCACCCCAACCCCCACCTCTTCCGCTTCTCCCAGTCCCAGGGATGGCTTTCTCCACCTCCAGGAGGGACCCATGGAGGGCTGGCAACTCTGAGCTTATTGGTGGCAGCTGGCAAGATGCTGAAGCTCTTCTTCCCTTTCAGAAAATTAGAGGGAATTAGCTTTGCTAAATTCTTCCGTTAGCCCTGGGAACCAAAACCCCCACTGATCGCAACAGGGCCACCTGCCAGCTGCTAGCAGGAAGAAGCAGAGTCTGGCCCTCACCTGCAGCGCCTTCTCCCCAGAAGCCCGAGCCACACCTGCAGCTGCCGGCTGCCTCTCCCCCCTCGACCTGGGCACCCCAAGCCTCGCAGCTTTTGAAATGGGATGGGGCCTGCGACTGTGCCCATCAGAGATGCAGCAAGGTTTTTACCGGGGATTCTGGAGAAAGCACGAGCCTTGAGACCAAACAGAGCTGGGCCAGTCTGGCTCTGTCAGTACCACTTTTTTTAAAAATTGATTTTAGAGGGGGTGGGGGAGAAAGAGAGAAAGAGAGGGAGAGGGAGATTTTTGTTCCACTTATTTATGCATCCATTGGCTGATTTTTGTATGTGCCCTGACCAGGAATCGAAACCTTGGTGCACTGGGACGCCGCTCCAACCAGCTGAGCTACCCAGCCAGGGCCATCTGTACCACTTTAAGCAAGGAGTAGACCAGGAGTAGATTTTTCTGAAAGTCACCTCGAAAATGGAGGAAGCAACATTTCTTTACTTTGCTTGTTTATGATGTGTCTATGCCTCTATGCTCCACGAAGCAGACATCATAGCTTTCCATGGTTTGATCTCCGGCACCCAGCACAGTGCCTGGCACTTAGGATGCACTCAACAAATGATGGCGGGAGGAAGGGGAAAAATACCCTCCCGACAGGGCTGTTAGGAGCATTAAGTGAGATGACGCACATAAAGCATGGGGGTTGCCTGCGCTCTGAGAACGACAGTTTCCGGCTACCAGCGTATTCTGATCACGTGACACAAGGCTTCACCATACGACTGATTACGACCCTCAGTCATTCATTCATCGAGGAAATACTTACTGAGCAACTACCTCATGTCTCACGGACAATGCAAATATGGAGAGCACTGTCCTCACCTGGAAGTGGCTCGGTTATAATTTTAATACATCGTGTGCCACGCACAGAGCACAGAGAGCTATGAACACACAGAGAAAGGGACCTTCCCAAAGAACGGGCAGGGGCTAACCAGGACAGAGAGCAGGAGCAGGGGCGGGGGGATCCGGAGGGGGAAGGGACTTTCTGCACCAGGCTCTCATGGCCCATTCACCAAGCTCAGTCCCCAGAGATGAGCATAAGTGATGACTACTGTCACACACGGAGGTTGCTTGGAGGAGATTTTTCCTCGTCTATTTTCTCGAGAGCTGTAAAGGCAACTGTATCTGGGCATCGCCTTCCGCGGGTTAGACGCCCTTCAAGACTGGTGTGAAGGACAGTGCAAGTGCTCTGAGATTTGAGGCTCCAAATTTAGAGCCCCAAACCAACTAGATGGCAGTTACTAGAGGCAGGTGCTGCTTTAATTTAAACAAATCGAAGCCCGCATATCTTCATTTGCCATCACTTTACTACCTTGAGCTCGGGGCAGGACTTCTTGGGACGTTCCAACCTGAGCAGCTCTGAGCATTTTGGAGACATGGTTTCAGGTTTCCAAAGTCTGTCCTGTGCAACCACTGTGGTGGGGTGTGCCGTTCTGCATTCCACCTGTTCTATTACTTTACCTGACACTTTAAAATGAATTACTCTTAAATACTTTTGAAGATTTATTTGACATATATGATGAGTAAACAAGTATCAATTGCCCTTGTTTTCATACAATACTGCTATTCCAGCCAGGACCCCACAGGTGAGCCCTTTCCTCATCCTCCATGAAGAGATGCTCAAATGCAATTCCCAGCAAGCTCTGGGGCAGGACCTCAACTGAGATGGACCAATGAAGTCCTAAATTGGTACCTACTAATGCAGTACATTAGAAAGAGGGTGTGGGTCAAGGGGATTGTATCCCACCACGTCTTGAGTAGCACCAGCAGTAGTGATAAAAATGTGGGTGCACCCAGTGAGCACATGTGGCACTTAAAGGCATGACACTCAGGTTGGAGTCCTGCCTCTAACTTTTACCAGATATGTGGCCTTGGGCAAGTAACTTGTCTGAAATTCAGGTTCCTTAACAATAATGTTATTATGACATAGCAAGTTCTCGTAATATTAGTGAACCAGTGAGATGATTGCAATAACATGATTCCAAAACCGCCTTGTAGACTTTAAAGTAGGTACCAATGTTTATCATCTTACTGGGAATTAAATTTTCAATATACCACAAAGCACACACTTTCACTCAGAACTTGGACGCCCTCGTTAACCATGAGGAAACATCAAGCACACCCTCCCTGACCATTACACAAACTGTTCTTGTGTCCTCTGCTGTGTAAACATGCTAACCTGGGGAAACGAACACGGAGCACAGCTGTGAGCTGGCACAGGGTGCAGAAAGCCCAGACGCATTAGTCACCCAGAAAGGTTACATAAAACAGACAGCAGTTTCATCACTGCAGGATGACCAGGCAGACGGTGGATGCCACAGTCTTTTTGGTGACAACCCTGCTCTTCTACGATTCACACCTCGGCTCTGTCTCACCCTTCTGCTCTTCACCTTGGCCTCCAGGCGGCACATCCCCTTCCCTGCGGGCTTACACGCCTGGCTCTCAGGACCCACACAGGGTGCAGACTTCGGCCTCTCAACTCCCTCACTGATCCACACACAAACACTCTAGTTCTTTCCATTTATTTTTATTTTTTTGTTTGTTTCCAGGAACCAACATATGGATTATTTATTTATTTATGTTTAGAGAGAAAGGGAAGTGAGGGAGAAAGAGAAGGAGAGAAACATCAATGTGTGGTTGCCTCTCATGCGCCCCCTACTGGGGACCAGGCCTGCAACCCCAGCATGTGCCCTGACTGGGAATCGAACAAGTGAACCTTTGCCTCGAAGTCCGGCACTCAATCCCCTGAGCCACAACAGCCAGGGCCCAATTTCTGTTTTAACTAGGGTTCTTTGGGTGGTAAGTCAAGAAGGCTAATGAATTATCTAGACACAAAGTAGGCATTTATTACCTTGATAACAAAAGGTTGGTAAACGGAATGCAGTTGGGTCTTGGGGGAGTTAGAACCAGGACTCTTTCTCTAGCTTGTCATGGAAATAAATGATCCTCTTCCTTTCATTTCAACTAGAAAACCCGTAGGTAAGGTCCTGGCCCTGCCTGGTCACATGCTAACCCTAAGCCCAGACAGGGGGAATTCGACCTGGTACTGGCAGCCCTTCAAGAACGACATGCTGGGAGTGAGAGCAGCAGCTCCCAGAATTAAGTGTCATTCCCAGAAAAAGGGAGGGAAACACAGTTTTCTCCTTAGTCACTCTGTGATGGGAATGTCTCGACAGAACAAAAACCATGCATAGGAACTTGTATCTTGAATTCCATTGCTGACTTCTTAGTCTCTAGACTTGATGTCTATATCCTATTTAACGGCACCCCCTGACAGTGGTTGCACAGGACAAAGTTTGGAAACCAGAAACCATGTCTCTAAAATGCTCAGAGCTGCCCAGGTTGGAACGTCCCAAGAAGTCCTGCCCCGAGCTCAGGGTACTAAAGTGATGGCAAATGAAGATATGCGGGCTTCGATTTGTTTAAATTCCTGACCATAAAGCAGCACCCATCTCTACTTACTGCCACCTGTTGGTTTGAGGCTGTTTCTCCTGAGGACTCTGAGAATGTCTCGTGTGTCCGTAGCGCAGAGAAAAAGCTCCTGATGAGGGCAGCTCTTCGAGGAGGGAGGGTAGAAGCAGAGTGGAGACAGGGAGAAACAGGTGTGGAGAACAGAGATGGAGTCAAGCAGGAAATCAGAGGACTGCAAGAAAGTACTGAGGTAGGTGTGTCCCACCAAAATTCGTGTTGAAACCTAATCCCCGACAGGACAGATTTAGAGGGGGGCCTTGGGCTCTCATGAATGGGGTTAGTGCCTTTATTAAAAAGGAAAGACCTCAGGGAGCTCCCTTCCCCTTCGGCCACGCGAGGACACAGCAAGCAGACGCCTGTCTGCGAAGCAGGAAGTGAGGCTCCTCAGACAGGGAGCTTGTCAGCACCTTGATATTGAACTTCCCAGCCTGCAGAACTGCGAGCAACAAATGTCTTGTTTAAACCACCTAGCATTTTTTTTCTCTGATAGCAGCCTGAACAGACTAAGACAGTGGGTAATTGTGAATTTATAGTAGGTCCAATCCGTCTTGTAGGACCTTTTCTCTAGAAAAGGTCCATCCTCTTTGTGCTAGGATGCAAATCTGGAAAACGGGATTGTTGGGGCCATAATGGGCTGGGAAAATGTATGTTTCTTCATTAGGGTAGCCCCTGCACTTATAAAGAAATGCTCTTACTTATAAAGGACATACACAAACGATGTAGCTATGACAGTTTACTTCGACATACTAAACAAAAACAAAACAACTTATTTCTTTGGGGAGAAAAACAAATTCTGTAATATTTATACAGGGTTGTCTTGATTGACCAATGGGTATTTTAGCAAAAAATACTTAGGTACACACCTCATAAAGCTCTCTGTACACAGTGGATACCAAGTAACTTTGCAACGAGACATCTGGAAAAATCAAAACATAGTTGTAAAACTGAATCAAATGCATAAGAATCTTGTGAACTTAGAAAAAGATTGTTATTTTTTCTTATCTGTATTAAAAAAATCATTCTTCAGCCTTCCATTTTCACCTGTATTTTCTTTAATAAAATTAAGCCTAAAATTTGAAGGCTTAAATCCTTTCTTCCTAAAGTCTCAGGAATATCAGATTCTCCTTCAAACCTGTCTGAAAAGGAGCCGACCTTTTAAAACAAAGACACACAGATTTCACTTCCGTCCCACTTGTGCGGATTCTGCTGGGTAGGAGTTCCTTGGATGGCTACCGAGTCACTCGGCGTCATTCAAACACGAAGACCCGCTTAGAGCACTGACCGGGCTCACACAGCCCATCAGCGGCTTCCTGTCGCTGAAAGTGAGTTAGCGACATTTCACCTTCAGCTTCATCTGCACACATGCAGTTTGGGAATTCCATGCCAGTGATGGTAGCCCCTGCTGCATTCATAAAGAAATACTCTCACTTTAAAAGGACATTCACAAATGATGTAGCTATGACAGTTTATGTCAAAATACGAATGTAAAATGCAAGATTCTGATAATTAAATAACTTATTTTTTAAATATACAACACTTTCTGCATAATCACTTTTCTTCACTGAAATTTTATTCTGCCTCAGAATAAAATCCTCACTGTGAGCTGTACGGCGCACTGCAGGCAGGCCACGCTGCCAGTTATTACGGGGGCAGCGAATGGCCCGTCCGTGACCCGGAGGGCTTGGAAAATGCGTGAATTCACATTTTTAGAGCTGGTATGTGCAGTTTTTCTTTTGAATCAGCCTGGGACATCTCAAACAGTCTCAGCTCTAAAAGGATTGTCACAGCACTTGCTTTGACGTTCAGAATGCCTCAGAAATCTGTTCAACATCATGGCTTGTGGGTCCTCCCCACGGTTTGTTGTTAACATGCAAGCAAAGTGTCTGAAACAATATTCTCTAAATGATGGCCGCCAAGTATTAAAACATAATAATAAATCAAATCACAAAACATTTTCTTGCAGGGCTTTACAAAAGACATAAAATTAAACATATCAATCATCGTTGAATATTCCAATTGTCAATTGTCCTACGGTACAGTTTTCCACATCTTTATCACTAGTGAATAGTTTAAGGGAAATCAGAGATAAAAATATTTAAATCTTTGAATTGCTTTATTCTATGACCTTCACAAAAACACAAAAGTGGTCAGACTTTTTTCCCACTAGAGCTTAAAAGATCAAAAAGATGTACTTGTAATTTATACTAGCAATGAACTCTACACTAAGTCATGTGGGGATCACAGGCCCTGGACCAGTGCTGTGATGTCTCCTAGGTTCCCAAAGTAATTTCTGACACTCTCAATCCTCTTAAAATATAATGGAATCAGTCAACTTATCACAACAAAATTCCAGGCATTATCAGGAAGAACAAGGGAATTGATGCCTAGTTTTATTGTGCTAGAAAAGGGAGGGTGTTATTTATTTGAAAATACAGCTAAGTACATTCTTATCTATGATTACTTACATTCATATCCTGAAAAAATCTATTATTCGGACAAATCCTGTGATACGTCATTTCTTATAAAATGAAGTTCTTACAATGAGCATGAGTAATTTATCCTTTCATGTAATAAAAGAATGTACCAGATCTTCATTTGTGTTCCAAACATTAAAAAAGAAAATTAAATTGAAAATCCTAGGCCTAGAAAGCTCTGAATAAAAGGCCCACGCATACCTCTGCCCCTCAGCACATCCCCTTCTGCAAGGACACAGTATGTTTATTGACTTGCAAACGTTTATCCTTTAAAAAATTAGTTGCTTTTCACACAGCTCTAAAAAGCTCTTAGTGTTTCATTGGCAATGGAATATAATGGAATTTTACAACGTACAGAGTTACCTTTGCCCAAGAAACAGTATTTATTGTGTGTACATAGTTTACTGACAAAATTCTCTACCATTGAGCACTCTAACTGATGAAATAATCTATCTCAAAAGGGTTATTACAGATTTCCGAAAAGAAAGTGCAAAAGACACACACACACACACACACACACGCGTGTGCGCGTGCGCGTGCACACGTACCTGCGGGCATGCACCCAACCTTCTGTGGCTCAAAACACAGTATCACAGCCCTACTGCAGGCAACTTGCAGTAACTGCCAAGTACGATTTAGTGATAAGAAAGATCCCTTCAGTTATTAGTGCTATTGAAGTACTGCTTTAGTTTAACTATATATTAAAAATGGCTTAACCTTTTGCTATTTCAAATACATTTAATGCTCATTTTTAAAGGTGAGCTGCCCCCACCCCCAACCTGGCCCAATATAACTGCATTGTATCTTTGAAATTAAGCAGAAACACACACAAAAACCCAGTCCTGGTGACAAATATCCAACGAGTCCCCGTCTTCATTGTTGGCAAAGGCTGAAACCAATTCTCAGGACCACAGAGAGCTAGAAATTCACCTATTTTCAAAGACCTGTTTGGAGGCTCTGCAGCCACACTGTGCTGTCTTTCCTACCTTCGCAGTCTACAAACTCCCTGCCCCCACACCCGCTGCGGCCCCCCACCTGGAGGAAATCCCCGGGGGGTGAAGTCCCTGCCACAAGGAAACCAGACCTCCTGGCCTCTGCACCCCCCGCAGACACAGCTGGGACAAAGTGGGGTTCCAAATGTTCAGCATTTAATCTTCCTTCAGCCCGTGCTGGTCTCCGTTCTCTACTGTCATCACAAGAAATGTTATTAAAGGACTCAGCGCTGTCATGATAGCAATTCGGGCCAGGTGGGTCTTCTCCCTCTGCTTCCCCTCACTGTTTGAGTATCCGCTCCTGCCAATAATCACTTTTTTAATGAACAAATGAAAAACAAAATGGCGAAAGAAGCAGAAAACTTTGGATGTCCCCAAAAGAGAGACTGTAAAAATTTCATATGTAAAGACATGACTGGAGGAAGCTTATGCTGTAACAATGATTTTTATTATTGTATGCGATCGGACAGCAACACGGCCCCGTCGGAACACACCGAATCGCGGTGTCCTCCCAAACCCGTCCAAGATACGACTCCACGTACGGCACTGAAACATTTTTAGTAAGCGCAGTGTATCACAGAACTACCAGTGTTCATATTCCCCAGTAAACTTAACTTTAACTACTAAAGCAATGATTTAAATACAGGTGCTGTAAAAAATTATAAACACACTCTGAATTTTTTTCTCTACCTGCAAGACAATATGAAAAAGAAATTCTACAACTTCCTGATTCCTTAAAAACTAAGAGCCAAAATATTAAACATAATAAATAAATATGCACCCTGGGGGCCTGGAAAAGGGTATAGAATATTGAATATAATACACCAGTGTATAAAAATCCAGTATTTTGGTATTAAAATGGTTTCATCTCAATCCAGTTAGGTTTATTGCTACTGTAAATAAACTTCATATTAAGGCACCGGTCTTTACCTAGGAGAAAAATTTGGATTCAAAACAAGGGAGATGTGGGCTGTAAATTTAGACAGTTTTTCTTTCCTTCTGATGTCACTACAGATATTATCAATTTTAAATGTTAAGTTTTTGTGTGGCAGTAGATACATTTCGTTGACTATATTACCTGATTATAGTTAAAATGTTTATGATACTCTGAGACTTTAATTAACGTACATGATAATTAAAATATATGATACTTTAGTGGGAAACAGGCACAATCGAATTGAGATGGCTGACAAAACACTTAATACAAGAAACATGATAGCCTGTAGAAAACTACACTGTCGGGGCACTTGTAGGGACAGCAACCATGAACAGGCCTTGGCCAAGCCACTCAACTTCTCTGGCCCCTACTCTTCCCAGCGGGGAAACTTCAGTACCAACTGCTCAGAGCGCTGCTGTACGATTCAGCGAGGTGATGATGTGGAAGCACGTGGCAAACTAAGAAGCACTAAGCATGATATTATCGTAGACCACCTATCCCGTTTCTGATAGTCTAACAGATAAGGTTATAGTCATTTCCTTTTGCATCCACTTGAAAATTCCCTGTTTTAATTAATTAGATAGTTGTGGCATAAATGGAGTAAAAATGTACGCAAAGAGAAAATCTCTAAAGTTTAACTTCCAGAATTTCGTAAAGTAGCATGCCATGAGTGGGGGACCCCACTGCTTTCTGGGGCTCAGACTATCTCTTGACGCCTCCTTACATTAACGAGGGCAGACTTCTCAGAGACTGTGGCTCCTGGCCTTCCCTCGGTCTCCTGCAGAGACCTCTGTCTCCCCACCGTCTGCTTCCGTGCTGCCCAGTCCCATTAAAAGAACTGCATCTCCAACAGCACAGAGCAGGGATAAGAAGATTAAGGAAACACACCTGAGCCCAATCACATACCTCACTCAGCTGGGCACAGACTTGAAATGGGCTCATAACCCCACCAGGTTCTCTGTGGCTTAGGCCACAAGCCCTTCTTCTATGTATGAATGGTTCGAGACCAGCTTTTTCCAAACTAGGTTCTGAAGACCACTAGCCAGGTTAGATGTCAACACATGAAAAGCAGATCGGTGCTGGGTTTGGAATGAGCAGGGGAAATCAGTTTACATACTGTAGCATGTCTGTCATTGATGTACTTACTGAACCCTGTAATGAGGAAGAGACAAGACAGCATTTTCTGAACTCGAGACCACAGGATCTCTTTTCTCCACAAAACATCTGGAGAGGCTAATAGCTCTTAGAATATTCTTTGGGAAACGCAATTCTAGCATATTTACCTGGTTTTAAACCTTCCAGGGTTATGTCTGATAATAGTTACCGTTTTTAATTTCTAAAGGAGCAGCATCATTTTGCTCACAAGGCAAACTACCACAATAACCTCCTGGATTCCGCTCCATAAGCATCCTGCCCAAAGCAACTAAGAACTAAATTTCCTTTACTACATAGTGAGGAATTCAAAGTTGTTCCTCTCAAATTAATGAGAAGTATAATTTTTAGGAAATCTTTATATCCTTCCTCAAACACTAAAAATACAAAGATCTAACTCCAGGTCTCAGAATCTAGTTCACAATTGCTCTGGGATGGAAGTGTCTTATCACGGTATCACTGTGATGAACACTATTAACAGCAGTAATAGCAGCTGTGGTGGTGGTACTGGTGGTATAAGTACTTACTCTGTGCCTTACTCCTCACGTCCACTCTATGAAATTAGGACTTCCTATTGCACTCGTTTTAAAGACGAGTGCGCTGAGGTAGAGAGAGATGAGCTGACTTGCCAAGCGTCACACAAAGTAGGAAGGACAGAATCTCAAACTCCTATCGGACACCTACCCTCAAACTCTCAATCACTACGTAGTGCCATCTTCTATTTCAGCAACAAAACAAAAACATTTAGGTCACACTCTGCTTGTTAAACTGGAAAGTTACAGTGCATTCACATAAATCCAAATGGACTGACACCTGGTTTTGGATTTCCTGTTGAGCAAACTCCTACTCCCTAAAGGAGATACTGTAAGGTTTGGATGTGTTTTTAAGCAGAGAAGAACGGACTGCTATTTACCAACGACAGGTTCAGTTAGCTACGGGGAGGGTTTCAAAAATCCGCATCCAAGGTGAACACATTGTCCGTGGTTTCTGTCATCACTGCAAAACGCTGATACTCGGAAACTCGTTTCTCGAAGAAATTTGTTTTCCCTTCCAAAGAAATGTTTTCCATAAAATCAAAGGGATTTTCTGCATGAAAAACCTGAAAGAAAAAATAAAGGAAATGTTAGTAGACATTCTGGGGCAACCAAGTCACATCCCACAAGAAGAGCAACAGACCACTGACACAGAGCTCGGGCTCCCGACACCTGCCCAGGCAGCTTCAGGACCCCGCCGTTCCCTGGGGTCCTGGGGGAGCTTAGGGCTGATGCATCTTCATGACTAAGATCACCTACTAGCATCCATAAGAAACTATACTAGCATCTCTGGTATTCTAAGAAGTAGAAAAGGGAAAAAAGATTATTTTGGGAAATGAAAGATTTAAAACCAACCAACTAAAATGTTTTCACAGTTTGAGAAATTTAATACACCATAGATATTACAGGCATTTCTCACAGGTATTACCAATAGGTAGTCACCTATACAGGGTACTACAAATTATTAAATTACCAACAATGTAGTGTAGACCTAAGTATGCCTTAGTTCATAAAAGAACAGAGAGTCACATCAGTTAAGGGACCATCATGAGGTAAGGCAGAATAAATTCTCCCCATAGTGACCCCCCCAAAAGTGGGACTTATGTTGACAAGAAGCTTTGTCACTGCTTCTCAATTCAAGAGGCAGATGTGGGGCTATAGCTTGATGGAAACTGGGAGACATTTTAATGATTCATGAGGGTCAATAAAAGATTTTTTTTAAATTAGGAGTATTCCAGCAGAAATTACAAACACCAAAGATAAAAATATATTCAAATAACTCAATTAAAAATGGGCAAAGAATGTGAGTAGACAAATAGACATTTCTCTAAAGAAAATGCACAAAAAGCCAATAAGCATGGGAAAAGACGCTCAAAACCCTTGTCCACTAGGTAAATGCAAGTCAAGACCACAGTGAGATACCACTTCATACACATCAGGGCGGCGGTAACGGGGGAGAATGGACAACAGGTGTGGGCGAGGATGCCGAGAAACTGGAACTCGCGTGCACTGCTGGGGTCAGTGTAAAATGGACTGACGGTCCTCTAAAGATTAAAAATGGAGTTAGTATATGACCCAGCAAAAAGTTCATTTGGCTTTTCTCTGTAAGATGACTCTAGTAGTGCTTAGTTGTCTTTAACAGGATTTGAAACAATTTTGTTAGACTGTATTGTGACAGCTGTCATATCAGTGTGCATTTTAAAAAACTCATCAAAATTGGTATAAAGTTATGTGTAGCCATTTTAATATTGAAGATGGAAGAAAATAACACATTTTCAGCATATTATGTTTTGTTATTTCACAAAAGGCTAAAATGCAACTGAAATGCGAAAAAAAAAAACAGATCTGTGTAGTGTATGGAGAAGGTGCTGTGACTGATGGAATGTGTCAAAAGGGGTTTGCGCAGTTTCGTGCTGCAGATTTCTCACTGGACGGTGCTCCATGGTTGGGCAGACCAGCTGAAGTTGATAGTGATCAAATCGAGACATTAATTGAGAACAATCAACATTATACCATGTGGAAGTTAGCTGACACACTCGAAATACCCAAATCAATAAAATTATTGGTGAAAATGTAAAATGTCTTTTATTTTACAGAAAAAACTAAATGAACTTTTTGGCCAATCCAATACATACCCAAGAGAAATGAAAACATATGTCCACACAAAAGCTTCTATGTGAATGTTCACATCAGCATTATTTGAAATAGTCAAAAAGTGAAACCACTCAAATGTCTATCAACCCATAAATGAATAAATCAAATTTGGTATAGCCATACAAAGGAATATTAATGGGCCATAAAAAGGAATAAAGTTCTGATATAGGCTATAACACATATGAACCTTTAAAACATTATACTATGTTAAGAAGCCAAACACAAAATACCATATTCTGTATGACTCCAGTTATGTGAAATGGGAACTACAGAACAGGCAAATCTAAAGTACAAAAATTAGATTAGAGGTGCCTAGGGCCAAGATGGGGGCAGGGGAAAGAGATGTGACTGCTTGCTAATGGGTACAGAGTTTCTTTGTGGGGTGACAAAAATAATGTTCTAAAATAGACTGTTGTGATAATTGCATAACTCTGTGAATATGCTAAAAACCACTGAATTGTACACTTATTAATAGGTGAATTGCATACTCTGTGGTTTGTATCTTTATATGTGCGTGTGTGTGTGTGTGTGTATGTGTGTGTGTGTGTGTTAATTTCAAAAAAGCTGGTACGCTGGTATGGCTGGGTGGCAGAATCCTGTGAAATTTTTCCTGTCGCGAACACTGTAGGAGGGAGTGAACTGAGCTGTCACACACGCAGGGTAAGCGGAGGGAGCACTAGACCCATGGCATGGACTCACTGGATTTTAAAACCAGGGACCTTCCAAAAAGATCTGATCCAAATCATTCACGGCATGGACAAGGTAACTGAGAACAAATTAAATTACGTGGCTTGTTTTTGACACATTGAAAGCACTCAAATATTTATTGACTAATTCTAAACTAAAAGAGAAGTTGAAAATATCATCAATGTGGCTCCTAATTAGAATTCTGTATAAATGACAACCACTTGCTTAGATTAAAATAATCTTTTTTACCAAAAACTGTAACTATCAGAATAGTTCTTCTTATAGCTCCTTGAGTTCAAAGTTTAGTTTATGTATGTTGAATTGTGTTTTTTTCTTAACATACTCATTCAAGGCTATAAATTTGCCTGTGAGGATCTGTTTGGTTGGATTCTACAAGTTTTGATATGCAGTCACCCTAATGTCATTTAGTTTATATTTTTTATTGGTTTATATTTTCATTTTTAATCTTGTTTAAAGGTATCTTTTCAATTTCTAAGTAGATGGAACTTTTGGCAATCTTTTGTTGTGAATTTCTCATTTTAATGCATTAAAATCTAAGGGGTGTAATTTCTGCTCTTGGGAATTTACTGAGATATGCTGAAGACTGTGAAAAACGCTGTTGTACACTGGGGTTAGACATTCTTCTGCAGGAGGCACGGAGGGAAAACCAGTGTTCGAGGAGGCCGTAGTTTTCCAGTGAGCCAGAGAACATGGATGTGTGCATGGGAGGATATGGTGGGATACAGGATGGTGAGTTCTCTTTGAGGTTTAAGGAAGCACATTAATTTTCCTATAACAGACATATTGGTATAACTTAGGAGCAAATACACATTTTTAATACACAGTTTATAAATTAAAGATATCATATTAATACAATTGTAATCTTGATTTCTCTCATTAATTACTGATAAATATAGAGGATTCTGCAACTAAAATAATAAAATACAAATAGTTCATCTTACAAAAACCTTTCCCTCACCTGACTCCTTCAGAGTATGTCTGTGGTTACCAGAATATAAAGGCACTATCAAGAAAGGTAACAATTACCCCAGAATCATGCATTTCATAAGTCTTCTCATTAAATACAATTTAAACTTACATTTCCACGCTCAAAAATCAAAACCTACAATTTCTAACCACCATGGTGTAGTATATCGTAAAGTTACACGAATGTTCCACTCTGTTGAATACGACATGCCCACTCACTGTGCATTTACTGTATGTCTGACCCTGTTTCAAGTGCTTTAAGTTGCTAACTCATCAAGAATCCTTTGTGGTAGGTATTATTATTATTATTATTATCTCCATTCTATGGATGAGGAAACAGGCAGAGGCTAAGCAACTTGCCTAAGGTCACACAGCTAGAAAGTGGTGGAACCAGGGTTCAAACCCAGGTAGTCCGGCTGCACCCTCCATCTGCTAGGTCATGTGAAAAGCACACCTCTTTATGAAACTCAGGTACATTATCTCTGATAAACAGAACAACAGAAATAACTTAAAGACAACTGAGTTCAGAGTCAAGTTAGGACAGTTAATGTCTTCATAATAACTATTTCCTGCTTAAAACTATCAACCCCCAAATTACAACAAAGATATATGGAGATTTATATGAGGGTAAAACACATATGTACATATTAAGTTCAATTACTTAATAATAATCCTATTTTTAAATAGACTTCTGCAATTTCGACAAAGTAATTTGTTGAACTTATTCTATGGTTTATCAAACTCCTACTTCTGTTACGAATTTCACTTCAAGTTTCAAAGGATTTGCAAGGCCTTTCTTCTGTTCACCAAAACAAGGCTCTGTCATGGACATTTTAAAAGTAAACTAGCATATTACAAATGCTTTCAGCTCAACTATAACATTTTAGTGGACTTACTTGACAAATAACATTTTAGCTTAGTAGTAATACATATAAAGCTCCTTACTTTTGAGAATCCAAGTTCCACAAATAATCTGTCAGCTACAAACTCAATATACTGTTTCATCAAAACACAATTCATTCCAATGAGGCCAACAGGCAAGGCTTCTGTTAAAAATTCCTGTGATAAAAACAAAGAGAATACAGAACAAAGGCAGAACAAGAAATAAGTATGTATCTTCCACATAAAAAGTGGGTTTTAGTTTTATTCAGCTTCTACATCACTAATCTTGTCCCAGGAAAGTACACTAGGTTAAATTCTTTCAACATGGCAAATAGTGTCCACTTTTTAAAATGTTTGGGGCATTTACTGTTCATATTTTTTCACATTCTCAAATAGCCAAAACAGATTGAAACTAATGATCAAATAAATCACTGGTAAAGGAGCACATGGAGGACCTGAATTCATATGCTTTTTCTATAGAAAAAAAAAAAAAGAGAGATACTTTGTCCTGAAATATCTAGAAAAAGATTCACCAAAGATCATCATGCGGAACATGATTATGGAAGGGTGTTGCAAAAAAGAGAAAACAGGATTAAGAAAGACAATGAGGAAGAATAGGGCTGGCTTTGCGGGCTGGGGGATAAACTGAACGACTATGCTGTCAGACAGTGGTGAGTGCTAACAGAGGAAAAATAAAGCCATTAACCATCTGGATTTCATTCTCAAAATGATTAAAGACACCGAAATGTATTTCATGCCTTTTCCCCCTCCCAATGTGAAAAGTATGGCTGTTAGACTACACAGTATTAAATTTTTAAAAAAAATTTTTTTACTTTTAAGCTAGTTCTTTCAAATGATAAAAACACATCCTAAGTGGAGCAGTCAGATCTTTCTAGTAATGTATTGTTATATGCTATAAATTAAGTTTTACCAGTCACTAATTCATTTATTTATTCATTCATCAGCATCTGGTGCATGCTTCAAGCTAGACACCCTGGTAGGTTTTTGACAATACAAAAGAAGCAAGAAACCATCACTGCCCTCTAGTACCTAACAATCTAAAAATATAAAGCTAAAATAATTAAAATAGTGTTAGGGCATAAAATTTGACAGGTCAATGAGACAGAAAAACCAGTCCTTGAACAGACTTCACATATGTAAAACCTTAATATACAGAGCTCACTTACAAACCCAAGTATAAGCTGACATAATCAATGAAATACATCATCTGTTAGTACTGCCAAACTGACCATATAAAATCACTGATGTTTACTTTGACCTACAAAATGACAGTTTCATTTGAGTCAATCTAATGTAACGGTTCGAACTTCAGAGGTAGATGTGTGGATCACACAAGCTTCCCTGCTTACCTGCTCGATTTGAACAGCATCAACGATGATCTCCCTGACCCTTTTTTCGGAAGGCTTATTTACTAAGTATTGAAACATGAGGCAAGCAAAGTCACAGTGAAGCCCCTAAAACAGAAGAAAAATACCAATGTCAAAAATATGTAATAGCTATTTTCGCACACTGATGTGCCAGGTATCACATAGAGCAGGGTCTAGGAATGCAATGCATAGCCTCTGGAAGATACAAGAAGCATCAAGAGGGCCAGGAACTTCTTTTCTTCAAATCTCATTAAAATGCCAATTATAATAACCTATAGTGACAATATTTCAGCGTCAGCAAATCTTAGCTCATCAACATGAAAGAAGAATTACTGAACAACGGAAATCCACAACCACAAGCATTTTTTAAAGGAAAACAAAGAAGAGCCAAAATAAAAGTTCATTCATTTTTAATGTCGAAAAAATTAAGAAATGACTGGAAGGACGTTAGTGGCCCTCAATGGGAGAGGGAAAACAGAAGGAAGAATAAATCTTGGGATAAACAGGATGAGTTTGATTCCTCCTTCCAAGAGAAACCATCTAACATGCACTCGAATGCACAGGTTTGGAGCTCAGGAGAGAATACATGGGTTAAAGATAAAGTTTTGGTTGTTATGAGCATCTAGATGGTAGCTGATTCCATGGGAATAAATAAGATCAGCCAGGACGTCATGTACAGTGAAAGAAAGAGGCCATGATGGGAACCTGGGGTACAATATTTAAGGATGAACAGAAGAGACTAAGGAGAAACAGTAAGAGGCAGGAGGAAAGCACAGTGTCTTAAAAGCCAGGGAGGAAATAACCTTTTATTTTCTTTTACCAGTAATTAACAGGATCCTGGGTTACAAGCATTTTCCAGGGGAAAGAAAAATAAATGAACACCAAATATGAATACAAACATAACTCCATTCCTTACTTCATCTCTGCTGATGAGTTCATTGGAAAAGGTGAGTCCAGGCATGAGCCCTCTTTTCTTTAACCAGAATATAGCAGCAAAAGATCCCGAGAAGAAAATTCCTTCTACAGCAGCAAAGGCCACTACCCTTTCCCCTAAGAAACAAAAATAGTTTCATTTTCTGAAATATATACTGCAGACATTTTTAAGCTATATATACACATACTTTTATACATTTTTTATAACAATACCACAGCTAACCTGCCAAGAAATAAAATCAACAAGTGAGTGCGATAGCCAAGGGTCTGGATAGGAAGAACTCTACCACCTCCACCTACCACAGCAGAAAGGTATGTCTACTTCACACCTTATGTCAGACACTGAACTCCTGCAGGTCTTGGTATGTAGACAGAGAGCCTTTCATACCAAAAAAAAAAGAGGCAATTTATCTGTGCACCATGCATGCCTGTGAATACAGTTAAATGCGTGTGTGTGTATGTCTCAGAGTAGAGAGTAGAAGACAGCTTTTATGACAAATGCCCCCCTCTTTGTGGCTGGGAGAAGGGAGGTTGCTGAGGTTTATATTTTAGAAATATCTTAGCGTAGCTGTAAACATTTCAAAAATCATTGCCCTGCATCTGCAATTAGAGAAAAACAGATAGCCATGGCTGGTGTGGCTCAGTGGATTGAGTGCCAGCCTGCGAACCAAAGGGTCGCCAGTTCGATTCCCAGTCAGGGCACATCAGGGCACATTCCCGGGTTGCAGGCCAGGTCCCCAGGGGGTACATTCCAGCTGAAGATCATAAATACATCTACCGGATAAAATGTCCCATCACATAGGAAACATACAGTCTTCTGCTAAAGATATAAGGCCCAGTTTCAAAGGTTACTTACTGTTAGGCAAGGACTTTGCAGAAGCCCATCTCCTAGAATGAAATGTTGCAGTATATCTGTAACACTATCTTTAGGGGGTGACTATAGTCTACCCCGGAAGAAGATCATTCTCAACCCCTTATATGCCACAACACTGCCTGCTCAGGAGAAATATTTATATACGTGTCTGTCTAGGGAGAAAAATCTTAGTCTATGACACTGTGAAAGGCAGCTGAGTAACTGAACCACTTACAGACCTGTTTTAAAGTGACATCATAGCTTGCATCCCAATCCTTGTCATTGCAACCAAAAATGCAATAACAGGCACTTAATAAATATGTCCTGATGTGAATCAATGGGAATTATATTAGCACTAGATCAGTAATTTTCAACCTTTTTCATATCATGGCACATATAAACTAATTACTAAAATTCAGCAACACACCAAAAAGTGTATTTTTTACCATCTGACAAAAAATACATATAATTTTGATTCATTCACACTGGATGGCTATTGTTGTGTTGGCTGTTGCCATTATTTTATTTGACAATTTAAGAAAACAGAGGCCAGTGCCCCTAACTAAATAGTCAGGTATTGCATGTTTTAAAAATTCTTGTGGCACACTGGTGGAAAACCATTGCACTTGATAAAAGACATCATAGAAATTGCTATAACTTGATGCAGAAACTGAATAAGTGTAACTTCCCAAAGGTCATTATAATATTTAATTTCAAAAAGAAGATGACTAGGTTTAAATACTTCTGGCTGTCTCTAAATAGTACTCTGGTTTGTCCTTGTTCTTCTCCTTGATTACCATAAACAAATCAAATTAGAGCAATTATACCAAATATTTATCTATTATTGGCCCAAAATACCAGAAAAACTTTTATAATATTTTATTTTTATAGGCACAATTTAAGCAGTCACTTTGGAAAAATAAAAGAAATAAAAATTAAATAAGTACATAAGTACATACTATATAGAAGGAATTACCAAGACTCTTCAGTGTAGTATATGTTAAATATGCTACAATTTAATCTTAAAATATATAATAATAATAATAACTATGCTCTGGTAATTCTTGAATACAAAACTGGCTCTTTAGACTAGTAATGCTTTTAAGATGGAGATTTATCATTAGTTTACTATATAGATTACTACTACATTTTCACTTCACTATTAGTAAGATAATAGTTATAACTGATACATTTTTCACTGACATAAATGTGATGTCATGTGGACACTGATCTGTAAGTAAATGAGACTCTTATTTAATACAAACACTGTGAACAAGAGAAAAACTGTTATTTTTACTATTCTGTGCATTCATGTGAATGCTAAAGAATGAAAAGCATAACAGACATATAGAAGCCTATTCTTTTTGAAGAGGACTGAAGGATTATAAAGGGTATATTTTACATATTTCCATGGATGAATGTGAACCAAAAAGAGATTTCCAAAACATTTCCTCTAAAAGATACACTGAATGTGAAGGCCTCATGACTTGTTTTAGAGATGGGGAAGTAGGAAATATTTTAACGATGCATTGATCTCTTATGATGTCATGCACTAAGATACACTTTTTGATGTTTGAAATGAAATTTCACTACATATGTTAAGGTTGAATTTACATTTTTAATATTTCAAAGTTCTTTAAAGATATTTTTTTAAATTAAGCGGTATATCTCAGTTTTTAAAAACCTAAGCAGATATACAATTAAGAATTTTTAGCTCTACAGGAATTGAATGTACTTATATCAATTTCCAAACAACCTAACGCTTATTTAAGGAATACTCTCAGGTTCTCTTTAGCTAAAAGCTAGAAGAGTCTGAATGTGAGAAAAGAACAGTTGCTCTCCTGAGTCCTGCTAGGTGCAGAAGTCATCAGAGTCACCTACATCACTAGCAAAGCCCGAAGCCAGCCTCACCAACCTAAGGCACTAAGGTGCAGGTGGCACAATTAGTTCACGAAACGGCACTTCCCCAGCGGGTTAACCGAAAGTGCAGGTGTCTGCCGAGGCGAGACAACACATTCATGTCACTGCTCTTCCCTCTCCCGAGAGGAGGGCCATCAGTGCGTTCGTCACCTTCTTCTTTTCCCACCACCCATTCCACTGCCTCGGCACCTTTCAGACTGTGTTCTTTCCTCTGAGACTCTGACTTAGAACCCCAAATGGAGTTTGTCTTGAAAGTGAGCAATATGAAAAATTTAAATGAAGCCCCTGATGTCACGTGGTGACTGCCACCCGCCTCTTTTTTCTTATTTCCAGGTTGCTTTCTTTGGCAGTGTCATGAAATACCTGCTTTCTGGGAGCCTGTTCTTCATTTTTCCATCGTACCTATCCAGCCTAATATTTCCAGTGCATACTGAACACCTTGGAATTTCCCTTCTTTCTTTCTCTAAAGCCAATGTTTCTCAAAATGAGCCTCCTGAACCACCCGTGAGAGAATCCACTGCAAAAATGCAGACTCCTCTGTCCCACTTGGGCCTCCAACATGATCTGAGTTTTTCCACGAATTCTCAGGTGATAGTTATGCACATTGAGAATCAGCGCTTTTCTCATTCTCAAAACAAACTGAAGGCAACGCAGACCGTGTCTTCCCAGATATACTATAAGCTTGCCATACCTTACAGTACATCACTGGTTCTCACTGTGTGGTTCAGAAGTCCCCGTAAACTCACAGACCAAGGTCTGTGGCGTCAAAACTATTTTCATAATAATACCAAGGCACTTGTTTGTTTACTACCATTCTCTCATGAGTGTATAGTGGCGTTTTCCAGATGCTACATGGCATTTCCATAATAACCTGAAAAGCCTAAAATACTCCTCCCTTTTCTAACTATGTATCTGAATGAGGGTGGATTTTCTTTGTATAATTTAACTAAAACAACACTGTGCAGAATTCAGAAGCAGATATAATTCAGCTGTCTTCTATTTCGTCAGACATTTAAAAGATTTGCAAAAATTAAAAACTATGCCATTCTTCTAATTTTTTTGGAAAATATGGTGTTTTTTCATAAATATATGTTAAACTCTAACAGGTTACTCACATTTAAAAATGCATTAATAAATGTGTTGAAGTTTCTTGGTTTTAGTTTATAATATGGAAGTATCAATAACCCACACAAATAAAAGCACTTTGGGGTCCTCAATAATTTTTTTATTAATTTTTTTATTGCCAGGCCATGAAAGAGAAATGCCATATGGTCTCAATAATTTTTAAGAGTACAAAGGAGCCCTGAAACGAAAAATGTTGGGACCTGCTTCCCCACCATTTGAATAAATCCGGAAAATAAAGATCACCAATTTAAAATAGATAAGAATGAAACAGATACTTATTCAAATGAATTATCTGAATATTGTAATTAAATTTTAAAAGGATTTACTGAGCAACTACTGAGTGTAAAATACAATGTTAATCTCTTCATTAAAAAAAGTTATTGGATCTCAGCTCATCCAGAAGGGGGAAAAACAAGCCTGTTCTTGCCCTAATCTTTAGTTTTTCAGAAACTACATATTTGTTCCCTGAAAAACATAAAGATTTTGACTTGTTTTAAATTCCTAAAATAAACATTAGTGAAAGCAAATATGAACTGTGGATTGCTTTAAGACTCTCATCAGATTCTATGTAACTGACTTACTTACCTATTATTATGCACTGACATCTTAACCTTGCAACTTTCAATTTATTAAACAGAATAGATACAGTTTTATATTATTTTAATGATGGTTTCTAATCAATTATTAGAAAAAAATGATCCTACTCAAAGTGCACATTTAGACTTCGAGATAGTCACACCAGGCAAATTTGATATATATAAAGCTACATACCAAAAGTAGATTTTCTGTCTGCTATCCACCGCAAGGCCCAATCTGCCTTTTTCTTAACATATGGCATTGTTTCAATTGCATTGAGTAAAAATTCCCTGTCAAAACAAAAGAATTAATGGCAAAGCTATTCACTTGTTTTTCTTAATCAGAATAAATTTTCATTTGCCAATCAGAGATAATAATTGTAACTCTATGGTCTACTATTAGAACTGTAATCTTTCTGTATTTTTGCATGTTTATAAAATATAGAAATTAAAGTAAAATTCAAATTAGTGGTTTGGATCTGATCTGATACAAAATTGACTAAATTCAAATATTCAATTGCAAAACAGAATGCACTCCACAGGTTCTACACAAGTTCTTTTTTTAAAGCAAACACATTATTAATCAATAAAAACATTATACTCCTAAACTTCTATATTTGAATAATATTTCCCCAACATTTAGTTTTGAAGTAAATCCTACTCTTAACATAATCAAACAATAGGATGAACCTCTGTAAATAAAATCCCAGCGGTGATACCTTTTCTTGGGATCTCTGATGTAAGTGTCTATTAGCAAACTGTACATCTCTGAGTGAACATTCTCGATGAGAATCTGAAAGCCATAAAAACAGCGAGCTTCTGGAACCTGCACCTCCTGACTAAATCGCTCCACCTACGAAAATAAAGGAAACAAACACATCCAATTCTGTGGGCTCTCATTAAACACTATGAGTCAGAATCTAGACATCAGCATTATCAATTAGAAATTGCCTGTCATGCCACAAACAGATCAGAAAGACCTTATGGATGAGTTTAAACAGTACTGCTTACTCATCAACCCTCTACAATAAATTAGTTGCATAATGTATTGTTAAGCAGTTACATGAATTGGCCTGTTAGGTGGAGAAACAGACTATATTGCTAAATGAATTGTAGAACATCTAACAAAAAATATTATACTTTACAGAATTGACCTTATGTCATTTTGTTTCTCTGATGGTAGACAGTAAATCTACTGAAGCCCCTTCCAGCTCATGGTGAAGGTTGGAACCTCTCCCTTTTCTTTAAGGAGGAAGTATGCCTCCTGGCCAACCACAGCACAGGTTCAAAGATGGGGAGCCAGAGCCCAGAGCACTGTTGCAGAGCTTCAGAAGGGTTACTAAGGTGCAGGTGCTTTATTAGGATTCAGGTCTAAGGGTGAAAATCAAACTCATGTTTATGCATTTTAAGTAATTTTGATTGGTACTATATGCTTGATTTAATGATATTTTGCTGGTCAAACAATAGAAATGCATAAACCATTTCCTCTGGCACTTCATCAGAAAAACATATTCAAGAAATAAGTTTCATCTAGTTTGTTTCCTAGACATAGGTTTTTAGGTTCAGTCTAATTATCTTACTGCCATTATCATCATTTAACCGCTAAATGGAAACAAAAGTTAAAAAAAGCAAAAATCTTACCAAATTTTCATTTACAATTCCATCACTGGCTGCGAAAAAGGCTAAGATGTGAGAAATAAAATACTTCTCATCTGGTTTAAGCTTGTTCCAGTGAGGGAGATCCTTCGATAAGTCAACCTAAAATAAAAAGGTTTTCACATTTTTCACTTGAAGTTAAATTCTTCCCGAAGTGTTTGGAAAACTTTTAAAGTTAAGGAGGGGCATTGCATTAGCAGTAAAATGTTCAAAAAGGAGAAAATGTTAACATCACTGCTACAGATTGAATGTTTGTATTCACCCCCAAACCTAATTCCTGTGTTGAAAACTAATTTCCAAGATAACGGCGTTTGGAGGTGGAGCCTTTGGGTGATTAGGTCAAGAGAGTGAACACCCAGCGAACTCCACTGCCCTTTCTGCCGTGTGAAGATACTGCAAGAAGAGAGCTGTCTATAAATCAGGATGCAAGCCCTCCCCAGAGAGCAAAGCTGTTGGCACCTTGATCTCAAGAGTTTCCAGCCTCCAGAACTACGAGAAATAAATTTCTGTTGCTGATAAGCCATCCAGTCTAGG
Source organism: Trachops cirrhosus (assembly GCA_028533065.1). Lineage (NCBI taxonomy): Eukaryota > Metazoa > Chordata > Mammalia > Chiroptera > Phyllostomidae > Trachops > Trachops cirrhosus. The sequence continues at coordinate 100,944,160 of CM052544.1, forward strand.
GTATTATTTACTGTAGCCTGAACCAAGACAACTGCAGAGGAACACAATAAAATAAAAAGATAAAGGAATCTATCTTCTGGCAAATTGGAAAGCTGGCAAAATATACTTTCAAAATACTAAAATTAACATAATCTATTCTCATCACAAAAAAGAAATGGTAATTATGTGTTGGGATACAGGTGTTAGTTAATGCTATGGTGGTAATCATTTTTTGCAATATATGTATTGTATATAACTATATCAAATCAATACGTTGTATACCTCAAACTCACAACATTATATGTCAATAATATCAATAAAGCCAGGAGAGCCCTGGCTGGTGTGGCTCAGTAGATTGAGCTCAGGCCTGCGAATCAAAGGGTTACCAGTTCGATTCCCACTCAGGGCACATGCCTGGGTTGCAGGCCAGGTCCCCAGTGGGGGGTGTGAGAGGCATCCACACACTGATGTTTCTCTCCCTCTTTTTCTCCTCCCTCTCCCTCTGTCTAAAAATAAATAAATAAAATAAAGCTGGGGGAAACATAATCTAGTGGACAAATGAGGAAAGGGCGAGAGGCAGAAGAGAGACTAGACACTGGTCAAGAAGGAACTAGGTGAATGAACGAATGATTTTCAGCAACCATTGCTTTAACATTTTAAACAACAAATTATCTAACACTATAGTGTTAAGCAGTTAAGCAGTTATAACTGCTACTTTACTGCAGGCTAATATACTTTCATATCCAGAAGTAATTTCAGGCAGGTAACAAACCTGGGTTTTAAAGAAATTTATAGGTATGCTGTCCTCTGAGAATAGAATTGTTTTTGAAAATAGTTGGTAGAACCAGTCCTTGGAATTAACAGAGAGATGAGCTCTAGAATTTGATGGAATCTACAATTCAAAAATAGTCTTTAAATGTACCTTGTAAATGCCACTTCATTTCTAGATCTCTTAAGTATGTTTCACAGTAACCTCATAAACATTGAAATGTGTCATTCTCCTTTGTCCTTCTTTTATTTATCCTACAAAATAGGATAAATAAATCCTAAACAAAACCAAATCTCTCTGACCACTCTAAAAAGGACTGGTTCATTCTTTTAATCATTTGTGTTCTTTTCTAAAATCCTTTCCCTCACTACTTTATCCTTTCAGTGTTTACTGAACAACTCTTCCCAAACTTAAGGGGTTCGTCACTTGGGGTGTTGTGGTCAAGAATGAGAAGTGGGGAGGGAGGAGGGGAGGGATGGGTGAGTGGGCTGGAATGGGAGTAAAGGATGGAAACTGTACTGAATAATGACTAAAATAAAAAAAATTTAAAAAAAAGAATGAGAAGTGGCTGTTGCTGGGTATTTTTACTTCCTTGCAATATGTAAAGACAGGGGATTCATATCCCGAGCTCTATCTCTTAAAAGGGAGGCTCAGTCATTGCTTATACACACTGTTTGGTTAATTACGCATTGATATCTCCTTTGCAGTTGGCTACACTCATCGTGTTGGGTACACTTATCATGCAGGTACCTGTCAAACTCATCCTCTTTACAGATGTATCTGCAAAATACTGTGCTACCTTTTACATTTAGATGAATAGCATTTAGTAAGAACTGCCCAGTCCTATGCAACACTACTACATGCTGAACACCATGCTGAGTGTTGGGGATACGATGGGGCAGGAAAGGGGAAATATCTGTACATATCTTTTAAAATATACAAGCTAAAAATCAGGTCCTACATTATTTAGAGCTCAACTAAGGTTCAACTAAAGGACATCTTCCTGGTTTTTAGGTATTATTCTCCTGATATTAAATGTTAATATCACAATATGTTCACTCTTACATATTAAACTAATCTCTTCAAACACTCAGCTTTCACAAGGTCCTATAAATTTTATTTATACTGCATTGGTTATTTTCCATTCTCAACATAAACCTTTCTGTCCAGCTTTATCCTATTTGAGTAAATTCTCCAATTTACTATCTAAATATTGATTCTAAGCTACTAGATATCAGAATTCCCTAGGTAGCTTTAAAAAAACCCAAAAACATCCCTGGCTGGTGTGGCTCAGTGGATGGAGCACCAGCCTGCAAACCAAAGGGCCACCTGTTCGATTCCCAGTCAGGGTGCATGCCTGGGTTGCGGGTCATGTCCCCAGTATGGGTCATGCAAGAAGCAACCACACACTGATGTTTCTTCTTTTTCTGCCTTCCTCTCTCGAAAAATAAATAATATCTTTAAAAAATAAAAATACAAAAACAAACCCTAGAACTTTGTCTTTTGAATCAAAGTGCCTGATGACCAGCCATATTTAGGAATAAAACTAAACCACTGATAAAACAATGTCTAAAGTTGATAAATTATAACTGACAAATTTGTTTAAATGAAAAATATGTGGAACTAAATGTGTTTGGCTTCCCTTCAAAATACGTATTTGAATCTCCCTATAAACTGCCTACACAATACATATCAACCTGTATGTTACAGGGTGGTTCACAATGGTTCACATGGAAAATAACACAGTAATTAGTACATAAATAATAATACAATAAACCCTGTGTTTCATGTACTCAAAACTGTAAACCTACTTTTGCCCCGCCCTGTATAATTTTTCAAATTAGTGCTTCTTAGTCATAATATAACATATATTTATTAAAAGATGCATATAATTTTCAAATGAATTTCAAGAAACCCAAGCATCACAAGTGCCTTTCTAACATGATAAATGAAAAAGTCACCTGTACCCTCCCTCTGTTCTCTTAACTATATCTAACAAAAACCTTTCTGAAAACCACAGGCCCCCTGCCTGGTGTGGCTCAGTGGACTGAGCGCCAGCCCGCAAACTGAAAGGTCTCCACTTCGATTCCCAATCAGGGCACGTGCCTGGGTTGAGGGCCGGGTTCCCAGGTGGAGGAGTGAGAGAGGCAACTGATAGATGTTTCTCTTGCATACTGATGTTTCTCTCCCTCTCTTTCTCCCTCCCTTACCCTCTAAAAATAAATAAATAAAATCTAAAAAAACCCACAGTTAGTAACAGGCAGGTGTGCCAAGCACTATGACCCAGTTTGAAAATGCTGGGGTTTTGTTTTGCTTTGCTCTATATGTCAAATACAACAAAGATGTCAACAACATAACAATACAATATAACAAAGTTGGGTAAGTGGGTAAAATTTGTAATAGAAGCTTCAAAAATTTGTGCTTCTGATTTCTAGTGCAAATTTCCCCAATTCTGGGTAAAATAATAGCTTACATTTATTTGGTGCTTCTAAGCGCCAAGTAACATTCTAAATATGGCCTTAATCTCTTTGACAAGATTTATCTCATCAATCCTCATAACAACCCAATGAACCAGGTACTATTAGCTCAATATACCGATGAGATTACATGGAAAGGTTAAGCAACTTCTGCAGTTCCACGGTTCGTAAGTGGCAGGCCCAGGACTTGCACCCAGGCTGCTCCTCCAGAGCCTGCATTCTTAACAGCAGGCATTTACATGTATAGAATCAATCAATCTCAAGGAAAAAAATGGATAGACATATAGGCCCAAATATATCTACCTAGATAGACAGAGAGACAGATAGATAGACGGATAGATAGACAGATACACGCATACACAGAGAGCGAGAGTGCTATGCAGGTACCATCCGTCATGTTAAAAAATGACAACAATGGCTCTCTGTGCGTTCAGGGAGACTACACAGCAACAACTGACATGACAAATGTCCTTACCAAACCAGCAAGTATTTTCTAATTGGTTGAGTTCATTTCCTAGGTGGAAAACGCCACAGTAACAGAAAGCATTCCCCAGATGTCCTGTCTACTGGGGCAGCTGTGCCAGGTCTGATGTGGCTGAGGGAGGGCCAGCCTGGGAGGAGCTCAGAAGTGGGAGCACCTTCCGTCTGGTTGTCAAACGCTTCACCGACAGCTCCTTCTGCACAATCTCAATGGAAGGCAGGGTCCCTACGGCTTTCACTTTCATTTTATGGCTACAGCTGCAATTTTACTTATTCTGCTGACAATGAGTAAAGATTAGTTTCATTTAGTCACAGCAAACCAAAAGTCTGTTTAAAAACAAAAAATGTCTGTTTAAAAATAGAAAATGCCCTAACATACATTGGAAGTAAAAATCTGGCAGGCTGAGGTGCCATTTTTGTGGTAGGAAACGCGTACAGACATCGATCTGAACACCAAACACTGGCAAACACTGTATAGAATCTCAGTAATTTCAACCATTATCTCACACAAGTTGTCTTACACAGTGTATCTCACAGGTTAAAGTTCTTTAATGTCCTGCAACGGCAAACGTGTGCACTGCGCCGCAGAGCACGACTGCGGATGAAGGGGACGCCACCGACCTCCTCCGCCGTCCAGAAGGACGCCTGTGCCTGTTTATACATCTTCCAGATGTCCGGGTACTGGATGGGGAAGATGACGAACCGGCGAGAGCTCTTCCTGAGGAGCGGCTCTTCGCTCCACTCCGCCTCACTTTCGCTGGGAGCTGAAGACAGCCTCTGTGAAATTAAAGCACAAACACCCATTTCATGTAGACGTTTCCTCTTTCTTCATAACTAAACACACGTCTGGGGGCGATGAGGGAAACAGGTCTGCGAGCCAGTCTGCCTGCACCCTCACTCGCAGCTGCTAGATGGTTAAAAGCGTTGGGTTAGTTGTGTAACTTCTCCGAGCCTCGGTTTCCAAATCAATTAAATAGTATCTACCTCACAAGTGATCATCAAATTAATTTTGATCGACTAAAAGTGCTTTAAACAGAACCTGGCACATAATAAACATTGAACAAATTATTGTCATTAATGCTGTTTTGAGGATAAGCACAAAATTCAACCCATAAATGTCACAGTGGGAAAATTTCTAAGTTTATGAATAAAAAGTCCCCTTTGTTCCTCTCCCAGAGACAGAATGCTAGCACAAATAAGCTACTGTTAAAAACCTTTTATTCTTTTTAGTTTAATGTTTTTTTTTCTAATCTTAACTGAAATATAATAATACTTATCTGAAAACGCCGTACCAATGGAGCCTTTGTTTCTCTGAAGCTGACCATGTACCAATTTGCTATTGCTAGTTACATGTTAACATTACTGCCTTCGGTCTCACTGTGGGCTGCCTCAAAGCTCTGAGGAATAATGTGAGAAACATACCTACATACGTACCACTTGGAAACATCCAGGGTACTCCCACAGGGGACAGTGCCTTTTCTTTTTTTAAATAGTCAGCAAGAGCGTCAGATGAGTTACAACTGCGTAAGAATGAGGATATACAAAGTACATACAAATAGACTAAAACATGTAAATCAAGGTTATTGGGATTTGTCTCATTGTGTTCCTGCAGCCTCCCAATGCCTCCACCAATCCTCATGCTAATGTGGATGAAGCTGAGAGGCAAGGCCAGGTGAGAGAAAGGCCCACAATCAAAGCCTGAGGCCACACAAACACAGGTGGGGCTTACACATTTCACACATGCTGTCTTATTTGGTAGCTGCTTATATGAAGGCATGAACCTCCCAGCTAGAGCACTTAAGCCCCAGAGTGTAGAAACTGGTTTTTATTTATTGTGATATTCCCAGAGCACTGTGTCAGGCACAACATCAACAAGCATTAGATAAGCAAGTGAATGGGTTGCTAATTTCTTTGCATCCTGGGCTCAGATTACTGGCTGCTGTTAGAATTTTTTAATTAACATAAAGCCACAATCCATCACTGAGATAATCTAATGACCACTCAAATCAAGCTTTCTCTAAGTGAAAAAGTTTAACTGGAATCAACTCCCCCCAACAACACAAGCCACAACAAGAATAAAAAGTTGCAAACAAGTCTTTAAAAAGTTGATCTGGTTGATAAAAAAGACCATGGGTTCAATTTCAAGATGTCCACTTGAGAGCGGAAATTACAATGCTGTGGTAGGTAGAGGCGCTGTCTGCACTCCCTCCCTAAAGATGCCATCAGTAGTCACCAAAGGGAGGGCTGCGATTACCCAGGGACGTCTCATGCAGCAGCAACAGCAGCAGCAGGACTGAGGACTAAGCCTAGAGCAAGGGCAGGTGGAAGAACGGCAACCAGCTGAGATTAAAACTGACTGAAGTGTACGTAAAACAAAGGCGGAAGTGATCTGATTTGGCTAAAGTAAAGGGTCAACAGATGAGACAGAGAGGCATCTGGAACAGGATCCATCCCCTGGATCTGAAACTAAGAGGTCAGGAATTGTATGAGCCAAAGATTTTCAAACATCTCGCGGGTTGGGAAGCTGCTACTCTAATTCTCCACGCTTGCTCCCAACCTCCAGGTGTGGGCATTCACTGGGCGGCACAATCTGAAAATCATTTCTGTGGAGAGTCACGGAAAGTTCCTGATTCGCAGTTGACATGAACGGGGATGGCATAAAGAAGATTAATCAGATATCCATGAATTAGAAAAGAAAAAAAAAACCCTAGATTTTGGTAGTAACTGTGGTGTCAAGTTAGAGGTGGAAAGGACAACCTGAATTAAGATATGGCAATTAGCCTGAAAAAGCTGCTTGCACAGGGCTTTGCCAGTCTGAGGAGCTGGGCATTTTTTGGTGGGAATTGAGACCCTTTCGGCAGTTTTTATTTGGACGGAGTGACACAGAGGCACCGGTTTAATGATGGATTGCTTGGGCAGTGGTAAACAGGAGAGCAGGTACGACCGCAGGCAGAAAGACAACCAAGAGGCATCTGCACAGCTGGAAGTGATGAGGATCTAAAACAGTTTCACTGAGGCACTTCTGGGCAACATTCCGCTGTCTCTTCCGGAACAGTGCCGCTAGTTTCCACCTGCCTCAGTTTCTGGTCACCTGGTGCCCAGAGGCGCCTGGATTGCAAGCGCAGCCATCTAGCTGCATCTAGCTGCTAGATTCTCCAGCTCGCACTCACCTACGTAGGCCCTGACCCACGATGGCATTCTCCTAGGCCCCTCCCTTCCACCCAACCAGATTCCACCACTCTCATTCGTCTCCGCCCTTCTTCTACTGCTCAGGTGAAGTAGAGTATTTAGATACTCTCGCGATCATACACTAGTTGTAGGTGTCGTTTTCATCTTCATTCTTCTATTCCCATCAAATCTGACAAAACAAATGGAATTTGGTTTTAAATCTTGTTCCATTACTGAGCCGTGTGGTCTTGGGCACATCACTTCACCTGTTCAGGCCTGAACTTTTTTTACTTTAAAAACAGAGACTATCAGTTAGATAGTTAGCTTTGAGAAATGAATGAAAGCTATGGACCCCTTTCTTAGGAGATTCACGTCTACACATGAAAAACCTTCAAACTTCAGGAGATTTATAAACCTCTTTCAAAGCCCATGTATAAACCCTTTAAGGCAGTGTTCTGAAAATATGTGTGCCAGGATGACCTGAAGTGCTTGTTAAAAATGCAGTCCCAGACCTATCTCAAGAGATTTTGATTCACTATCAAAATTGAGAACTGGGAGGACGGATTTCTGGCCAAGGTGGAGGCGTAGGTAGACACACTGTGTCTCCTCGCATAACCAAAATAAGGACAACAACAATTTAGAAGCAAAATAACAACCAGAACTGACAGAAAACAGACTTCCATATAGTTCAGACAACCAAGGAGTTAAAGTAGACACATTCATCCAGACCAGTAGGAGGAGAGGAGTTGGGCGCTGGACAGAGAGGGGAGGGGTCACGGCAAACGGGGTGGCTGGTGGACTCGGGGCACACAAGACGGCAGCAGGCAGACCCAGTAAGGCGGTGGATTGTGGAGGAGCTTGGCGTGCAAGGTGGCTGGTGGACCCGGTGGTCCCACATTGGTGCGCAGATAAACCAGGTGAAACTGGGGAGCGAGACAGACCTTGCAGCCCAAGGCTCCAGCAAAGGGAATAAAGCCTCAAAACACCAAGTGAAAACACCTGTGGGGGTTGAGGCGTTGGGAGAGACTCCCAGCCTCACAAGAGTGTTCGTTGGAGAGATCCACAGGGTCCTAGAACATACACAAGCCCACCTACACGGGAATCTGCACCAGAAGGGCCCAGTTTGCTTGTGGGAAGTGGTGGAAGTGACTGAAATCCAGCAGAGGGCAAGCAGGTGTCATTGTTCCCTCTCAGACCCCACCCCCACATACAGCATCACAATCCAGCAACTGGGTTGCCCCACCCTGGTAAACACCTAAGGCTCCACCCCTCAATACGTAACAGGCATGTCAAGACAAAAAAAAAAAAAAAAGCCACGAAGCCATAGCCAACTTATCAGATGCACAGTTCAAAGCACTGGTGATCAGGATGCTCACAGAATTGGTTGAATTTGGTCTCAAATTAGATGAAAAAAATGAAGGCTACGCTACATGAAATGAAGGAAAATGTACAGGGAACCAATAGTGATGGGAAGGAAACTGGGACTCAAATCAATGGAGAGGACCAGAAGGAAGAAACAACCAAACAGAAAAGAATAAAGAAATAAGAATTCAAAAAAAATGAGGAGAGGTTTAGGAACCTCCAGGACATCTTTAAACGTTCCAACATCTGAATTACAGGGGTACTAGAAGGAAAAGAGGAAGAGCAACAAGTGGAAAAGATATTTGAACAAATAATAAAGGAGAACTTCCCCAATCTGGCAAAGGAAATAGACTTCCAGGGAGTCCAGGAAGCTCAGAGAGTCCCAAAGAAGTTGGACCCAAAGAGGAACACACCAAGGCACATCATAATTACATTAGCCAAGGTAAAAATGAAGGAGAAAATCCTAGAAGTAGCAAGAGATAA
>CM052544.1:100953377-101051099 GCA_028533065.1 Trachops cirrhosus
GAATAGTAGGGGAAAGGTAGAAGCTAAAGAACTTATGACACATGGACATGAACTAAAGGGGGGAATGTGGGTGGGAGAGGGTGTTCAGGGTAGAGGGGAATGAAGGGGGGATAATAGGACAACTGCAGTAGCATAATCAATAAACTATATTAAAAAAACAAAACTGATGACCGCATGTAGACCCAATAATTTACATTCTTTACAAAGTCTTCCAGGTGATTCTGATGCAGGTGGCCCATGACACACCATCACATCTAGAGAAACAAAGTACTTAAGGCATCCTAGGCATCAGAACAGATGCTCACTAAAATTAATTCTAGAGCTAAATAAAGTTCTGCCTCTGTCTTCATGGGAAGAAAAAGTTAACTTCCAGGTCTTGTGTTTTTATGACTGCTGAGGCCATTACCACAAAAGGAAAATTCTGAGTTGTCTCATTCACAAGGGGGAATCAGTACTAAAGGTATTTGCTTCAATATGGGAAGAAAAGTTGGAGGGATGCTAACAATTTGTTAATTAGTTACCAAATGTTTACAAAATCAAAATAAAATAAAATCACAAACTAGGAATCTACAACTTTCTAAAGAAATGTAGGGTTAAGCATGTCTCTGTGAGCTGGAACTACAAATCAAAGAAACCACAAAGTACACAAAGGACACAAATAGTTTAGTATTTGGAAAATAACAAAGTATGAAAATTATGCAGCAACAATTTGAACTACCCTACAACACTCCAGTCTAATGAATCCCGGTTTCTTTATCGTTAGGTACTTTTATTAATATAGAAGCAGAGAGGATTAATATGTTAACTTAGGTTTTATGAAGCATCCAGAAGTTCCATAGTACTTTACATAAGTATTTTACTTAATCCTCTGTGAGCGTGGTATCACTTCCACTGTATAAAAGCAGAAAGTGACACCCCAAAGATTCACAACTAGTTACGTAATCTGGTATGAGCAAAACTGGCCTCCTGAACTGGTTGTTTTGATTGTTATGAAGATTTCCCGTCGCCCTTCTACGGATCATCTCCACCCCACCGGCGTCATCCAGTTCCTTCGAACCACCCCAGACATGACAAGCATTTCTTCACTAAATTCACCAGCCGGCGTTCCTTGCCTCAGTTTCCGGGGCCAGGGCTCCAGAAAAGGGAAGGATGGGAGGAGAGTCAAGGAGGGAGTGCGCCTCGCCCGGCCTGAAGCCTCAGAGCGTTGCCTTCGGGCCCCCGTGCAGAGCAGTGGAGCAGAAACCCGGCTCCCTCCTCACCCGTCCCCGGGGACCGCCTCTTGGGCGCTAGAAACCAGGCAGGCTCTGGCCAAAGGATCCAGACCGGGCCTGCATGGGGTTTCCAACGGCAAGGGGGAATTTTCCTATAGCGGTCCTGCACCTTGCAAGTCCCCGCCGCAGCCTGCAATCTAGAAGCTTGGCTGACTGTGGGACCAGGGAAAAAGCGGCAGCAACGTTTACCTCCTCCAGCTCCGGCCTCGCCTCTTCCGGCCTCTCAGGGTCGCCCATCGCGCAGACTCCGCCAGAGCTACCGGAGCTAAGGGAACCAAGCGCCGCAGGCCACCTCCAAATAGGACTGGACCCAGGTGGCCCGTAGGCTGCAGAATACGCCCCCACCCCCAGCGGCAGAGGCCCCTCCCACGCCGGCCTGCCCCGCCTCGCCCCACTGCACCGCCCCTGCTTTCTCGTCTGCCCAGTGAGGGACTCGCGCACCTTAGGCCTGGTCCTGCCTTCCCAGCCTCAAGGACTCGCCCACTCCGGTTGGCCCCGCCCCACTCTATAGACCCGGCCCCGCCTCCTTCCTACCCCGTAAGGACGCACCCGGCCTGCTTCGGTTTCACCACCGAGGCCCGCCCCGCCCCACCCTCTGCACCCGCCCCGCCTCCCTCCTGCCTTGGGAGGGAGCTCGCTGGAGCTCGCTGGGCCTTGATTCCTCGCCTGCGGCCCAAGGTACGTTCGGCCCCGCCTTCCGTGGCAACTTCGGGCTCCACTGCCCTGGTACGAACCGGAGGTGCCCGTCACGCCAGGTCACCTCTCCAGGTCGCGATTCCCCGGCAGCTCTCGCGGTGCCCCAGGAACATGGTATGTCGCGCTAACTCGGCCTGTCCCGAGAGGCGGCCAGGTGGCGGTAGGACCACATTCCGGATGAGATGATAAGGAGAAAGCGCCATCCTTGTGCGAAGTGGTGGGGGGAAGAGCCACACTCTTGGTGGGAGATAAAACTTGCGGCACCGCCAGCAAATGAAGGAGGAGGGAACGCTGCCTTGTTTTGTATTTACGCGTGCGACGAGAAGGGGTCCGGGGAAAAGTGTGCCTGTGCGCGGAGTAGGTGGGGCGTGAGTGAGGGAAAAATGACTCAATTTAGGAAAATACTTTGAAAGCTCTGAAATTGTTTCAACAAACTGAGCTTTTCGTAATGTTGATTGAGCTCTTACAAAGTGTCAGGCGCCATCCTAAGCACCTTATATAAATTAAGTCATTTAGTTGTGAGTACATCTCCGATGTAGCGATAGCAATGCCCATCACGTTGCAGAAGAAACGCAGAGTTAGGATAGATAAGATTACCCACCTAGAAAGTAGTCGACTGCAGTCTCCTTGCCAAGTACTCTTTACAAGGCCGAAAGTTAAAGCCCTGGAGGCAGGAAATTCTCCCCTGTAACAGCAGCAGGCAGTGGCTACTGATGGTCACAATAATTTGGTTGAATTACCAAGATCCGTCTCTCGGGGGAAGTATCTAAAGAAAAGTACAACAGAAGGAAAAAAATAGTTTGATCTAAAAGGAGGTGAAAGATTTGTTTAGGTAGCCTGAAGCTGAACTATTAGGCCTTGAACAACACGCACCTGTTTTGTGGATAGCTGTGTGAAGTGGGTAAACAGGATAGAAAATTCCGCTTTGAAAATAACTGAAAGCTCTTCTAAAACCTGCCCTAGAGTAGGGGGTGAGAGTTATCCTTTCTGGGGCAACTACCAGGGCTCAAGTGTGGAGTAACATTTTTACATATATAACCTTTAAATAATAAATCATATGAGAAAACTGAGTTTTAAAGAAATTAGATCATTTATCATAGGCCACATGGCAAGTAAACTAAGATAAAAAATTCTGTCATTAAAGTCATCAAACGTCTGTCAGATAACATATTTGCTACTGAAGATATGAAAATGAATGAGCTTAGTGAAAAAGAATATGAATTTTGGAGCCATACCATGGGCATGAATTCGAGCTCCCCTGTTTATTAGCTGTGCTACCTTGGACACATTACTTAGCATCTCGACACTGTTTCCTCACTTGTAGGATAATAATTCCTTCCCAATAAGATTGCTGAATGGATTTGATAATACATGTCTTGTAAAGCACTTATTGGGGTGGGAAATTACGCTGGTAGCTTCCAAGTACACTACTAATCAGGCCATTGTAGAGGTCATGGAACAGAAAAGTTCAGATCAAATTGAGTTGCTTGAACTTCATAGTTTATTGTTGTTATTTCTTCAGACTAAGGAGCAAACATAATTTATAGTCCGTAATGTCCAAGAGTGGGCAGAGAGATCTCTCCTCCTTGGTTAGTTTGGGAGGGAAGTGGAGTGAGTGATTAAAACAGTGGTTGCTAATGTGCCCACACTCAACATGAGTATGAGTGGGGCTAAAGGAGTCTCCTTGCTGGGTAGGTTTTTCTGTCAGATCTGGAGAAGAGGAAGTGAGGAAGGTGCTGATACTCTTTCTTCCTCACATCACTTCCCAACTTTTTTCTTCTACTTGATGCAGTGGTCACAGGACCAGGGCTGCTGTAACTACAAGGGGTCGAAGCAGGAATGATTCCTAAGCAAGAAACTCTGCTTCCACACTTGGAGTTCCCAAGGGCCTGATGGGCAGGATGTCCCTTCACCCCATCTGCCAAACTGGGGCTAACAGTGAATTCAGCTGTATTGCCTGGTGGTAAAAATAGCGCACTAATTCTACACCTTTGCAACCTTAACCTTATTTGAACAGAAGTGGGAAGGACTTGCTAGACTAGTATTGCTGTCTGCAATGTAGGCAAGCACAGTGGCAGAACCTAAGGTCCTTTTCAAAGGTGGAAAAGTTTGGGTATAAATGGAGAGAAGGAAATATAGTTACGGGTAAAGGAATGAATAAATGGTTATGTAATTAGGGGTATCCCATATTACATTACCATACTGAAAAGAGGCTCAGAGCAAGAGATGATAGTTCCACCCTGGCCAGGTGTCCCAGTTGGTTGGAGCATCATCCCGTACACCAAAAGGTTGTGGGTTCAATTCCCAGTCAGGGCACATATGTAGGCTACAGGTTCAATCCATAGTCAGGATGCATAAGGGAGGCAACCAGTTGATGTTTCTCTCTCATCAGTGTCTCTGCTTGCCTGAAGTCAATAAACATATCCTCAGGTGAGGATTTGGGGGGCGGGGAAAGAGCCCTGACTAGGGTGGTTCACTTGGTTGAGCATCATCCTGAAAGTGAAAAGTGGCCAGTTCAATTTCCAGTCAGGGCACTGCCTGGGTTGCGGATTCAGTCCCCAGTGGGCAAGGCAACTGATCAGTGTTTTTCTCGCACGTTGATGTTTCCCTCCCTCTCTTCCTCTCTAAAAATAAAAAAAAAAAAAAATCTTAAAAAAAACATTTTTAGAAGATGGCAGTTCCTTTGCTCAATTACACCAGATGTGGGGTGGAGCCACACACCACTGATTCCTCTCCTGCTTTTGGAGCCCGACACAGTCAAGTGGAAGCCTGCAAACCTGCGTGGCCTCACCCCGGGAGGCACTTTCCGTGATGGACTGCATAGCTGTGGACTGAATGGGATTCTAGTAATTTGCCATTGTTTTTTGACCCTTATGATTGTTTTGCTGTAGATATTTGGGTTCAAAGACCAGGGGTAGACTGTGATACTGTGATTTATAATAAATGTATATTTGGGCTTTTCCCTGTTTATGGCACAGAGCTTTTAAAACCCTTGGAATTTCCTAAGTGATAAAAAATGATAAAGGTGTCTTTTGTTGTTGAGGTAACTTTTGGACTGCACCCAAGGATGGGGGCTGGTTGCCAAGGATGCCAGGTGACAGTAGGGTTGGATGTTGAGGGCTAACCCACCCCACAGCCAGGGAGGGGAATGGGGCTGGAAGTTGAACCCCCCCAGTCGTTGAACCAATGGCCAACGACTTCAATCATGCCTATGTAATGAAGCTCCGTAAAAACCCCGAAGGTCCGAGTTCTGAGAGCTCCCAGGTCGGTGAACAGTTGAGATTTGGGGAGAGTGGCATACTTGGAGCACATGGAAGCTCCTCCTCCTTTCCCTATGCTTATCACTCATCTGGCTCTTAAGTTGTATCTTTGTAATAAACTGGTGATCTAGTAAATAGTCTTTCTTTGAGGTCCGTGAACCGCTCTAGCAAATTAACCAAACCCAAGGATGGAGTCATGGGAACCGCTGTTACAAAACATTGATGTATACGGCCTGTGAGATGTACAGGTAACAGGCTGAGCTTGCAGTTGGCATCTGGAGTGTGGCCTTATGGGACTGAGCCCTTCACCTGTGGGAGCCGATACTGTCTTCAGGTACAGTGTCAGAACTGAGGTGAATTGTAGGACACCCAGCTGGTGTCACACCATTGCTTGATGGTGTGGAGGAACACTCACCCCCACCCCAGATATTAGAAGTGGGTGATTAGAACCTGCAGTGACCCACTGACTTGCTTATAATCATGCCTTCCACAAAATTGTGTAGCCCGGTCCGTAGGAATGCAGGCTCCAGAACGCCTGGGGACGTGCCTCACGTCACACTTCCTGTGTAGCCTTGAGCACAGTTTAACCCGTGTCTAGTTTCCTATTCAAGAGGTTGGTAGGAGGCTTTATCTTGTAGAATAAAATGGAACATAATAAATGTAAAGCACTTGACAAAGTGCCCAGCACATTAGTACTAACAAAGGTTAGTAATTAAGAGAAACTTCATGTTACAGTCATAATAGTCCAGTAATATATATATTTTTAAGAAGTTAAAATACTTTCCTTATATTTAACCTATCTTGACATGAATAAAGTCACACTTTAATTTCTACACTAATCAAATGAGGTGTATGAGTTACCTGTATGTTCATGCCGACTTACTTAGGTTAATGTAAATATTGAAAATGTCTCCAAAAAGGAAAACGCTCCCTCGCACTGTTCGGGCAGTTTATTGGAGGCACTTCTAACCAGCCATTTATCAGGAGGAAGAACCTAACTCAGTATAAGGTGGTTAATGGAAGTACTTTTCTGCAGGTTGTAAGTAGGGAAGATTTGGCTCCTGGGAGCTTACCAAGAGGGGAATTTGTGTTTTTAATAAAAAGTAATGCTCTTTGGGTAGTGTTTCAGAATCCCCTGGAATCCTGTTTAAGAATAAAGGCCTCCGTCCTCCATTTAAGATGCACTGAACGTGAGCGTGGCTGAGATGTGCATTCACAAGTCCCACAAGAGAACCCTGTGCCTACGGTCACAGGAGAACTGCTGCAGGGGAAGACGTCTCCGTGTGCGTTTAGACCTAGAAACCGCTGCCTTTAAACTCACAAACATAGTATCTTTAGGAGAGAAATGTGTAGAGCAAATACTAAATAGTGAAATCACACTCTTTAAAAGCCCTCTGGAGCCTGCCCCCGTAAGTCATTATGGAGTCTTTGATATTTAGATGATGTAAGAAAAGAGTAAAAGCACCAAAACTTTGGAAACCCTCAGTAAAGTTCATTCTTGGTCTTCTCTTCCTAAATTCGTTTTCAAGTCTATTAGATTTAATCACTGAACAAGACCAAAAGAGAACTTTATTTTACATGACTTTATTTTACATTTAGAACCATTTTATGCTTTACTTAAAAAAAATTCATTCTGCTTTTAATATTCCTAAAAGCATTTTAACCAAAAATCTTGATTTAGGAAGACTTGAGACATTTTGCATTATTTTAAATTATTTTCATTCTCTCAGTAATTATTAAAAATAAGTTCACAATTAGGGTTTCAAATGTCCTATTCGTATCTAGTTTGTTCTCATTTCATATTTTATCAACCCCATCATGTGCATACAGAAGGTAATATATAAATTTTATCTATTTCAGACACATCAATGATCAGCTCTTAATCTAATTACTATTTCATTTACTCAGAAATAGCATTTAGACATAAAAACCAATGTCTTACTTTGTAAAATTACCTTTGGTTAATTTACACAGATCTAACACAGCATGTTGTGTTTTAAGTTAATACAATGAGTTTCACTATCATTTTAGTTTTTAATATTTACTATGTCAGCAGGGCTGAGAATATCATGTGGTTCCGTCTTCTGAAGGAAGTTATATAATAAAAGTGTAGTGCCTTTGAACATGAAAAACATCCCGAAGGCCAGGAGTCCTACGAAGGAACTGAAAGGTAGGAGAGACTCCAAAGAATTTCTCTCCTCATTTTCAACATATAAAGTGAATAGGTTAAGTCACTTTATTAAGGACTTCATGAAGGAAAGTGTTCCTTATTATGCCATCGACTTATGCTACTAAAACCACAGGAATTTAGAGAGATTGGTCCTAGGCTACATAATTAATGGGTCATCAAAAAGGAACCTCTCAGTTATTAAGTAGCTATTAAGTGAGTTAACTTCCTATGCCAAGTAAGGGTCTCAAGGTCACTCCCCCATTTGTAAAAAGAAAAGGTGGCCTGGCCAGTGCCATTCAGGGTTCTCTGCTAACTGTAAAATGTGGACTGAATTTCTTGGTTTTTTTAGTCCATGTGTATATAAACTTTCAGTTCTTTAAATCAAAAAATTTTATGCACATAACCGTGTCCATGTATTGCCCTTAGTTTAAAAATGTACAACTACATAAATAAAAACTATTGTTTCTTCAGTATTACTTGACATTTCTTCTGTAATTTATTTTAAAAAATGTAACAAGATACTTAAAAAAGGCTAGATACAAAAGTAGTTAAGCTGCTCACGAACATTTAAAATTTTCCAAAATGTATCTTCAATAATCATGATCTTATAAAACATTTTACAGTTATCAGAAAGTGCCCAGGCTGAGTTTACATAACTGAAATCCCTTAGTACAAATGTCTAGGTAGAACTGAAGTGCAGTAACCTCCTGGCTGACCTCTCGTTGAAATAGGGATACAAAGGAAAAAAGAGTCGATTGTGATCAAGTATTGTGCATTGGCCCCACTGTATGTACAAAAAAGTGCCCTCACTCAAATGAACAATTACATGCAAAATATTAGTGATATCATTTAATATCCTAGAGCTCAACGCAGCCAAAATAAACCGCAATAAGTGGTTTTCATAGGTAAAAGTGATTTTATCTCTAAGATCTGAATGTCCAGAACTTTTTACAAGTTCCATACACATGATACACAATTGCAGCCAACCACAAATTAATTAAACACCATAAAAAAGTTAAAATGAAAACACAGAACATACTTAATTTTTTATTTTGAAATTCCCTATTCCCTCTATACAAGAACCTTTGCTGAAACACTTTCCACAAAGGCAGCAGTGAATTTTCAGAACATTTTACATTTTTCCCCCTCAGCAAAAAGATAAATCACAGTGTAAATTATGTTGTTCTGCTGTCATCTTTGGCTGGGGTGCGACCCAGAAGTTGTTGACTAGCAAACCATTATAGTCAAATGTTGCTAGTGCTCCTCAGGCCTTTATGCTACAAACTCAGCAAGGAATGTTTGCACTTAATCTCTGTAAGGTACCTCCAGGGGGTGTGACAGCATTGACTTCCATAAACTTTTATAGACAAATGGAAAAAAATCTACAAAATTAGCTAGTAATATTACACAGCAGTACACACTTTTTATACTCTACACAAAACCAAAATTCTTGGTCTTAATGGCGAGTAGCAATTTCTGTTTGAGAATCTGTTTAGAGGAATAGAGTGGGACGTAAAGTCGAGAAATGCACGTATTCGCAGTAGGAAGATGCTGGTCATCTGGTGGCCTTATTGTGATTGAGGGCATCGGCTGAAATCCTTCCTCACTGGCTGGCAATGACGGGCTCGACGTCCAAAAGTAAACCTAAACAGGAATATAATAATTATAGTTTTGGCTTTTAACAGATTAACATTCAACCCTTAATTCTGGCAAATACACACAGAGCCCCCATCTTGTGTTAAAACCTACAAAAGGGTATTAAAATATTTCGACTGGGTTTTAAATTTATTTCTCCGTACTGAAAAGGAAAGGTTCGGGGACAGAAGAAAAAAAAGTGCCAGGTGTGTGGAAAAGTAGCTGTGTTTCAGGCACTCAGCTTCTCGTCTGTACCGTGAGGCTGTCGGACCAAACGTTCTCTAAGGTCCTTTCCACTGGCTAAACTGCATGGAGAACTGCTTAGCGGAAAAAATACATGAAGTCTCCCAAAAATTCATACAAAAAAAGGTTATCAAAAAAGGTTAAAAAATTCATGCAAGTTATCAAAAAAATCTATTTTGCATTTTATCTACTAGCAAAACAACCCAGTATTTTCAGTGCCACACTGTGATACAGAATAGCTTTATAATAGTAATCTGTATATCAAAATCCATGTAATAAGCCACATTAACATTGTTTTACTACACACCTACTTTGTGTGACGTAAGATGAATGTTAACTTCTATTTTAATTTTTACTTACATATGATAACCAAGGACATGCTTTCCTATAATGTTTATATAGTTTATTTGTTTATTTTTATTAATACATACCATTCCACATTGACCCATATATCTATATGTGTATACCATTCTTTAGTGATAATTGAACACAGTGCCTATCGCTTAAGGTAAAGCTTTTAAAATCTAATGCATTTATAGTGCACAACTAAACAGACACATTCAGGGTCCAGCACAAATAACGCCCTTTTATTACAAAATCATAAGCGTGTAATTCTGTAACATAACAATATCACACTCAAGCACACCACGTGACATTTTAAGTGGAATGTTCAAATTAAAACTATAAATTATTATACCTATATTATTACCCTACCCACCTCAAGTAGGCCTTACTTCTGCTGGACCCTGCATATTCAATATCCCAGAGTGACTAGGAAACCTGAATGAACTAATCTGCTATTTCCTGAAGCATAGTTTTATGAGAAATACCATTAATTCTAGAAACCCTATAATTTGCAGGACTAATAACTCAAGGGAGAACAGTTGGGGAAACCCTGTTATATTCTTCTATCCCTCGGCACTTCCCCTCAAACCCATCAGGACAAAGCCAACGATATGTGAAGGAAAGGGAAGAGGAGAGAGAAAAGACACCTTGATATACTGCTTCAGCCCCAGAATAGATTTCATACAGGCATTTAAAAATGAAGCTCACAAATTAAAGCTATTGACTGGAAATATTGAGGCCTTCACAGAGAGAGATTCAGTCTTTCTCTCTGTCTTAAGACTGAAGTTAGCATATTTCTCTTCCGGGAAAGCAGAAACTGCAGTGAGATTTAACTTGACTAACTGGACAAAGAATGTACTGATTTAAAAGCAGCAGAAAATTAAAACTAGGGACTAGATAAAAATAGATACCTTAGAATTCATACTAGATAGCCAATCATTTCTATTTCGGTTTCTGGTGGATCTTACAGAGTATGTTGCCTGTTACAGGGAAAGAAGGTTCCCAAATTCAAAGACTGACTGCAAGTGGTGTAACCCTAAGCTCTGTAGGTGCTCCTGAAAGCAACCAGGACAGACATGGTGTTAGCACAGGTAGGGACTTTACGGTCCACAAGATTGGGAAAGCCAAGTTACATGGAACCAATTATACAGAATTTACCTACGGAACAATCTAAATGGAAATCACCAGGACTGCTGAACGAACTGAAATATTAGTGAGGAAATACTGGAAGGCTTGGGGGGGCGGGGAGGCGGTGCACATGTGTAAAGATCAAGGAGTACTAAAAGCAGGACCCTCTCCCCTCCCCAAAGTAAGTTATTGCCTGAATTGAAGGTCAATTAAAGTTTGTGCTTTCCTGCACAATTACCCTTTCCCCCTCTCAAATAAAACTGGGGGACGTTTCTAGAAATGGGATCATTTTTATACATTGTATCAATAATCTAGTTTAGATTACTGAGAACTAAGGCTAGTTCAGTAAGGGAAACGTTCCTCAAATTTTTACAAGAATGTCTAGTGGAGACTTCCATCTCAAGATTAATGGACAAGTTATTTGGTTATGGATATATTCCAGGTTGAACATAAATTCCATTGACTTTATGACATACTTTTCACTGTGATGAAAGTTAACATCTAATTTCAGCTTCTAAGTTAAGTAATAATGAGATTAAAATCATAGGTTCAATATCCACATATCACAATGAAGCTACTCTACTGCTAGTGTACAGATAGTAAGCAAGATACCGTACTATTCAGATAGTACTTCAGTTCTGTTGTAGAGTAGAAAAGCAAAACTACCTGTTACTTCTGACCTTCTATAGTTTAACCAAAATTTAAATAACCAACCATTAAAAACTTAAAGCAAAAGGCTGTCATACATAATTATTTTAACCTTTTATATCTTCTTCTGCAACTTTATGAACTTAACTTACAAGATCTTGCCGTTCTGTCATGCTCATCTTCTCTACTATCGACCAGAACCAACGCTTGAACTGTAAGAGCTTCTCGGCATTTTCTCCTAAGATTGAAGAACATAAACTCAATATACTGTATCAGTAGTTATATTTTTAGAGTATTTCTGATTATAAAATATATATATAATTAAAATGTTATTTAGGACCATTTGCATAATGTAAAACCTCTGTAGTTTATTAGTCAGTCCTGACTCAAGATAACCAAGACAAGAAAAGTGAACCTTCAGTCTCAAAACTGATGATCACATGACTCTAATCCCATCTGAAAGTCAGGATTCTTCTCATGATCTTAAGCCAGTCCTTCTCAAATTTTAATGAGTTTACAAACCACTTGGAGATCTTTTTAAAATGCAGATTCTCCTTCACAAGGTCTACAGGGAGGAGTGGGGAAAAGAAACCAGAAATTTTTCATTTCTAGAAAACTTCAGATGCTGCTGCTGATCTGAGGATCATACCCGGAGTATCTTCAGATATATTCTTTCGCCTCCTAGCTTTCTGACTTGTAAATGAGACAAATTCTTACCTCAAAAGTATTAAAAACTATATGAAAAAATTGCACAAAAACTATTATACAATGACATACATACTACCAAGCATGGAAAAAAAAACTAGAAAATGTATCCAAATTTAACTTACTATAATTTGGCTGAAGTTGTTTGCAAAATATGAAAAATAAAGGGGAAAAAACTGGCATCATCAGTGTATGCAATAATCTTGGGCTATGGGTATAATCCTCTCATAATGAATTTCTTGGAGCTTCTGGTATAGTCACAGCTATGAAGTCTATTCCTCCACTACGGGACTTTGGACAGAAAGAGCAGCAGCCAACCAAGCACTGTAGGTAAATGTTATTTTATTCTAGGGAGGTTATCACCACCTTTCTTTCTCTTTTCAGATTCTCCGTGTGTTTGTGTGCTGCCATGTCTTTGTAGGTGTGCTTTGGGTCCGGTTCCGCAAAGCAAACACCACGCAGTCAAATTCTTTCGAGTTTAAGAGACATGAATCAGGAAAGTCAATGGAATTGTCACATGAATTGTTTTTTCCTATTAGTATATAAAATCCTTTTCACACAGTTGCTCACTACAAAGAATTTTTACTTTTTTACGAACCATATATTCTTTAAAATCTAGAAAAATAAGCAATAAAAGCCTAATGCTAAGCCATCATCCTTCAATCATGTTAAAAAGACAACAAAACTTTTAAGCATCTGAGTAATACAGCATTTCCAAAGCCCTATAAACATATCCAAAAAATAGAAACTCAGAAAATGCTGACTGACCACTATCTGTGTAACTTATTCCTTAAATAAACATTTCAAAAACTTCATACCTGATTCATCATTGAAAGAGGTAAAACTGATCAGCATTTGCACATTAACTTCACCACAGCCATTTACCAAAAGCCTAAAATCTTCTGCTGTCAAATCTTCTAATGAGTTTTTTGGAAGCACATCCAGGAGACCTTTCCTCATTGCCTAGAGAATTTCAAAAAGTATCCTTTTATTATTATTGGTACTTTTCCATGTAACCTTTGTTGTTGGTTAAAGCCCAATATCTAATTTTAGCAGCTTCTCTCTAAAAATATTTTTCCTTTTAAACCAGAGAAAAACATTTAAGTTCTGCATTTTTAATTTCTTATTAGATTCAAAAGAGAGGCAAAGGGAAGGATAATCGATAGGCTTCATTTCAAAGGTGAAGTAGTATTACACAGCAGTCATTAACTGAAGTAAATTTTTAAATTGTGTTAACAACAAAGAGGGCAGTCATTAAATAAACAAGAATAGCTTCATCTGTCAAATGTGCTATACTGCCAACATCCTAGCATAGGTATTATAATGACAAAACAAACTTCCCCGACACACACCCAAAATCTAGAAGCTGACTGAGAAATAATTACCACGTGCCAAGAACTGATCTAAGCACCTTACATGTATTAATTCATTTAATCCTCTCCTCATTTTTCAGAGGAGGGAAGCAAGGCACGAAGAACTAAGTAGCTTGCTCATGTCACACCTCAGTGAGAGGGCGCTGCAGCCACGACCGGAACCCCGACAGCGGGCTCCAGAGCCTGCACGATCATTCCCAGTGCTCATTCCCGGTGGGAGGATGAGAAACATCTGCCTGCCAGTCCTGATCTACATAAACAAACGTTTTCCCTAGAAGGGGAAAGAGTTCATGTAGCAAGCCTGATGTTGTTCTTTAGAAGGGCTTGATTGGCCCTTGGCTGGTATCCGGGAACTTGGTTTTCGGAATATTGCCTACATGACTATCTAATGTGGCTGTTCGGAACGTCTCCGGCAGCAAACCCTGCCGTACAACTTGCCCAGACTATTTGTGCATACGGCATGATTTAGGATGAACACGTGCTTCCCTCCGGGAGTCTGATTTTGGGTAATCGTGGCTGGTTGCAAAGGCAGGAGGAATATACTTATGGGACTGGCCTCCAGTTAAGAACACTACACTGACTCCTAAGCAGGCTTCCCTAAGCACAAGCACTGCACGTGTTGCTCGGAATCACTGCTACAGGAAGAAGTGTGTTCTTTGTGACAACCCATGCCTGGCGACAGAACTAGGGAAGCCTGCACCCCTTGCTGAGAGCCCCTTCACTATAGTAAGCCATAACCGTGAGCACAACTGCCTCCAAGTCCTAGGAGTCCATCTAGTAAGTCAACGAAAGTATGAGTGGTCGTGGAACCCCAAAACAGTCATTTCAGTCCCACGAGCATCCTTTCCAAACTTTTGCCCACAAAATTAAGTTTCTGATGATCACATGTTTTTTCCACATAGTTTCATCTCAAGAACATGAGGAATGAGCCTGGATTTGGGTGTAGTTTACATTATAAATAAATCCACTTTGGTTTAAAAATGTTGACCTTTTATATGCAACCTGAATGTACCATGAACTAGTCTGCCACGCAGGACGACACACACAGCCTCTTCAAATCAAGTAACGGTTTTCAGAAACACTTACGTGTAACGGCTGTTCTGCAACTACCAACATTCTGTGCTCTGCGTATTTCCGCACGTATTCGTACACATTCTGGGGGGTCACTGGTATATTTACACCATTAGGAATAAGTTCGACCTGTGAAAAATTAGCAGTGCCACTTAAATAAATAGCTTATGTAACAATTCATAAAACAATTTCCTAAATTTTTAAACCTAAAGACAATTCTGTATCTGGCAAGTATCTAAGAGATACAAACCTTGTGCCCTAAGTAAGTACAAAAAAAAAAACTCTTCTGATTCTCAATCTCTCTGTTTTCTCTCTCATTTCTCTCCCCCACCCCCCCTTCTCAGTTTCTGTTAATCTCCTGTTTTTTTTCTCTGTATTTGTGTATGTATCTTTCTTTCTTGGCTCCTATCTAAATTGTTTCTACATAAGACAAACACAACAGACTAACCAAATTCTCCTGCCAGAATCAGAAAACTACATAATTGCTTTACCTGTCCTCCACCCTCTTCTTTACACAGGTCAATTGCAAATGCCAGATCCATTGCTGAGAAAACAGCATCAGCATCTGAACTCTGAGAAGCAAGGATAAGCTGCCGCAAACTCTCATACATCACCGGGTCAAAAAAAGCAAAATCATGCCAATTGACCTAAGAAAGTAATCATATGAAAATTATGAAAGAAGTATCTTTACTGGATTCATTAGTAAATTAAAATCTATGATAAAGAATAATTTGAAGATATAATGATGAAAAATAATCTTCCACTACATACAACTGACTTAAAGAGGAAACATTTAATAAATCTTTGCTTCTGATAGCACATTTAATTTTTAAAGTATGAAAAGTATTCAAGTATTTTTTCAAAATATTACAAGAATATTTTGAAAAATTCAAAGCCAAAGTGTGATTTTTTTAAGTTCCAAAATCACAGATTTACAAAAACCAGCACTAATTATTAAACAATGATTATGCTGAGCAACTAGTCCTAAAGTAAATATGCATCCTGTTAATCTTGACAATAATTATAAAATATAGATTACTAATTCATGATAAATCTGATGCTCAAAGGAATTCAGTAACTTGTTAAAGATCAGGTCATTGGGTTAAACTTGTAATCTATTTAAGTCCATGATCTTTTCCATAAACCTTGTAACCTTGTTAAAGGCTAGATATAGCAACACTTGTATGTTGCTAAACTTTAATTCCAGTTCTTCTTTGCACAAGAACATTTTATAGCTAGACTACTTTTAAGAATCCAATAGAGCCCTAACTGGTGTGGCTAGTGGATTGAGCACCGGCCTGCAAACCAAGGGGTTGTTGGTTCCACTCCCAGTCAGGGCACATGCCTGGGTTGTGGGCCAGATTCCCAGTTCGAGGCACATGAGAGGCAATCACACACTGATGTTTCTCTCCCTCTCTTTCTCCCTCCCTTCCCCTCTGTTTAAAGATAAATAAATAAAAATCTTAAAAAAAAAAAATTCGCCTGACTGGCGTGGCTCAGTGGATTGAGCGCAGGCCTGTGAACCAAAAGGTCACCAGTTCCATTCCCAGTTGGGGCACATGCCTGGGTTGCAGGTCAGGTCCCCAGTGGAGGGTGTGCAAGAGGCAACCACACATTGATGTTTCTGTCCCTCTCCTTCTCTTTCCCTCCCCATCTCTCTAAAAATAAATAAATAAAATCTTTAAGAAATAAAATTAAATTTTAAAAAATTCAGTAGGGTCAGTCTACGGCCATACCACCCTGAATGTGCCCCATCTTGTCTGATCTCTGAAGCTAAGAATTCAGTAGAGTCAGAGTTTGTGTTTTTTTTAAATAATAATACATATATCATAATACAACATTGCTGTATTAATAGAAAACAATAGTGGGTTTGATTAAAGAAAATGCTTGAAAATGATTTACAAATGGCTATAATGCTTTAAAATTTAATATTAAAATAATGCCATAAACAGTATGCTAGTATATAATTATTTTACAAAAGACAATTTTTGCAATTGTAAGAGCAGTTCAGTTCCTTAAAATCACTTACTTTTCTACCGAGCAACACTTTAATCACATGTCTGTTCAATGTGATAGGGCACAGTTCATTCTGTAACAGACATAGTCCAAGAATCCTAAAAGCAAAAACAAAAATATTTAAATTCAAAAACGATTCTAGAACATGCATAACCCTTCACACACATATACAATATACATACAGTATTTTGAGAAACCTTCTATAGCCTCATTTCTAATCGGTATGGATTTGAATATATACATATTTTTAAAACTAATGTATTTTACAAAGTCTGATTAACTGAAATTTTTAAAAACTTGAAATATAAGATTAGGGGTATCTTACCTGCCAATGTTTCGGAAACAATTCAACCTTGCCTCTGTGTTTTTGCCAGGCCGCGGGGTGTAAAACCCTCGTTTTCCGGGTTGGTGGAACAAAGGGGCGTTGTCATCGCCATCGTCTGTGTCATCTAGGTCCATGTCCACCACACTCCGACTGGAGCCGTGACGCTTCCGGTTTTCCTAACAGTATGAGAGGTTGAGTCCCAAGATTAATTTTAAAAACAAGACGTACGAACTAGTCATTCAAAGGGAAGTCTGGTTAGTAGGCCAACATTCACATTTAAATGCGTGTGTATGACACACGAGAGGCACACTCTGCAGTTCCCCCTGTGAGAACTGTGACGTACAAGCTTGTGCCATGTTAGGTCTGTAGGTTCTCTGTTCATGTAAATTAAATCTCTTAATGAAACACTGGTAGCTCCTTCCACCTTAATTCCTTAAAGATGTTTTCACTGGATGTAGAATTCTGGATTGATAATTCTTAAAGCATTTGTAGGATGATGTTCCACTATCTTCTGCATCACAGTTTTTGATGAGAAATCTAGTCTTTCACATCACTGTTAATCTCCATGTAAGGCACTGCTGACTCCTTGGTTTTATAAAAGCAGTTTGACTATAATGCTTCTGGACGTGCGTCTTTCATTTTATCCTGTTTACAGTTCACTGACCTTCTTCAACTGGTAAGTCTGTCTTGCATCAAATTGGGGAAGTTTCAGCTATTATTTCTTCAAATATTTTTTCTATCGCAAGCTCTCTTTTCTGGGTACTCCAATGACATGAATAGTTAATCATTCATGGCCCCCCAAAAAGTTGTTTGAAATCTCGTTTTTCAGAATGGATAGTTTCTAACTTTCTTCAAACTGACTGGCACTTTGCTGTCATCTTCATTCTGTTACTGACCTATCCAGTGCATTTTTTCCAGACATTGTATTTTTAATTCTGAAATTTTCTTTTCATTCCCTTATAAAGTTTCTATTTCTCTGCTTAGAACCTCTATCTTGTTATTTCTTGGTGTTTTGATACTTCTAACAACAGGGTCATCTCGATGTTAGCTTCTACTGGTTCTTTCCCTGGGAAAACTGGTCAGTGTTTCCTGGCTCTTTGCACATTGAGTAATTCTGGAGTGTATCCTGGACTTTGAATATTAAGTTGTGATAGGTGGGGTCTTGTTAGGGAATGCTGACATTTTGGCTTCAGTAGGCAATCAACCAGGTTAGCTTCAGACCGGAAGTGTCACCTTCTGTGTGCAGTGCTTCCAGCACCAATTAAGTTGCCAAAGCCTTTTATTACTGTGCTGTTTAGGGCCTGTTCTGCATATTCACCTCTTCAGGTCACCTTGGACTCAGACAGTGGTTTACACCATAGGCTAGCTCTCAAAGCCTGTGCTCTACCTTCCAGCTAAGATGGAGTAACAGTGATCAGTCTTACTCTCCCCTCCTTGAAACAATGCCACACCAGTTTTTCAAGTTTTGATTTCCCTCTCCAATCTGGGTGCTACCGTTTACTTTTCAGGATCCCCAGGCAATTCTATTTTGTATTGTGTCCAGAGTTTTTAGCTGTAAGCAGTGAAAGAGGTAAGAGACTGGGTTTGCTCCCTCTTGGCTGAAATGAAGTTCTCAGGTAGCTTAAGAAGGAAATGCACCACGCACTAAAGAGCCTTCCTGCCTGCTATACTGTGCGCCACATTCCATCTGCTGCTTTGACACGCAGCACTTCTCTGAGGAGTAAGCTCCAGGATCCTACTGCCTCTCCTTCTCTGCTATTAATTCATGACATCTCTAAATTAAAGCTTAATTCAAGCTGTGCTCAAATGGAGGCAGCCAGTGAGTAGGGGTACACTGAGCGCTAATTAAAACCGATCTTCTTACCTGAATCTGTATATGACATCTATCTTTGTTTTGTTGCTACTATAACCAAGCATTTTACTTATAAAGGCGTAATTCCTTCATAAATACGGCTTTCCTCCCTTTCTGTAATTCAGATAACTCATTACTAGTACATGTACAAAGTATCTCTTACCTGCACCTTTTCTGAGGAGTCTAATAATCCAAGATCCAGGATACTATCAGCTCCATTTTCCCTAAAAACAAATAAAAAGCCTTTCACATTCCAGATAACTGAAACTTCTCAAATTTAGTGTAGAAAAAACATTTGAATTCATATTTATAAATATGTATAAATACATTAAAGATTCTAAGTTAATAAATATCTGGGGCACTTACTAGTCTTAATGCAGAGAAGTCAGTAATACATACAAAAAAGTACTAGACGTTCCATCTATGATTCGAGATAATGAGCTAAAGTCTAAGACAAAATAAACGTGGTCTTCACAGAGGTGCTGAACTTACACTTGGGGGAGCATTGTGAAGAGCAGGAAAATGTTCAGAAAGCAATTACAATAGGAATTAATTTAAAAATTTTTTTATTTCTTTTGTGTTGTATTTTTTCCATTACCATTTATCCCTCTTATGCCACCCCCGGCAATCACCACTCTGCTGTCCACAGGTCCTTCTTCCTTTTTGCTCGATCCCTCCACCTCACCCCTCCTCCAGAGCTGTCCGCCTGCTATCTATGAACCTCTCTCTATTTTGATTGTTAGTTCAGTTTGTTCATTAGATGGAATTAAATTCTTTAGTGTATTATTCCAGAATACTAATAACTTTACTGTTCACTCCATAAAATTAGGTTAAGAAGGCAGTCAGTATTATTATTTGTATTACATAGAAAACACTACTAAATTAGCAAACCTTACATATATTTATAAAAACTTTTATCAAATATGTATATCCTCTCAACTTTTTCTGTAATAGTCTGAGCTGTATCAGTGTGCTAATACCTCCAGAGACACAAAAGAGGATGCAATAGTACACAAAGTCTAGAGGAAAAATAGTAATAGCAAAGAA
Source organism: Trachops cirrhosus (assembly GCA_028533065.1). Lineage (NCBI taxonomy): Eukaryota > Metazoa > Chordata > Mammalia > Chiroptera > Phyllostomidae > Trachops > Trachops cirrhosus. The sequence goes on from CM052544.1 coordinate 100,973,163, forward strand.
AATAAACTTCTAGCAATAGTCTTTGGTTTGGTCCACTCAAAGTCTCTGAAACAGGGGAAGTGTCTATTAGTTCCAGTGCTTAGCCTATCTGCTTTCCACCTGTAATCTAAGTTCCTCAGGACTGGGGAGAAAAAAAAGATTTTCATCTAAAATAACGAACACCTCAAAGCCTCAAACTATCAGAGCAGCCCCTAGACAGAAGGCATATCTTCCTAATGTCATCTGTCAGCTTGGAAGAAGAAGGGTAAGTAATATATGTTACACATTTAAAATAAAACTTTTATATTGAAACAAATATATTATGCAATGGGAAAGCAAAATCTTGCATGGATTAAGATAAATCAGGAGGCCTAAATGAAATTGCATGCTTATGGCAAGAACTTAGGGATGACACCCCAATTCCTTGAGGTTTTTGGTTTCTGCCATGAGGGGCATCCTGCTGGATAATCTGAGATGTACTTCTTAAAATTTCTAAATATCAGGTACATAAGGGACTGCTGAAACTCTTTACAATACATATGAAACGCAGATATCTCAATCATGGATTTTAAGCCATCTCTTAAAAAGCCATTTTCAAATGGTCTTGTGCTGTATAGTATGAATTCTAAGCTATGGTGGCATCCACATCCTCCTTAATAAAGTAGCTGATGCCGAAACAGAAATGCCTTCCCCACTGTACACATTACCGTCCGTGCGCAATAATGAGCTCCATGGCCTCATCCACTCTTGCTCTCAGAGAATCTTCACTTGCTAGAAGGAGAAGCAACTGGGCTGGGGATAATTCCAACAACATGCCAGTGATTTTACTTGCAAATGCCTGTAAATGATGAATAAGTGTTAATTGCCCCTACTCTCTGAAACCTCTGGTCTAAATCAATCTTACCCCTAACTGCAAAAAATGTGTAAGAAACTTAGATAACAATTCAGAAATTCCTGAACCAATAGGTATTTTATTAAACTCGAAGTTCAAGTATAGAGACCTTCGGTAAGGAATGACTAGTCCATGCACTAGCACAGTCTTGTTAAAGCCTATTTAATATTTGTATGGCAAGTCTTTTTGTAATGCTTTTGTTATTCGTGAGTAAACATACAAATACTCAATTTGCATGTTTTTATTTCCTATCAGGGCACCAGAAACATTTCTTTCGTTTAGGTTGGAAAAAAAAGAGAAACGGGTTGGAAGAAGTGAAGGAGGAAGGAGAGAGAAAAAGATGCCTACACTAAAGGCTAAGGATTTAATGAAAGAAATATAACTGGGTTTCTCAGTTTTATTATTCTTTTGCTATATCATATACATATAGTTATGTATAAAGACAGACAAAAATCACAACCAGTTTGTTTCATATTATGAAAGAAACCTGACAGAACATTCAAAATAAAAATCTTGTAATACGTATCAGCAGTGAAGTACAATATTTGCAATGTATTCTAGCGACAGGTTGATAACAGATAAAAATCTGCTTTAGAATGTAACAATAACTTATGCAAATAAGGGTACAAATAAATACAACAGACAGAGAATTTTTTTAGCACAGGTAAGAATGCCAAGGCAGCATGGGTGGGAAAACCAAACAGACTTCAAGCTACACACAGTGACCCTCCAGCCAACACGTTCCCTCCTAAGCGTCTTTCTTACCATAGTCCTCAATCACATGGCTTGCAAGGAGCTGACAACTTTCTAAAAATACCAACTTTAATTCAAAAACAAAAACGTTGCACAGCCGGTTAAGTGGCAGCTACGTGCACTGTACATACTGGTTGCATCGCTTGTACACGGGGATAAAGTCTTTCTCCAAGTGCCTGACGATGTGCTGGCAGAGGATCAGGGTCGTCGCTAGGGTTCCCTTCAGAGGCTGGCCTGAAGGGTCTAGTGTCGATGGAAAGCTGTCTTCTAAAGTCTCTGAAAGAAGAACAGAGCTACTATGACTTCATTTCCTGTCTGCAAAATGAAAACATCAGCACAACTAGTAACGAGGTTAGAAAACCAGAGCATGTAAGTTGGTCCAGGTATGGCACACCAAGGCGGTGAAATGCCTAAACAGATGACAGCTGGGAAATAAAGATTATGTACATTTTGTCACTTGAAAATCTATACATTCACAATGCATAGTTCAGTTTGGTTCTAAGGGAGTAGGCCCTTAAAATACCATAATCAAGAGCCTACCCATAATCCTGAGATTTTAGTCAAAAGTAAAATGCCAATCATCCTAATAGGAGAAAAATTAAAAGGTTTAAATAACGCAATTGCCACATTTGTGATTTTAAAACAAATATAAGACTATTGTGAAGTTAGTAAGTTTCAAAAAATTAAGAACTTGAGAATGATAAAATGAAAAGCAAATATAGTTCAACTGCCCTTGAGTTTTTAAAGCAGAACATTTTAGTAATGGTTAGACTATTTTTGGTTATTATGTATATATGCAAATATTAACTTTCATTTTCTAAAAAATAGTCCATAATTGAGAATTCTTTTATTTACAGGCCTACTTTCAACTCATCCAAAAGGGTAGAATTCAAGAAAAGTTACAAAATTATCTTACCTGTCCCGATCTCTCCGGGAACCTGCTCGCAAGCCACTACTCCTCCTCATTTCCCTTTCTCTCTCCCTTTCCCGATCCCGCTCTCCTCTGTTCCTTAATCTCTGCATTAAACCTGGAAGAAAATAGAAAATATACTTTATTTACATGAATGTAAATACAACTACTCTAAAGTGAATGTGAGGACAAGACCACACACAGTAAGACATGACAGCCTTGGCTCATCTTCCTTACCATCTGTGTTAGTGTCGTCTTTCACTCTCCCTAATGTATCTAGCATGTAACGGATGTTTCACTCAGTGTTGTTTAATGAATTTTCCCCCTGTCATGTCAAAGCTGTGTAACAATATAATGCTGAGATTTCTTACAGCATTAGAACCATATTTGAATCTCTTCTCTATTATTGGTACTTGGTTTTAAGAATAAAGAAAGTCAAATGGTGAAACTAATGATGTAAGGCTGGGGTACGCTCCCCAATCTTTTCGTACTCAATCCTTTCTGAGCTCATTCAGCTGTATGGTAGTGGTTTTACAGAACTGCAATAAAACACAGTGGGACCTGGGCTCTTGAACTTAATTTGTTCCAGAAAACTGAGAAGCAATTTGTTCGAAAACTGAATCTTCTTTGTCACCTGTGAAATGTGTGACTGATCACGCAAGTATCACCGTGAAAAGGACTGTTTGGTATAGAATCAAGGCCCAAAGTTTTGTTAGACAACAGAGACATTTTTTTCCGTGAACAACTTGGTCAAGAACCAAATTGTTTGAGAAGCAAAACATTTGAGAACCGAGGTTTGACTATCCATCTAGTCTAGGTAAAATAGAGGATTTTCTTAGTAATTCCCTCTCCCTCAATTACTTTATTCATCAACCTACAAAACTGAAAATATTCCACACCTACTTTACATGAATTGCCAATTATGACCTATTTAAAGCTTTTATAATTTTCACACACATTTTACTTTGCCAATTGTAATCCCGAAAATTAGGCAAGGGTTCTAATCCCAAAGTGTTGATACCCAAAAGAGGTAAAGAGCTTGCACCAGAATGTCAAGAGAAATCTTACTACCAAAAACCAGTCTTGCTCTATTAAACAGTGAGGTTAGTGACATATCATCAACCAATTTACATTTGGTTGCAGGCTCCATTATCTCATTGGGAATCGGCAGCAACTCTACAAATCGTACTTTTAATAGTGCTGCCCTAGAGAACAGTATTTTATCCTCAGGTATCTGTACCAATATAACACAGGAGTGGAAAACACTGCAATCTGCTTGGTGAACATTTTTATTTCCATGGATCTTATGAACTCCACTCCCAAACCTGTAACAACTGAGAGAAGAAACTCAAAAACATAAAGATTAAGGAAAATAAATGTGGCAGTAAAACAACAAAGTGCTAATCTGTGGATCAGAGTACTTCAAATAAGATTAAATCATACTCTAGCATGAAAGTACATATATAACCACAATTATCGTTATTTCAGTCAAACAAGGAAAGAGCTGTATGATGCCTGTTACCCGTAGAATACTTACTTGTATGAGTGCCTTTGTTGGCATTTTGGATGCAATCTAGATTTGGCAATTTTTCATTTGACAAAAATGCTTGCGCGATGGCTGTGTAAAAACTTCGTGCTACACCACTGCCCTCTCCTGGCTCATCCTTAAATGTGACTTTCACTCTGTGCACAGCCATTGGTGTCGTAGCACATCTTCGACCAAAGTGATTGTTAAGCTGCCTCATGGTCTGCTGAATAAGAAGATCCCGATCCCGATCGACCTATTGAAACATATCAGAAAGTAGTGAATTCAGTGTTGAAAACCACCCTGAAAAATTTCTATGTAAAATCTGAAAATCTAATTTTAGCTTATTCTTGACAATTTAAATAATTCCAAAGTGATCTGGGTTCTCAGAAACTTATACATTCCAAATAAACAACATTCTAAAGCACATAATGTTTTATGTCTCAAAGGGCACACCTCAAGTAATCAGCTCGGGTGACAGGGGAGCTGTGTCACTGGACCCCACCAGACCCCTAGTATATTAGAGGCCACGCTACCAAGACAGGGAGTCATAGCAGCTCTACCTAACACAAAGAAACAAACACAGGGAGGCTGCCAAAATGAGGAAACAAAGAAACATGGCCCAAAAGACAGAACAGATTAAAACTCCAGAGAAAGAACTAAACAAAATGGAGATAAGCAATCTACCAGGTGCACAATTCAAAACATTGGTTATAAGGTTATTCAAGGAACTTAGTGAGGACCTCAGCAGTACAAAAAAGATCTAGTCAGAAACGAAGGATACACTAACTGAAATTAAGAACAATTTATAGGAAATCAGCTGCAGATGGATGAAGCCGAGAATCATATCAGTGATTTGGAACATAAGGAAGCAAAAAACAACCAATTAAGAACCACGAGAAGAGTCCTGGCTGGTGTGGCTCAGTGGATTGAGTGCCGGCCTGCAAACCAAAGGATCGCTGGTTCAATTCCCAGTCGGGGCACATGCCTGGGTTGTGGGCCAGGTCCCCAGTGCAGGGCACGTGAGGGGCAACCACATATTGGTGTTTCTTGCTCTTTCTCCCTCTCTCTAAACATATATAAATAAAATCTTAAAACAAAAAAAGAAAAAAAGAGTCCAAAAAACAAAGATAGTGTACACAGGCTCTGGGACACCTTCCAGTGTTCCAACAAACGTCACAGGGGTGACAGAAGAAGAGAAAGAGCAAGAAACTGGAAATCTGTTAGAAAAAAGAATGAAAGAAAACTTCCCTAATTTGGTGAAGGAAATAGAAATGCAAGTCCAAGAATCACAGGGGTCCCAAACAAGATGGATGCAAAGAGGCCCACTCCAAGACACATCATAATTAAAATGCCAAAGCTTAAATGCAAAGAGAGAATCTAAAAAGCAGCAAGAGAAAAGCAGTTAGTTACCTACATGGGAGTTCCCATAAGACTGTCAGCTGATTTCTCAAAAAAATTTGCAGGTTGATTGGCAAGAAATATTCAAAGTCATGAAAAGCTTGCTCTACCCAGCAAAGATATCATTTAGAATTGAAGGGCAGATAAAAAGCTTCCCAGACAAGAAAATACTAAAGGGGTTCATCATCACCACACCATTATTATATAAAATAATTAAGGGACTTGTTTAAGAAAAAGTAAGATCAAAACTGAACAACAAAATGGTAATAATAAACACATACGTATCAACAGTTCAATCTAAATATAAGTAGCACACTAAGCAAACAAGGAGGACAGGGACAGAATCGTGGATACAGACAGCACTTTGATGGCTGACAGATGGGAGGGAGTTAAGAAGTACAAATAGGTAGTTACAGAATAGCCATGACGTAAGTTTACAGATGTAAAGTGCAGTACAGGAAATGGAGTAACCAAAGAACTCAGAAGTGTGACTCATGTATATAAACAAAGGTGTGGGGACTGCCTGTGGGAATGAGGGGTGCTGGTAGGGGAGGGGGGCAAATTTGGGACAACTGTAACAGCATAATCAATAAAATATAATTTACAAGGAAAACAAAATGATACAACAAAAGAAAGGCCTTGAAGGGTAGAGTACATTGTAAAGAAACAGCAACAGGAATGGAAACCAGGTTTCTCCAAATACATACATCTTCTTTGTGTAATTGACCTTGCAACACTGTAGATATTTTACATTAATTAGGAAATAAAAGAACTAAATTAAAAAAAGGAAAAAGTAATCCCTAAAAACTGAAAGCAAAAGGAAAATGTCCTAATTTTATGGAGTTAATAGCAAAAACCACACAGATACAAATTATTTCAATTAACTTTAAAATAAAGTAATGTGACCATACATCTCCAACTGAATAATACACTCTAAGGACAAAAAACCGTGAATCTTAAGCTATTTTCAACAATCCTTTTGTGGCAGTGTTGACCTTATGATTCTAAGACTGCTGTGTGTGTGCTGTGGGATCAAAGCAAGTAAGGGGTTTCATTAGCATTGTTGGGAATCTGGATATCCAGTTTGGAAGAAAGGAGATAAAGATTAAGGTGAAAATAAAACAACCTTGCGGTCCTTCATCTGTACTTTGATTGAGATTATCAGTATGAACTTACGAGGTAATTTTCTTCTTCTATTTTTTGGTAAGGAGCATTTCCTACCTCTCTCCACTAAAAAAGCCTAGAAGCAGTGACCAATCTAGGAGGCAGGAGCAACCCAGATTAGATTATAAAACAATTCAGAATACAATTCCCTGCTAAAAGGCACAAGGGCTTCTTGAAGAAATGGCTGACCCAAGTAGGTCTGTGACGGGAAATACACTTGATGAGACATACCGGAAACTAAGGAAGTTATCAAAGATTACTGGAGTCAGGTCAAAAGGACTCAGGAGCCAAAAAGGAACCAGACTCCTACTGGCCAAAACAGAGACTATCTCAGCATCAATTGGAATAATATCCTCAATGACATGAAACACATCAAAGACATTTAAATCCATGTGTTCATAATACTTAAAAAAAAAAAAAAAAAAAAAAACCACAAACCCCTCATTGATCATCCCTAGAGGATGCTCAGAAACTAAATGCCAGAGATAGCCACTACTCTAAGTTTGGTAATTACCATTTATTTTCTCTAAACTTTGAGTTACACAGCACATACCCCTAAGCAAGATTGTTAATTTTTGTTTTTATACTTCATATAAATGGCATACTATACGTATAGTATAAGAAAATCTGAATACCTTTACCTCTAGTGATAAATCTCTTGACTGCTGATTTCTCAGTTTTTCCATTTCTCTACGGAATTTTGATTCTTTTACCTCAAAACCACCCAATTCGGTTAGGATCTTAAAAAAAATGCATGACAGAATTATTCTCTGAAACACGTTCTTATAGACAAAGTAGAATTTGAAGTGCTGCAAATACGCACCGATCCGGGCTCCGCTCCCACGTCCTCCATGAACACCCTGCCGAACAGCTCTAGGGAAAGGCGCCAGCGTCCCAGCAGCATGTCGTGGGAAATAACCATCCCCATGAAGCTGCACTGTGGCCTGCAGGAGGTTGAGGGGGGGAGGGGAAAGTCGTTTAGCCAACTCTAAACTTTCTGACTTTTGGCCAATGACAGTAATTTACTCGGTCTTTTAATCTTCTGAGGTTTTAAATACTTCAGACCACATCTTCTCCAGTGGAGAACTTTCTACAGCTCATCATTCCTCACAGGACATCTCATTTTTACTCCGTCTCCCCCTCTGTCCTTCATGTAACGGTACATACCCAGGCTGCCTCAGGTCTTCAGCCCTCATTTGACCTTTTCTCCTTCAAGAACAACGTCTGTCTCCATCTAGGTGACTCCCAGACCCCTCTCTACTTCACACTTCCACAATAAACCAGAATTTCCACTGCGTTGATATGCACTCCAATGATACTCAAAGTCAAAGCAGTAAAACTGAACACGGCCTCTCACTACAATGATACTGCCTCCCGATTCCTTTCAGTAGTAACATCTACTTCCCTGCTGCACATACATGGGACCAATTCTATTTTTTCTTCCCCCCCAGTTCCTCCAGGGAGATCAAGTCCTACAGAGCTTCTCTTCCTCTCCATGATTTTCTTTCCATCGCGAAAGGCAGTATTCTACTCCAGCCGCACCCCCCTTTACTGCTAACGCAGAACTAACAGCAGCTTTCGAACTGTCTCCCTACCTCTCGTTCTTCTCTCCATCAGTCCACCTGCTTCTACCATTCTAACTATCTCAGCCCCAGCCAAGCTGTTTCTAGGATTCTTGGCCACCCAGTCCATAATTCTTCCTTGCCTTTTATGGTTTTTAGACCATGTATAGTGTACAGAATTTCCTAAACCAGCTTTAATTCCTCCTAAGCAAAAATATAATCTATTATGTAACCAAACAACAGAGCACGAAGCAGGTACTCTACAAATCATTTGGTGATGAGTCATACTGGCAAATTTTTATTGGCAAAGCGGAGATTCTACCTCTTGAAAGAGAATTAGCAACTGTGAACCTGGCAAAGCAGCCGAAGTGAGTGTGACAGCCACCAATCTAAAGACCTCTTTCTAGTTATTCTGACACCCCCCTTAGCTGAGCTGCTGGTAACAGATCTATAATTGGCTATCTGACAGAGAGATATATATGTATACTTTAACTCAGTACTAGACATTAAAAACATGGTGTTAGAATTTCCTCAATAGTAAGGAGAAAATTATAATGCCAATCAATGACAACAGTCACAAAAAGCCCCCAAAACCCACATTTATTATTCAAACATCTGCTTATAACATGAGAGCACAGAAATATTTTATTTTACCATATACAACTAAAATAAAATTATAAAATATCTAAATAAAAATTCTTACAACAATTATAGAACAGTCTACAAGTAACACAGCAGGAAAACTGTCTTCACATAACGAGTACCTGAAAGACGTGAGGGGCGGCCCCTCGCTCTCCGTCAGCCCTATTTCAGCCAGCAGACTGCTTTTCAGCTGCGCAGCAAGGTCGTGAGCAGATGGCCCCGGTTTTGAGCTCTCGGCCTCTTCTGGCACTACGTTCTGTTCCTCCCCTTCCTTTTTTTGCCGATTTTGCATGTTCATTACATTTTTCAAGTTGGCAGCATAGGACATTTTAGTTGGAAGAACCTATGAATTTTTACACTTCAAAGTTACACACTTAAAACCGACCACCAATTCCAGTGCATTTACCGCAGCAGCCAACAGGAACTTTTAAAAAATTTTAAACGAATCTTTGTAATATCTGTGTTTACTTAAGTCTGTTCTGCACTTTCAAACTTCCCCTTTATCACTTAGATAATAAAATATTCTCTTCAATTAAATTTCTTCAATCCCCGCTCTTAAACACGTTATTACTTTTTCACTAGAGAAACAATAAAGTATAATTTTAGGCTCTCAAATCAGACTGTTATCTAAAACCTAGATCTTTTATTTAACTAGCTATATAATGATAGACATTCCCACATGAAATTTATTAAATCTTCCCCAAACCTCAATTTATTACCCACCAAATCAAGAAGACAACATTTTCTACCCAACATGGCTATGAAGATTGAGACAGTGCCCAGGAAATAGAATTCTTCAATAATTACTGCTGTTATTTATTCTCATTCCAGACGCAAAAAAGAAGTTTCAAGCTAATATTATACATGTTCATATACATAAAATGTGTACTTCTATATACACATACAAATTTTCAAGAGCTTCACAACAATCAACCCTGTGAAGCAGGGAGAGCACATAACGAAACTACCATTTTACAGATGAAGCAACCTGACATAGTGAAGTCGTCTCAAAACAGGCTAATGAAACAGCTGGAATTCCTTTTATTGTCATAAAACAGGACTTTCTGGTACCTCCATTATTTGCAGAAATATAGTATTTTGAATTAATGCATTTCCAAAAACCTGGATGCTGGGGACAAGTGCTCATTCACAAATACCATATTACGAAGATTTTTACTATCTTACCTCAAGGCAGTTTCTATCCACTGTAACCTCCATCAAGCATTTCCCACTACTGGCAGATGAAGAATAAAGACCCTGACTTGGACGGCCAAAAAGATCCTCCTTCCTAGCATTTGGCTGGAATTTTAGCAGAAATATTCTCGTTACATTGAACACTTGAAAATAAAGTCAATTAAAAAGAAACCTTAAGACCAGTTAGCTCATTTGAATCACCTGCAACAGATGGGGCTGATCAGCCAAGGGGATGGCTTCAGCCAGAGGCACTTCAAACGGATTTGGGGGTATACACCCCAGAAATGTCATGGAATCTGAGCGTCGGAAAAATGGGTGGTTTTGGCCAGTTTCTGCAGGAAGAGAGTCATCATCCTTATCATTCAAAGCAGCACCTAAAAATGAAAAGATCAAATGTTTGGTTTTTAGAAAAATCATCTAATTAATGGAAAGGATAAAAAATACCTTAATCTGCTCAATCCAAAATCCTCATTACTCTTTATAAATTTGAATGCCACTCGAAAACCAGTTGATACTCCAAAATTTTGATAATATTTTAAAGTGATCATTTAAAACATTAGCAATTTAAAAGGGTTACAATAATAAATTTTATGTTATGTCTTTTAAATAACAAAAATTTGCCAAAAAAATATTGGCTGTTAACAAATATTGCTCCATTTTGTATTAGATGGAAGTTTCCCATAGCCTCTCCTTCATCTCTCTAGAGATTCAGATCTGAATCTAGATTCCTGAGCATATTCAGGACCTGGCTCACACATGACTCCAAAAAGAGGGGATGGTCAGAGGCTGAAATCGGAGCATTTGCTTAGTTGTAAGTTCTGCTTCCTCCATAAGAAGATAAACAAGGAAATCTCTGGCCACTTACGAACCCTGATAGGAAGTCAGCACGCCAACCTGTGTTGAACTTTGAGTGGTGCTTAAAGTGTGCTGTGAGGACATTAGTAAGCGGTGGCTGGGTTCTCAAAACCTACCAGTTAGGTCAGTTGTCTTTTTCAGGGCTGACTAAAAATTCTAGCTTATAATAAGAGTGAAGGGGACTATCTGACCCCATTTTAAAAAAAATTTTAATTCCACTTGAAATAACAGCTGAAAACCACAAATAGACTACAGAAGATCTCAAAAATTTCTTGAGTTTGGAGTATTTTCTTATTGCATTAACCGTTATAAAGTTTGATATTTTGGAGTTATAATTGGTATTTCTCATTTTCTTGACTAAATCTATTTTGCATCAATATTAACAAACAGCCCTGTGGTCCAGTGGACTGAGTGCAGGCCTGCAAACCAAAGGGGTTGCTGGTTTGATTCACAGTCAGGGCACATGCCTGGGTTGCAGGCCAGGTCCCCCACCTGGGGGTTGCATAGAGGCAACCACATATTGGTGTTTCTCTCCCTCACTTTCTCCCTCCCTTCCCCTCTAAAAATAAATAAATAAACTATTAATTTAAAAAAAGAAAACTTTCTATTAAAAAATTAAAAGTCTGCTAAGGTTTTACTACAATGCCTACACACTTAAGAGTAAAGGTAAACCTCAAACCGAGAAAAATGTATAGGAGAAATACAAAGATTATGCAGAAAAAACTTGAAAAGTTCATAACATTCCTTTAATTATCCTTACTTATGAAGCAAATAATGCAAGAATGTATAAGGAAAGATGGACAGAAAAGGCAAGAAATGGGACACAGAGAAGAAAAGAGAAATTCCCACCCAGACAGAAACTAATGAAGTTACAAAGCTCGAAGGGGAACTACTGAGGCAGCCACTCCTGGAAGCAGACTAGCGGTTGTTCTGTGCACTAACTTTGGTTGGTGTCATCATCGTTTTCATGTTCTGAATCTTCATTGTCAATACCCAGTTCCAAGAGTTCCCGCGTCCTTTAAAAAGACAAACGATTCGTTTTACATGAAATATGTGTCTACTCTGAACAGAAGCAAAGATGATGGGAACTACAAGCAAAAAACACTGAAAAGGTCTGTTAAGTACTCAACCAATTTCAAACATTGCGATCAAGATTTAGACTCTGGGAATGGTAGACTAACAAGCCAAAGGTACTACAATTACAAAATAGACTTAAACAGAAGTAAAAAGCTAATCGCACCAAGAAACAGTGAGCAGTTACATAAATTCTAATAGAAAAGATGACCTACCAGGTCAAACTATCTCAAACATAAAGCTTGACTGAATTCTCAGGTTTCCGTTTTAAGTGAGAAGTAGCTACGGTGAAAGGCTGGATACACTCGAGCCAACATTCCTACACGGCATGTTCCTGCACTATTTATGTCTTGCAATGCTGTTCTCCTTACTCCAAAAATCAACAATGTACTAATGAAGACCACACTGAGCAAGTAAGTATTTCTTAAACCAACCTCGTAGCAAGTATGGATACCTTTTGCGTTCCAGTTGAGGTGTATCCAATGTTGTCTGTTGATTCATTGCTTTAATCCAATATATAAGGGCTTGAAAAACATATGCTACATGCTTCAGTGAGCAAACATCCAGAACTGGGAGGACATCAGAATGCTCATCATTATGAGACCGCATCAGAGACAGAGCGTAATTTAGGAAGTCCCCTCGAGCAGACATCATTCCTTGGCGGGCAGAAAGCAGTGTGGCACGTCTACAGAAATAAAAAGAAACGAAGTGTTTACAAAAAGAACACAAACATGAAGTCTGCCACTATCATAAATATGCAGAATTAAGCACTCAGACTACCCATAAATAAAAACCCATTAAGGCCATGGCTCTTCTTTAGATCTTTTATACAGAAAAGGAATTCCAGTACCCTTGGAATACTCCTTCCAGCAGAACTCCTTCCCTAAGACCATGGTCTCAAACTTCAGCATCCACCAGAATCACCTGGGGGCTTGGTACAACAGATAGTTGGCCCCACCCCCGCAGTTTCAGCAGGTCTGGGGTGAGGCCCCAAAATTTGCATTTCTAATAAGCTCTTAGGTGATATAGCCACAGAACAAGCTGTTGTTCTGTGAAAATATGATAAACGCCATCTGTAAGTGGACTGCAGGCCTCACCTTGCAAGCCTGGCCAGCTCGCTGGTCAAGAATCAGCCAAAGAGAAACTGCTTATAGATGTGAGCTTGGACCCTAAACAACTGAAAAACAGCGGTGTTCTGATCTCACACAGCTTGCGTGTGAGCAAGTGTCTTCCCCCCTCCTCACCCCCCATCCTGGGGCACAAAACAAAGAAAACAGCTTTGTTTTCTGTACTCTCTATGACCCTGTGCTGGAAGGCCTGTGTTGCAGAAAACTTCACTGGCCAGCCACCACCAGGGCACATGTTAATTCCTAACAAACCCATTATCTTTCAGAGCCAATCCTCAGGGTCACTTCTTTGGAATTGGCAAGCAGTATGCTGAGGTTTTTCTCAGGCCTCAGCTCTTTGCATAACAACATGGATGAACCTTAAAACCATCATGCTAAGCAAAGGAAGCCAGACACAAAAGACCACATATACGATTCCATCTATGTGCAATGTCCAGAATAGGCAAATCTATAGAGACAGAGAGGAGGAAATCAGTGGTTGCTTAGGGTTGGATGGTAGGAGAAAATGGGAGGAATGACTGCTCATAGGCATAGAGTTTCTTGTGGACATCAAGTATTCCAAAATTAATTGTGATGGTTGTGCACAGCTCTGAATATACTCAAAACTATGAACTATATACTTTAAAATGGGTGAATTATATGGTATATTAATTATATCTCAATAAAGCTGTTATATTAGAGCGAGAGCAAGAGAAAAAGAAGAACCATGTCACCAATGAAGATCTGATCAAAACTGTTCTTCAGGGTAGATGGCCTAATGAAAACAAGGCGTGCGCATGTTCGTGGAGCAGGCTTCCTAGGGCAGGAGAGCTGATGCCTCCAAAATCCTATCTTTGCTCCAGATCTCTCTGCCAAGCATTCAGTTTTGCATTTTCTTCCAGTTCTCAACAAGTTCAAAAAGCAAGTATGTGTGTACATTCTACTCATCCAGGATTTTCTCTTTATTTTCCTGTTATTCAGAATTGAAGTCTAAAAATCTAAAAGTAATTTCTGCTTCTTTTTGCTCCATCCCTCAGCAAGGCCCTCGACTCTATTCACCTGAGTTCAAAGCTGCTCTCTCCCCTTCCTGACCTTTACTGCCCCACTTTAGTTCAGCAACGGATACCTCTCCTGCAGGCTCCCACTGTGGTCGTATGAAGTTTCCCAGGCGGTCTCCTAGCCCCTGTCTTTCCCCCTTCGTGGTCCCCCCAGGAAGCAAGGCTGCGGAGCCTGAGCCAGAGGTAGAACCAAACCCCAGGACTCCGACTTTAGGTTCGGCACTTTCCCCGTACAGCACTGCCACTGTTTTACTGACCAGTGTTCAACCTGATTCCTAGTCCTGAAAACAGCTGTTTTGTAACTGAGTAGAAAACACAACAGATCCACAAAGAAATGTTCTTTATGATTCAGTAGGTAAAAGAAATGTGATTTGAAAAACCACAGAACAGCATTGGTAATTATACAGACTTTCCCCCTCCTGAGTACAAACCACACTCGTATTCAATCATGGTCAAAATAAGTCTTTCCATGAATATGTATGCCCTTCAAGGGGGAAAGGGAGAGGGGGGCCCTCAGAAATAATAAGACATGGATGCAAACCAACTCCTTCAAAAATGACCACGTATTTAGTATTAGATTCCTATAATACAAATGAATTTTTTAAAAAATAGCCTGGATTACAACTAATTTGTTTTGCTTCAACTACACAGTTTAAAAAGCAGAAATGTTAGGTGTTTACTACCTCCTTAACAACAGAGCAAGGTCTGATGTAAAAAAACTTTCTAGAATACAAGGGTTCTTTCCAAACATAAACACGAATGAAGATTTTCATACCGTCTGCCTTCAAGGGTCCGTAAACTAGCCTCTTCGCGTGCGGTCATCCTCTCTCTCCGCGCTGAATTCTGAGAAGCATGAAGAGGATGATTTGGATGCCCCGGGTCACCAGCAGATGCTAATGCAGAACCATAACGTAATTGAGCTTCAGTAGAATCCATAATACTGACCATCCAGTTCCAAGTGGGTATAAGTTTTTCTTCTACATAGTTCTATGAAGACCAAACTAAAATAGTTAAAACTGTGAAAACCAAACTGAAATAGTTAAAACTACCCAAATAAAGTTAAATTTGATATACAGGGCCTCAAATAATGTCAGTTCATTGTTGTGATGCTGTAGGAACGTAACTCTTGTTTATGTCAATTAGCCTATGGTAAAACTGGTTTTATTTTGCTTAAAGTCACAGAACCTATCCACGACGTTAAGTGAGGACTTACTATAATAGTATTACGTAAACATTTAAATATTTGTAACGTAAATCCCCATTATACTGGAATTCTCATAACTGACAGCCAAAAAGTGTATCTGAATAACTTCTCAGTGGTTTCATACCTGTAAGTTTACTGCATCTTGGTAAGTCAGTTTCACAGCTGCTGGAATCTGTGAGTACACTAGGTGATTATACTTAGGAATAAGGCCCATCAAGTCTGAGATTTGTCTGATGACAATGCTATACGCCCTGGCTAAACTGCTTGCAGATGTTAAGTAGCTGCTGGCATTGCTAGCTTCCAGTGCAGCTGCTGCAGCTGCAGCACTCGTGCTGATGGTACCACTCCGGCGCAAGTTTGAAGGGTCGATATAAATCAAGCCTGCTGAACTAGCTGTAAGGAACAAAGGACAAGCACAATAAGCTAATGTCAGCGGCTAATGTTTCCCAAGCACTGTATATATTTAAGAAAGCTAAAAGACTGACTGCATTTGCAAATGTGGTAACAGCAAAACTTTTTTTAAGTCACAGTAACTTAGGGAGGGGAATGATGAGGGAGACAAGAATTAATATAATGTTCTCAACCAGAGACAATTTTGCCACTACCCCCACAAAAGAGTGACATTTGGCAACGTATGCCAACATTTTTGGTTGTCCACCAGGGCAAGGGGTTGCTAATGGATGTAGCTCATCATTCTACAATGCATAATTACTACACACAATTATTTAGCCTAAGGTGGTAATGTTACAAAAATTGAGAAACCCTTCTATATATAAGCTTAGATAAGTAACTTTTTGTATTTGACCTCAGCAAAACAACAGAAAACTATTATGAAACTATTTGTTCTCCAGATGAACACGCGTACTTTCCAAAAACACCTATCAAGCACTCTTAGGAATACCAAGTTTTCAGACTCGCCTGCTGGTGTGGACGTGCTGGAAGGGGCTGTGCTGGCTGCCCGCTGATGCTGGGTGTTGCGGACAGCCCACTGCATGGAACGCGGAGCCTGGGCAGCACCGTTGGCATGGGAGCTATTCGTGGTTCTCTCTAAAGGCTCGTCAAGCATAAAGGTCTCCTGTTCTATGTCGTCACTCTGACTGCTGCTGCTATCAGAATCACTCGAGTCATTTGACTGTGAATCATCTTCAGAAAAGAAGGCAGGAACACTGCTTGCACCTAAATTTTTAATTTTTAAAACCAAAACCATTGTGAGTCTGTTGATATTTAAAACTACAGCGTAGCCCCTCATTCAGGAAAACATTATCTTAAATAGAATGGCAGGCTATATTCAACAGTCCACAAAGCACATCGCTAAAATAGTTTAATTATGAAAGGACTCTTTTAAATGAACCTTAAAATACATTTAAAAAACAGAAAAGCAAAAGTCATTAAAATAATACCTCCTTTACTAACATCTCTAAGGAAAAAGGATGAAGTTATAAAAAGGTGTAGTCACCCTTGTGCCTAGCACAGAGTACAGTTTAACAAATTCATGCCGAACACACACACAGCCTTAGCATCAGTAAGGAAGTTGCTAGGAGAAGGTGACATACCCGCTTCTGAGCCGGCAGTTGCTGCAGTGACAACGCTTCTGCGCCCACTAGCATTGTCTTGGTTGCTATGATTACTTTCACTGTCACTTTCTGTTTCAGCTGCTGCTAACAAGTCCAGTTCCATGTCACTCCCTAGCAGACACATTTAAATAAGAAACAAGAAGTACAAACTCACTGTGGATCCAGACTGGGTCCTATAAGCCAGAATATCATAAGGGAGGGAACTAAGGAAGAGGGGGAAGAAAGGGCAGAGAGAAGTGGTAACTGCACTAAAGTGAGCGTAACTGCCTACTTAGCAGAAAAAGGATGTCTAGGTAAACTATGGTACTCAGTGGATTCTTACATGGCAATTCAAAATCTGTCCTGCAGAGCCCCACATAAAAAAGTGCCAAGCAGGAGGACTTTGGCCAGTGAGCACTGCTCTGGGCTAGGTCCACTGCTTCATTCTCATCTGTTTTACACGCTGGGCTTGCAAAAGGGGAAGGAAGTTAAAAATGTCTAGTCTTCATATTTCATGGTATATACACATATCAAAACATCCAAAATGATATATTTATTGTATGTCAGTTATACCACAAGAAGGCTGGTTCCAAAAAAGTCTATCATATGGCTACTGACAAAAATGGTTAAGTTGGCTGTGTAGCAAAGAGACCAGAATGACTATTAGAAGTGAAAAAGAAAGTCACAAAACTTTCCTATACAGACATGCAGCATCTAAGACATGCACAGGAATGGGGCAGTGCAGGGGAGAACTGTAAGTGACATACGGACTGTGAGTATATGGGTGGCACCGTGGGTCACTTTTCTTCTAATTTCCAAATGTCTCATAATATTGGTTATAATTAATTTCTAAAAGCCTTTAAAAAACTGAAGTGGCAAACCAAAAGGTAAAGAGGGAGAAGAGGAAAAATTATTTTATATATATAATTATGTATGTATACTTGTATAGGTATACACACACCACATTATTAACTAGACTTTGAAAAAGATGCTACAGAAGACTCCCTTGGCAAAAACCGTGGGGCATATCTGTCTCACGCTACAGCACATGGGGCTCTTCTCCGTACTGGTCTCTCCCTCCAAGCCAAGGTGTCTGGGTCACTCATACTTAGTAACTTCTCAAGTGACCTGCATACCGTCTTCGTCATGCTCATCATGCTGTCCCTCGGCCTCAGCATTTTCTTCCCCGTGTTCTTCCTGTTCGTCGTGATGATCCTCTTCTCCAGCCACGCCCTCCACCACCTCAACCTAAACCAGAATCTTATTTGTAAGGCAATTAAAGCACATATAAACCCACTTCTCTGCCAACATTCCTCCACAGCAATTAGTAAATGAAAACAGAGGGATCCCTAAATAAAGGGAATCACACTCTTCTTTTGCTAGTTACAATTTGCTACCAAAAATTATGTTGACCTGTCTCAAAGTTTATAATCATTGCCCATATGCAGAACCTCAAAATTAGGAGTTATAACAATTGTGTGGACTGTAAGTTTTTAAAAATTTCTGCCATTATAAAATTTACCTAAAAAATACGTACACAGTATTTATTCTACTTCAAATACATTGCCCAAAACTACTAAAACTGTTTTTAAGTATCTTTTCTATTAACCCTTAAGTAAATACAATTTTATGTTTCCAATTTCCTATTACCCAGTAAATTAAGCACTATTAAAATTTTTAAAGATATATAACCATAAATGAGAAAATACAGCCAAAATCCGGTAACGAACGCATTTAATAACAGCAAGCTACTATTACTAAAACTTACAGTGACTATTTTCCCCTCCTCCCCTCCCAAATAAAAGCCTCTCATCTACCACCACTAAAACCGCTAAAACTACCTCTTCCACATCTGCTGAAACAATGTCGTCCTGCTCTTCATCTCTGCCCCGAACAGGCTGGGACTGGCTGATGCGCCTCTGCTGTGGATTCCGGATGATGTAGGACGACTGAGACTGGCTGGAGCTGTGAGGAGAGGGCGGTCAGGAGCGCACGCGGCTGCCGCCCCTCTGACACCCAGCGTCGTTCAAGGGGAGTCACTTGCTAGGACGCTTTTTTAAATCCGACCAAGCAATTTTTGGAAACCAGTAATAATCAATCTAGTCTCTCAGAAAATATAAACCCCAAAGAAATTATTTTATCCTAAAGATTTAACTTATGAATCTCAGAACTGTTTTTACTTTTAGTAAGCCGTTTCAAATCTGTGTTAATGCATGTACTTTTCATGAGTCCTTCCACTGGAATATTCTAAAGGGAGGTTTTCCCCTCCCCCATTGCTTCCAACGGCGGCAACCCAGAGGCTGAGGAACCTCCGGGGCTGCAGGAGCAGCAGCCATGGTTAATGAAGTGTGCTCCTCTGCACAGACAGTCGCTCCTTAAGGGAACTGACATTGCCTCCCTTGCCCCAGCGCACTGACCTTTCACTTGCTTGGGTGTGAATGGGGGTGGGGGGAGAGACATCAGTTAGGAAGTATGATGCTAAAACTGAATTATAATGAAAGCTGGGGTGCAAAAAAGTGTCACTTCCCTGAAAATCAGACTGAGAAACAGCCAAGAAAAGACAGATGCCTCCGGTATAAAAAAAAGAGAGAACCACAGTGCAGTTTATCATGCAGGTGGTTGCTAAATTACCCTGTGGCCTAACGATTATCCTTTATTCGCAGATTTTAAAACACAGTCTAAAAGAGGTTAAAGGACCTTTGAATGTTTACACTGCTCTGTCCTTACCTCAGCTGCTGTGAGAAACAAGACCAAACCAGTTACACATGAAGAGTCATCAACTGAGACACTCAGCCTTCACATATCAACATGTGTCTCGGCTGGAGGGTTTAAAGGAGCCATAGCTTTCACAGAAGACAGCCTGGGTCTAAGCAAAATAGAAGGGTGCATCACACAATCCTCTCTTCTGTCCCCTTCAAATGCAGGAAGCCAGACATAAATCATGACAGGGCAACAGATTTCAAGAAACCTAACCTCCCATCAGTCACAGCCGGGTGAAGAGACAGGAAACAGGCCTCTTCAGAGAACTTCTAACTACAAGCCTGCACCCAGGCGTGTCTGGGGCTGCCATCTGTGCCACGGGCGGTGCAGGCTTCAGTGTTGGTTAATCCGGTGCCTCGACTCCCCGTACGCACCAGGCAGCAATTTCCCTCTACTCTGCTGTCTAATTCTCTGCCTAATATAACAGGGGAAAGGAAAAAACCTGTCTAGATTTCTAAATATCTCTAAATTTCAACAGCTGTGGGGCCTTGTTACCTAACCTACCTGAGCCTCAGTTTCCTCAATTTTATAATTAGATTGATTGTGGTATCTGTCGGTTACTGGGAAGACTCAGACAGGTAAATACCTATAATACTTAGGAAAGTTCCTAGTTCATGCCAACATCTCAGGAACAATTAAATGAGGCACAGAGATAGACATAGGTTAGGTTATTTAATAAGCACACAAGAGTTTTAAAAGATGGGAAGAAAAAACAGAAAAAGCAAAACTAGTAAACTTGAGAATTTATACTCAATGGAGTGATAAACACCATCTATCATTCAACACAAGAGAAATCCAAGAAACTGGTCAAGTGTTTGTTTTATTTAAAACATGCTTGAAACGTTGGTCAAATACACCCTACACGGAGGACTAACTGTAGTGTATTATAATCAAAGACTTCTATATTACAGCAGCAGTCTGAAACATCAGCACTGCTATCTGGCGATTATGAAGTGAGGTTTCCTTCTGGAAAGACATGAGAGATTGGCCTAAGAGTACACCAAGGGGACATGGAGTAAAGAGGAGAGCTTAAGAGTGCACAACACTTTAATAAAGAAACTAAGAAGCAGGGCAAGGTGAAAAATGTTGAAACTCAGTAGGCCCTGGCTGGTCTGGCTCAACTGACTGGAGTCTTGTCCAGAGGACTGAAGCGTGTGGGTTTGACTCCCACACACACGCATCCGGGCACATACGCAGGTTGTGGGTCCCATCCCTGGTTGGCGTGTGTATGAGAAGGCAAACCAGTCAATGTTTCTCACATCGATGTTTCTTTCTCTCTTACCACCTCTCCCTTTTCCCCTCTCAAAGCAATTAAAAAAAATTCTTCCACTGAGGATTTAAAAAAAAAACTTAATAGGAACAGGCTCATGGATACGCTTTTGAGATGAGATGATTCCAAAATCTGTTTACAATTTTATGTTCTGAAATAAAACCAAGGGAAGGGCACAAAGAATCAACAAGGTGATATCATGTAAGTAACTGGGGGTTCCTCGCAGGGTGTTAAGAAATCAGGAGCATCACAGGAGTCCAAGAGGATTTCACCAGCAGAACCTTTGGACAGTAGGGTATATCTGGCAAGTCTGAGAATGTATAGCCTGATTCTTAGCAGTTTTCAGCAAATCCCAGAAGTACATCAGTTGACCAGGCTGCCATGGGAGAGCTTTGACAGACGAAGCTGGATTCAGAGCCCAGGGTACCCTATGGACCTGACAGGGAAGGAAGAGCTGTGGCACAGACACTGGCATATGGAACAATACGGACAGTGAGAGAGCAGATACTCAACCTCAACCCCGATGAAATTCAGGGACTAAGACTTGGCAACTGTCCAAACTAAAGCAGGCCATCCTTAGTAACACACAGATGTTCAGAAGAGGAAGAAGGGTCTTTAGGCCTTAGAGATCTTTATAAAAACACTGTAACACATACATACAGTAAGAAACCCAGACTCGAGAAAACCAAACAAAATAAACAAGTGTTTTCTAAAAAGCTCTAGAGCCTTAGACAGAAACAACGCATGGACACGGACAACAGTGTGGTAACTGCGTGGTGGGGAGGTGGAAGAGGGTATTGGGGGGCAGGATAAATGGTGATGGAAAAAACGGTTTTCAGTTATTAAAAAAGTTATCTCTAGAGCCTTGCAACTCCAAAGTGTGGCCCCTAAACCAGCAGCTTCGGAATCACCTGACGGTTCACAAGAAATACAGAATCTCAGGTCCCACCTAGACCTCCACAATCAGCCTCTGCATTTAAATAAAACTCCAAGTGATCTGCATGTATACTAAAGTCTGAGAAGCGCTGTGCTAAATAAAATACATTAGAACATTTGCTTTCAGGTTCCAAATATTCTGACTCAATGAGCTTACAGTCTAGTGACGGAAACTATCAAATAAATGGAAAAGATGGCCCTGGCTGATGTGGCTCAGTTGGCTGGAGCCTTGTCTAGTAGACCGAAAGAAAGGCGGTGGGTTCAATTCCACCCGGAACACATAACTGGGCTACAGGTTTGCTCCCCAGTGGGGGTGTGTACAAGAGGCATCCAATCAGTGCTTCTCTCTCTCTCATCCATGTTTCTCTCCCTTCCTCTCCCTCCCTTCCCCGCCCCTCTAAAATCAGTAAGCATGTCCTCAGGTGAGAATAAAAAAAAGGAAAAGATGAATGAAATTTAAATAGCTTTGTTAACTAGAAACACTTTATTACTGAGTTGTTTTAGCCCTATCCTAGTTAATATGGCTGTCTTAGAGAATATTTAAAACTCATCATTCTGACTGCTTTTTAGATTATATATAATTTGCCCCACTAGCCCAAGACTTTGGACACAGAGAAAGTTCTATCTTTTCATTCTTCAACTTGGCCTTCCAGCAGCTATCATTTAAAGGTAAGAAAGAATAGGAAGCAATGTCATCTACAAAACTCTTAAGTAACCTTTCTTATCAGACTACTTTATTGGTATAATAAAAGCGGTGCCTTTCCAAACCTACTGTACGTCTGTTAAACGTGGAGACACATGCATAATTTTTAAAGTGCCTTCACATGTTCCAAAGTAAGACCTTTACTATATGTTATACAAGTGATCATATACACCAGCTGAACGTTTATAGAACAGTTCTGGTAAGCCAAACGTGACGTTTCCAGAGCAAGAATTAATCAGCGTCCATTCTCAGGTAGAAATTTACCTGCTAGACTGGTCAGACGACGGTCGTGGCGGCAGGGGTTCCACGGAAAACAACTCCTCACTGCCCTGCATGGCGTCGATGCTGGTGCTAGCCAGAGTAAAGGGCGCGGTGGGGCGTGCGATCCCCATTCTGACGGGGACGATCAGCGACTCCGCCACGTTGCACAGCTCCTCCACGGCGTAAGGCAGCAGTGCCTGGAACACTCGCTTGCATTTCCCAATGGGCTGCGGAATGAAGTTGCTGAAGCAAAAAGGACAATATTGGAATCTTTTATGAATCCTTTCATATACAGTGTTATCTTTTTCACAAAAAATTTATGCAGAACACTATGAAAGTCGAAATCAAAAAGAATGCCTTACTTTTTCTTTTTGGACGAAGCCATTTCCACACTAAGAATGACAAAAACTCTTGCCACTGAACGCAAAAACCTCATTGTCACAGCGATGGCCTCTTCCCGACGCCCAGGCGTGTATTTGTTTTGGAGTTCTTTCACTAGGGTACCTAGCAGAGTATCTAGAAGCTTTAAAAAATTATAATCAGTCAATTAATGTTGACACACTTTAAAAGATGTTTAGACATTCATGAAATAAAAAGTTCTAACACCTTTTCACAGTCTCAAAATAAATTTACGCAGAACTTTTACAAAGTCGGTGATTAATCTGTGCCATATGCCTACCACGGTGCTTGACCTAGAAGTCTCAAATGTCTGATTTCTCGTTTTCAGACTCATAGTCCTATGCACGGCACAGCAATTAATACTTAGAAGGACAATAAAAATACGTCAAGTCCAAGGAAAATGTGTTTCACTTATTACAGGGTGCTTACTGAAGCAGCAACGTAGACTCAAGTATTTACATTAATAAACTCATAATCCCAACCCTCTCACTTAACCTTTATTACTACTTTCTAGTCTAATTTCTATGCGTGGTCTATCATATAGGTATTAATTACAGAGAAGACCCAATTTCATGTGATTTTCTTTTTTTTAAATGTTACTTAAAATAGCCCTTATTTTTAAATTGCTACATTACATTTCAGTAAGTGGATTAACTGTAATTTGATTCATCAGTCCACCATTATTAGATCCATAAAATATTTCTATTTTTTAATTTTATATCATTCTGTGACATGATTTTCTCTCTCATATCATAAATTATTTCCTTAGGACAAGTTCTGAGGGCAGTGATACTTTTATGGCTCTTGGCATTGCTAAGCTGTTTTCCAAAAGAGGACCAAAGGCCATGCCATCCCACAGTGCTTTTTACTATAACCTCACCAGCACTGGGTTTTGTGCTTGTTATTCTCTTCTAATTCCACAGTAAAGAAGGAGTTCTTAAGAGTTTGTGCTGAGTTACTATCGATTTTGAACAATTCTCTCAACGTTTTTATACTATTGTGTTTTTCACACATTTTAGGAATTCATTTAGAATGAAAGGAGCTTCTGCTGTTAAGTGAGACACTGAAATCACCCCCCAAATTCCATTCCCCTTAATGTACCGCTGAATTAAAGCTATGAGTGCTTCTTAGTTTTAACTACTTAAATTGTAGGGAAACATCCTTTTTATGTGCTTGTAAATAACCGTTCAAAGGACTTACCAAGATGTCTGCTGTGCACTTGACTATAAGGCAGTGAGTGAAGCAGTCCAGCCGAATCGTGCCACTTTGCTGGTTGAGGTACACTTGCTCTTCTGGCAAAAGATGGCCTATCCTACTGCTGGCACTCAGGCTGGATGAGGAAGGAAAGACAGAATGCACTGTGATCGCCTACACTAATATGGGAAATACATGAATCTTAAAAAAAAATTAATGAATACATACGGGTCTTTATTCTCCTGTGACCCAAACATAATCATAGACTTTAATGCATTCCAGTCCTGCAGAACACGCTCCAGTGCGAGCTGGGCAAACCTTGGGGGCTCTAAATCATGATCAGGCATATCTGAATCTAAAGAGAAAAAGAAATTGTGGCTAGGACAAAAATGAACATCTGCTTTTCATATGTGTCATAACTGTAAAATCTATTCACCTTCGGGATTGGCTGTTTTTCGGTTGCGATCCTCCCTGATCCGAGGAGGTCTGTACTGGCAGTGCTCCACCGTCTGCCTGGCCACCGTCTGCACTAAGAAGAGTAGGAGGTGCTCTCCCCTGCAAAACAGAGCCCTGCTGTGAGGTAAGTGTGTGTTGGGGCGGGGAGTAGAGACCACTTAGATGTGCTCTGCGTTTCCAACCTCATTTACGTCCTACAAAGCCCACTTGCCTGCTGTTTGGCAGGGTGACCAGATTAGTAGCAGTGAGCAGGCGATAAAGCAGATCAAGACGAGCAGATTTCTGTCCAGCAATTAGAGTTTTACATTTACATTTCTCCCAACAATCACAGTAGGCTGTCGGTGATGTTCGTTTGAGTCTAAAAAGAATTCACACACAAGTACAAAAACTTTTTTAAAAAGACAAAGATCTATATTGAAATTATGGAGGCATAACTCACTGAAACCAAACAAAAGCCTTGTTAATTTTGAAATACAAAGTGCGACTTTTAACACACATAACAAGAAGGATCACTTACTGGTAAGAAGTCTATAAAGCAACACTAAGCTCTCCTGAGAAGGGGTGTGTTGTAACCGACTCAGGTATAGTCACTTCCTCTGGAATGTCTTCCCTATTTCCCCACAGGCCCAATTCAGTTTCAGTGACTTTCCTACATACATCTAAAGAACCCCCAAACCCTTATGGGCAGACATTTCTTGCTTGTGTCCTCTACCGGACTGTCAACTCTGTGAGGACAGGGACAATCCTGTCCACCATTACCATAGCTTCTCACACAGTGAGTGTCCTCAGCAAGCAATGAATGAACAAAGATTATCACTTTCAGATGTTTAAAATAAGACAAACAGCCAAAATTCTTGTAATGAAAATCATAAATAAGTATCCATACAGTACCTATAATAATCTTCCACCTGTCCTACATATTCATTTTAAACCAGAATAGATGGTTTTCACAAACCAATTCCCTCAACGACAATTATCTAGGCACCTGCAGCAGTTACAGCTGATGAGACTCTGAAGCACACGGCGAATGTCAGTGCTAGGGTATGTTACTGCTTCTTAAACCTGTGAGAACAAACTAGTCACGGTAAATATACTGCTGAATTGAAAGGTTATTACATTTAGTTTATGACGTAAATGAAGCACAGGCCAAACATTCACTATGATTTCCTTAATGCGATTTCCTGCTACTTAAACCCTGCTACAGGGGACCTAAGTCTTTGGCCGGAGCATACAGACAAAATCATCCTATAGCTGTATCTCAAAAGATTAATCTGATCCTAGTCACAATGTATGATCACATTTCCTGTGCATACTAGCCTACTTTTATTTAAAGAACAAACATTTATCTCACAGGACACTTTAAACCAAGAACCATGTTTTAACATATAAACTGGCTTAAAGAGGGCAAGTTGATAAAACCTCTGCTTTCTAAATCATGAAACAAAATATGACCTGGTATAAATTATTTCCATGTAGAAATACGAACCCAAGCAGCTTATAATATTAGAGTAAACAAGATTGTACTCACTTGCAATCGTGGCCTTTATGACAAACCCTTGCACACTCCGTGCAACAACAGAGAGACTCCAGCAAGCCACAAGTTCGACACTCAAAAATATCCTAAATTAAAAGAGTATACTTAAAAAGTGATATGTATGCCTCATCATAGTAATTATTTCTGGTATTTTCTACAACAATTCAATCATAACGACAGCAGAGCAAAATTAATGTGCTCTGGAAACAAAGTCACAGAAAGGTACATCGAATACACATTTAACAACATCAGACAAAGGCAAATCAGGTATTCCCAGTAGGGCAAGATTAATTTACATCATCCAGAAAAAAAGGATTATAGTTATAAAATTTATATCAAGAGCTCTGGATTGGATTACACTACCCAGTCAAGATTTCTAATTTTCATGACATAATTAAGACTCAACGCCTCTGCCTCAATTATTTAGAACTTCAATAAAAATTAATTTTCTTTGGAGAATTTTATAACTCAGAGTAACATGAAATATTAGACTTGCAATCCCAAGCTATAAACTCTAACTCTAGTGACGGTCACGGGGAAAAGAAAACTGAAGACAGCATAAATACAGAGAAGTGGGAAGCAGCTAACCTGGTTAATGTGCTCTGCTCCGGTCCACGTGAAACTGCAGGTGTCGTTACAACACAAGACGTACAAAGGGGAATCATCAGGGTTGGTACCTGATGGGCAAACCATTCCCATAAATACGTCTTCCTCTTTTTCACTGGAGGATACTTCAGCTAAAAATATTAAAGAAAGGACTTAATCACAGCCATCTACTACTTTCCTCAAATGGAAAAGCTCTAACATTTACAGAGTATAAATCAGAAACTACCATATATTAATTTAAAAAACTGATGTACAGAGTCACCATGCAAGTAAATCCAGCCAATTCTGGTGCAAAGTAATGCAAAATATAACACTGTCATAACCACATAAGAGGACAATACAAATGCACCACACACGGGCCACCCAGTCCTCAGCTCTGAACTGTGCACTTAGTATTCAAGGCCTGGCTCTACTGAACAACGTACAGACAATCACACCAACTATTTATAACCAGTATCTTAAAGAGGATAACTACGTTAATCTTTCAAAGAATGGATGACAGGAATCGGTGTTCCTTAAAATTCTTTCCATTAAGCATGAATTCCAAGTCAAAACAAAGAACAAGAAGATATCTGGCCTATAATTTCTATAAAATTTTATTACTACCACCATTTTAACTACTGGCAGCTTTTATCTATAATCCATCTTTATTTTCAAAAGATAGGTTATTACACTGTACATTATGGAAACTTTTTGAAATTTAAGAAATTTATACCAGCTGCTTTTTGATGGAAAGTTAGGAGATATAATACACTTGAAATTTCACACAGAAACATGTACACAAAATAATTATCTTGATAGTTTCTAATCACCTCTAATTTCCATATACAGAAACTAAGTTTGAATAATTATGGTGTCGTGTGCACAGAATAGAATCTACTCGAGTTAAAAAACAAACAACTCATTTGCGGCTTGGAACCCCTTACCTTTGGCAATCTTCTGGGCTGTTTCTAAGATGGTGATTGCAGCAGGATAAGCTCGGCCACTTACAGCTGACATGAATGGGGTCATCCCTCTTGCATCCCTAAAGTGATAAAAATTACACATAAAAATATTAATGATCAATTACTTTTCCTTACTGATTGTAAAAGAAATACATGTTCATGATAAGACAAAAACTAGTTATTTTAAAAAAATTTATTTTTAGAGAGAGGGGAAAGGAGGGAGAAAGAGGGGGAGAGAAACATCAATGTGTGGTTGCCTCTCATATGCCCCCTACTGGCATATGAGAGCCTGCAAGCCAGGCATGTGACCTGACTGGGAACTGAACCAGAAACCCTTTGATTCACAGGCTGGCACTCAATCCACTGAGCCACACCAGCCAGTGCTAGTTACGTTTTGTTAAATAATGTCCCATCACTCAAAGAAAATCACTGGTGGTTATTTTCTATTCTCATTTTATCTCACTTAAGAAAGAAAGCCACCTCTGTTGACTCCTTATCTCCTTATTTCCCCTTCTTAGTCTTTAGTGACACTATAGACCAGCAAGGGCTCTGGAGTCAAACTAATACTTTTTAAACGTGGGGACAGGAATGGACTCTATTAACACTATTTTGACAAGGATTAAATAATTAACTTAAAAAGCATTTAGCACAATGCTTGTGAAATAATATTTACTCAATAAATGTTACCTAGTATTATTATGCATTTTCTCTTAAACACACACCTTCAATACTCTCTACCAAATTTCTAATCCCTCCTGGAATTTCCAAGGAGGGATTCCAACCCCACCCATCTGTGCCTCCCTCTCTTATCCACCATAGCAACTACCTCTTCTATGAGGGTAGTACCAACATCTATACTTGTTCACTTGATAAATCTACTTGGGATTTCCCAGGGCTCCCTCCCACTCAATACAGCTAACCACTAACGTCATCTTTCTCCCCAAATCTGCTCTCTTCCTGCCTTCTCTATGTCAGCCACCAATGTCACTGTCCCTTGTAACTAAGACAGAAAACGTGGATTCTTAAGAAATCTTCCTTCTAAACCTATTTTTTTAATTTGCATCTAATCTTTTCCATTTCAACAATTCATTAGTTCAGTTTATTGTAAGTAGGCATATAAAACATAGCCTCAACTCTAGTCTCTACTGTTGCCTAGTTTAATCCTTTTTTCTTATCACCATCACACTGTTATCCTTACAACCCCACTTCTACTTCTACTACTACAGTCTAAACAAAGTCACTACTCAGGAGATTGAAACCCAAAGAATAGAGGCCAAAGTGGTGCCTTAATCTAACTTTTCAGATTCACTGGCTACTGCTCTCCTCTGACCATCCATTTTCAATTAGATAAATTGCCGTTTCTTAAAATATTTATACTTCTCCATTTCTATGTTGTTGCTCACTCTTCTCCCTATCCATTCCTTGTGATCCTACTCAAACTTCATCTTCATAAAGCTACCTACTACAGAATAAACACACTTCTCCCTTCTGCTTACTCCAAAATATATGTGGGTCCCTCCTACCCCAAATTAACATCTCAGTTCTGGAAGCAAGACACAGACCAGGGGTGGGATTCCAGCTGTGCCACTCACTAGTTTTGTAATCCGGGCAAATTAATTAACCTCTGTATTTTCAAACATAAAGTGGGGATAATATCACCTATTCCAGACAGTTATTGGTAGAATTAGAAGAGTTAATGCAAGAAGCATTTGGTGCCGATAATGGCTAATTGTCATTAAAATGTTTATTGTTAAGAATTTGTAAAGAAAGATAAACAATCATGCTGAAAGCAGGGATATAATCTATTAATGGTTAAGGAGCATTTACCACAGAATACTTATTCAAAAACTCTACATAATCTCACAATGCAGTCTACAAGCCAAAAAGATTTCCAAAGAAACCATCAGAACCACCCGTGTGGTTTTAAAATACAGGATCCAGGCCCCATCCCAGACCTACGGAGTCAGGCTCCTGGTGTAGAGCGTGGGGGAGAATCTGTATAATTTTTAAAGTTCTCAGGTGACAGTGATAGAACTAATTTGTGGATTCACATTTGAAAATAATAAAATACTGTGATCTTTTTAATATATACGCACTCAGATGAAACTAACCTAAAATCATTGTATATTCATTTAGTGTACACTATATTTTATGGAAAAGGCACTTTCCACTGAAGAGCGCCTAGTAACAGAGGAAATACAATGCTGGATTCTGATAAATTATTTTAAATTCACATAAGGTAACTGTTGTCATACACTGCAAGAAGATCAACTTAACTTAAAAGGAGCTAAGCTAAATCATCTTATCAAAAGCATATTAAACTTCTTACTTGGCAGAGAGCAGTTCCCGTAGATACGGCTGCAGAACAACACTGTCACATAACAATTTTAATATGAAATGAGCATTGGCCTTTCGATCCTTGGATTCTACTACAGACGGCTCTGTGGAAGGACCTGTAATTAAGCAGAGCCACTGGTAACAAAACAAGAGTAAACTAGACAGAATAAAAGAATATTCTGAAATAACATACTACATCTATTAAATAAGCCACCAGAAAAATATTCTAGTATTAGTAATAAATTAGTAACTTCATGGGAGAGAATTTTAACGTATTTTAACATATTTTACAAGTGTCAACTGATGAAATGTATGTACATGTACACCAAAATTTCACGGACGTATGGAAGATAATTCAGAGAATTAGATGTTTTCAAGCCAAGGAAAGTCACCTTGAGATAAAGCGTAGATGTGTAAAACTTATTTCCGAAGGGAGTTCTTTTATTTTCCAAATGCCTAAAGCGAACAAAATATGAGAGATTCTCACCTGGAATGGTGGAGGTGCTTGGTCCTTGACCGGTGCCAGTGGCTGCTGTGGTAAGAGATCCCACAGCAGGGGCCAGGATAAAATCAATGTCACCATCTTTCAGTAAACAGAACAGCAGGATGTATATCATTACAGGCAACACAGCCCTAACACGCTCTTTTAACTGGCCTTAAGGCTCTTCTGCACAAGCCAAAGGACAAACCGGACAGAGGTTTAAGTGTGCGCTTCTTTCCCTAGCTATAAGAGAAGGAATCTCCTGGGTAATTCACTGACTTGTCTCGACATGTTACTAGGTAGCTCCTTAACAATATGGAAACATTTCAATAAAAGATACCTGACAAGAGTTTCTAGAATTTTAATTTTCAAATTACAAACCCCTTAAACCAAATCCTTGTAACTAAATTCATTATAATACACATTAGGCTACTTTAAAATTTCAGATTTCTCAATATTCCATTAAATGCTCAATTTCTTTTCTTTCATAACCTTGTCTTTTGGTTAAAAACTAAATAAAATGACACCTTACCAGGATCCATTGCGGGAGGGTCAGGAACCCAGCTAGGGGGCGCTATCGGGGGTGAGACTGGATCCTGATGGTCACTGGACGAGGCTCCAGCTTCGTGTCTACCCAAACCAGCTGCTCTCAAGGACCGTCTCATCATTTCCCGCAGTCTCAAACTAGAAGAACGCGGACAAAACCAAAACTCACTACCATGACCAAAGGTAATGAAAAAGGTGCACAGAACTTCTCATCTGAGATCAAAGTCTGTTCTACAAGCAAATAGTCCAGGCAAGGGCAGTGAAGTACAAATGCCAATTCTGGAAGCACAGAATAAGTCAGTGAGGAATAAAAACAAAACTGAGGGCTCCTAGTACCCAGGTCAGCATTAAAGCCACTGTATTAAGCTCCCACACAAACTTAAGCGCAGGGAACAAAAGTTGTGGTGAGGTTTAGAAAATAATCTTTTATACAGTTAAGACAAATAACAGCTGAATATTGAAACAAAAAACTTTTCTGTCCTCTTTATAATCAGTAAGAAATAAGTTTAGTAACAGATATCAACGAACAGACTGATTAGCACAAAACTAGCAGACACTGGTTTAGTCCACTAAAT
This sequence comes from Trachops cirrhosus, assembly GCA_028533065.1. Lineage (NCBI taxonomy): Eukaryota > Metazoa > Chordata > Mammalia > Chiroptera > Phyllostomidae > Trachops > Trachops cirrhosus. The sequence continues at coordinate 101,005,037 of CM052544.1, forward strand.
CCCTTTTCTATGATCTCAAAAGCAACTGAACTAATATCCACAGAATAAGTAGTTTCAAAACAAAGACCAATTTAGATTTATTTTTTTATACAAAAAGTTTTTTTAACAGTACATCTTGCATCCCAAGTAAATTAATGAAGGAAAATGGAGCTTGTAAAATGTGTTGTTGGATTAATATCTGGGCGTAATATTTTTTTCTCCTGCTATTAAAAAAATACTGCACAGGTGTGCACATCACTAAAAGAAAAAGAAATATTCATAAACACAGACCTCGTTGGGAAACTGGTAACTACCTACACAAAAATCTATACCGCTAAATAACAGCTTACAAAAGCTACAAAATTAATACAGTAAGAATTAACAGCAATTAAAAGAGAGCACATGAGACTAATCCCTTCAACTCAGACACAATTTTAGAGCTTCTAAATGAAAGAGTAAAAATTCAATTTTAAGGGCCAGGCAACACATAAGGGATTTCATTCTTCCTTGCAAGTTTAATCCCCAATATATGACATTTCTGATGTAAAAAAACCTAACACCTTACCAGGTGAGCATTATTATGTCTACAAATAAGTAACTTAGATTTTTATTAATATTTGAATCCTAATTATGATTATTTAATCTGAGAGTAATTGTGTTTTTCCATAGCAATATGTTTTCAATTTTATAAGGAAATTTCTATTTAAAGCATTTACAAAAATTTCATTTAGAGGCTACTTTCAAGAACTGCCTATTTTATAAGTCTTTTGCATAACAATGTATCTCTGGAAACAGAAACATTCTTTGGAAGACTTTGCTATAAATTTTAGTGTCTCAAATAGTATCTTAGTTATTATAACATTCACTATTTAAAAATACCTACAGTTAATTTTTATGTTATCAATGTCTTCTCTCTCCCAATTTAGAAATCTGAGTTTAAGAGTTTTAAAATGGGGAGGGGAGCAGGGCACAGTGATTATTTCAGCTGAAGTCACATTTCTGTCCGAAGACATCACCCACAGAGAAGGCAGGCTCCTTACCAGTGACAGCACACACCAGGGTGACTGTCCACACTGTGATGCTCCTATGCAATTTCAATTAGACTCAACATAGACCCTTAGCGTCCTGAATGTACCTTACTCAACCACACACAGAAAGAAAAAAAATCAGCTATAATTGGGAGGCACTGCAAGTAACCTGAAAATAAATGCATGTTTTGGGCTCATCAAGAAGGCGGCTTAGACCAGGTTCACAAACTCTACGCCTTCTGGGCCCAGGTGATAAAATAAGTAGAGGAAAGAGCAGTCAGGTATAAGAAGTAGGAGTAATGGCAAACTAGCAGTGCACATGCTCACCTAAAGACATTCAAATTTTAAAGAAAAAAAATTTAACATTGCACAGGCCAAACAAAATATATGTGAGCTACTCTCCAAACTCTAGCTTAGAGTAGATTAAGAATAAGTGAAGGTAAATGGAGACCACAGTCTCATCTTGAACTTGCAAACTCCCAACTTTGTTGTAGTGGTGTAGTCAATTCGATATTAAATGAGGGGACCATTCCTTGTCATTAAAAAAAGTTGTCCTTAACCTCTTTTCTTCATTAGGTCTTGGAAACATTTTTAAGTACAATGCCCAGCTCCTCATATAGATTCTTTAAAAACAAAAACAAAAAACAAAAAAAAGAAAATTATTCTTCAAGATGTTGTACACAATTCATGAAGATTCACCTGTATCCTCAGTGGCTGAGGACAGTACTGAGGAGATACCACCTTGGCTGCTAAGGTTCAGAGTTTTGACATTTCTTCGTATAGGCTTGCCTGGAAGTCATCGTATTTTCTGACAATATGGAAGAATTCAAGGATGATGTAATTTCCTCTTTGTAAGCACGTTATATCCATGCTACAGAAGCCTTAGAATCCAGTCATGTTCAAACATACCACTGTGACAAAAAAGCGAAGGTCATGTGTCTTCCAGATTAACAATCTCTAGAGTACATACACCTGCAATCAGATGCATCAATCAAGCTTTCCACTAAATCTGCCCTTTGTACTCAGGAACTATTGAGTCACATAACAAAACTTCTGAGTCAAATCATCATTTGAAGGCATTTAACAGTACTCCAGTCAACAATGAAATCGCATCAGTTTTGAGCTTACAGCTCATGAATCCCAGCCTGCATACTCATCAAGGGGCATCGCCTAGAAAATCCATTGTGGGCTAGAGGAGGGTTTCACTTCAGTGAAGCAGTCTGTGGACTTCCTACTGCCCGGCGTGGATAATAAGACTCCTGTGCTTTCATCTGTTCAATCGGCAGCCCTGAGTTTGAACTGGGTAAGAGCACTGCAGTGAAATCTTCGGCAAATGCCTCAAAGGAGCTTACTCTGCAAATTATTTCTGTGAGCAACACATCACCCACTCTTGAAGCTCCTTTTAGTCTTTGCCTTCAAAATAATCCTTATATGAAAAAAAGATGCCGCCAGCACTGGCATCGGACCAACCATATCAGAGTCCAACTTGATTTGCACCTGTATTCTCCCTGAGGAAATGAAACACCTGAATTTCTTCATGAAGCATTTAAGTTGCTCTCCATTTTTAATCAAATACTTTGTCTGCTTAGTGTAATCCTAAACAAATAAGCTGGTCATCATTTCCATTTTGTATAGTCTATATAATGTTTTTGTACTGTTTTAAATTATAATTTGGTCACCCAAAGAATAGTGTTTGATAAATCTCACCTGAGGATGTTTCTGAACCTGGGAAGCTATAAACCTGGTGCAATTTTAGAGGAATCATTTTTAAAGGGACAGTTGAATATGGAACAGAAAACAGGCAGAAAACCTCTCCACCCTGGCTAGACTTTCCGACGACCACATCAGCACAGTGATGTGATAGTATCTGTCAAGTATCCAAGAATTCTGGCTGTCGGGTCTAATGTACTTGTGCTTTTTCTTCAGGAGAACAACTATACCCTGAATTCTCTGTATTTGTCACCTATTCAAACACCTAGAAATTTTTAACGTGTTATTTAGCTTTGTCCATCCCAAAACTCAGAAAGCCTGAAAATCGGTAATACCAAACAGCCCTAAGACACACCAGGTTTTCGCTGCCTCCCAGATCATTAAGACATCTGAGAAATTGACCTAAATAAGCTATTTGGAAACAAAAGATTGAGGTTCTTTCAATTACTGTTATTAGTTGTTCTCCAACTAAAGAAAGTAACTTCCTAGGAAACAAAAATGATCAATTTAAAACATATTCAAAGACTCAAGTTTGAAGTACTTGTTTAAATTATCACAAATTTCTGAAGCATCCTAGGCCCTACTGTTGTTCTACGCTTAAATTCTGAATAGAATTACCAGGTGTTTTTCCCAGGGTGCTACTGGGAGGAACAAAAACAAAATGAAAGGACCCATCAATTCATGCATATGGTAAGTAAGAGATACATTTTTTTTCCTGCACTTGGATTTTCTTCCGCCAATTAAGCTTTCCTGGTAAAAATCACATTACCTTCGGCTACTCGACGATCCAGCCCGATTACCCGGGCCGTTACTCGAAACAACTGATATTGCATTTGCAATGGCCTCAACAGCAGAGAGCCTTTCAGCAAATGTATTTCTTTCAGAGCGCTCTGCTTCTGAAACGTAAGAGAAAAAATTAGGATCAACTTAAACTTCAAAAGAGATCAGGTATGTGCAGGCCACTGAATGCTAAACTGCTATGTATTTTAGTGCTCTGATTCATACACCAGAAATAACTAATAACTTAAATTTTCCTCCCTAGAACAATAAATGCCTAAGCTAGACTGAACTATGAACTTTAATGTATGAATTATTTCTTTATTCTGCCTTACGTTTCAACCCCAAAAAGATCAAAACTACGGTTATTCGTAAGTAGAATGAAGCACAGCTCTCACTACCAAGGAGGAAAAAGATCCACATATCAGTACCTCAATCTTTGTTTATTTACTGCTCACTCAAACCACTATTCAAAAATGTGGCTACCAGAGTATCACTGGCCGAATTCAAAATAAGAAAAAACATTAAGAATTACACAGCTGCACTTTAGGTTTTCAGTTTCCCCCTTCATTCAGCAATGAAAAACCTTAAAGCAAAAACCCCTATTTACTTTTCCAAAAACCTCTAACAGCTCATTAGGTTACTTTCCCCTCTGCATTTTGAAAATTGGAATAAAGATTGCCTTAATGTAACTCCCTTTCACTTGCTAAATAATTCTCATGGCAATAAAAATCACCTACAATTATAAAATCAGTAAAGGTCATTAATTATCACACACAGAATTTGTATATATCATAGAGAACAGAACTCGACAACAAAGCACATCAATAAAAATTTTACTTGCTTATGTCATATGCTCATCCTAACAAGAGGAAAGGAACTTTTACCTTCTGAGAATGTAAAAACTCCTAGATTTTATGAAACAAAGTACCATAAATTCTTCATAATGATTAACTTCTTTCCTTTAATCGCTGTTATACTTTCAAAATTGTCAAACTCCTAAACACTTCAATATAGTTTTTAATCTCACCCTCTTCTTCTTTAGTTTCCTTATTGCTGGTTGGAAAGCACACTGATACACAAGCATGCAAAATATTTCGATTTCCATCACATCGGTGGCTGATGAATGTCTGCAGCACCTGTAGGTTCTGCTCCAAGACAACCGCTTGCTCAAGGTTCATAAGATACTGTCGACAGGCCTCATAGTCACAGCGGAGGATGTGCTGCATTAAGGTCTGTTTCTGTGCGCAAATTAGGGAAAATATCTTCAATAAACCTGAGTAACATTACGCACGTCAAAAATTTCTCATGGCCAACACAGTAATACAATCAGCTCTGCAAATAAGGACGATTTCAGGTAGCCTGGCAAAAGGAGCTGAACTTAAGGGTGCCCTTTAAACACGGTACACAATTGACAGGCATGGAAAACAGTGGGTACATTTTCTGTACAGAACCAGTAAATATTTTCAGCTTTTGCAACTAACTTGACTCAGGCTGTCGCAGGAAAGCACCAATGTACAATGCGAAGCGGAAAGGCAGTAGCTGGAGTTGGCCTGCAGGCTGTATTTTGCCAACCCTTGGTTCACATTATATACAGGGTGGGGCAAAAGTACTGGTTTACAGTTGTGAGGGTGCAAAACACAGCTTATCCTTCTATTATTATTTATTAATTATTGCATTATTAATTAGTGCATTATGAACTGTAGACCTACTTTGCCCCACCCCATATATATAACAAGTACCAAATTAGAACCCTAATTAGTAGTTAACCAATTAAGCAAAGGATATACCTTTCACTTCAAGCCTACTCACACCCTCTTAAAGGTTGCACCACACTGTGGTACCTAAAAACCAAAACCTTCAACTTCGCAGAAATCATGACACAAGCAAGGGCCCCCTCAAAGGCCACAATGAATGTAGTTCATTATCAAAGACATGGTAGTACTGATAAAGCATAGAATGTATCATTCATTACCTGAGAAACAGCCTGCTCTAGACTCAATACTTGTGTCCTCGCCCCCTTCTCAAAATTCAAATGCTGAAAATTGAAATGCTCCAATCCAATGTGACGGTGTTTGGAGTTGGGACCTTTGGGAGGTGGATTAGGTCACCAGGGGGAGCCCTCATGAGTGGGACTAATGCACTTGACAACACCTGAAGGAAGCAGAATTCCCTCCCCCCACCACATGAGGGTAAAGCAGGCCCTTACCGTGCACCAAGTCTGCGTGCCTTAATCTTGGGCTTCCAGCCTCCAGAAATGTGAGAAATGTTTCTGTTGTTTATAAGACAACAGAATGTACTAAACCACAGCAAGAACATACTGAAGAGTTTAAAAATGAACTTCTTTCAGAATGTAAAACTATGGTTATGGGATATTTAATGGAATGAATATAAAGCACTCGTTTTGGAAAACAAGTCATGTTGTTCATTTTAACTAGAATTAGAAACTGCTGGAAGAAAGCAGGTGGGGAAAGAATGTGTGGAAATACAAAGGGGAGAGAGAAGAAAGATGCAACTGAACAACCTGCCACCTCCCCATCCCTCCCCCAACCTCGTGGGAAGGAGGAGCGTGCAGGATGGAGGTGAGGGACAAAAGAAACTGTGTTCGGGACCCGCCCACGTGAGATGGGCCATTCTGAATGTGGAACTACGACTCTAAGGTGACCCCATAAACTGCAGTCTCCGGTTCGAGAGTACAAGTGGGGCCACATACAACTAACCTCGAAGTCAAGTGACATACGTGCATTAATCAGCATGCTGATTATGTCCAGCAGGCTGATAGGGAAACACGCTCAAGTCTGTCTAAAGAACAGGAAGCACACTACTTTTAAAGGTAATGAAAATCAGGATGTTCTGCTGCACACCGCTGTGATACAGAGTATCTTCAAGCAATTTTCCTAGGAGCAGCTACTCTTCAAGGAACTTCCATGGCCAACCTGCTAGACTGGACACGTGCTCTCAGAACTGAGAGTATCAATACCACACTTACTCTGTTACAAGCAAAAAAAATTATTCTGCATCACTGTATGTTGTCCTTCTCATTATTCTTATAGCAAAATGCCAGGAGAGTTCACTAAAAATAATTCTTGCAAGTCTACTATGCACCAAGCCCTAGTCACTGTCGTACAAAGATAAATGACACACTTTATCCCCTACACATGGAATGAAGACACATTTTATCTTTACCCTTGAGATGCTGACGAAGTGCAGGGGTCACAGAATCAAATGCCTACACAAGCATTTAAAATAATATAAATGAGTGGAGGCAGCTGGATGTAAAAAAGATAACACAACCTGTATAATAAATAAATGGCAACAACATTTAGACTCGGAGCAATTCCAAGCAGTGGGAACTGCCAGAAACTGCAGAGACCAAGACCACACTCATCCTAGTTTTCAGTCTCTCGTGCAGGTTCCTCATCGTCTTCCTGGCATTTAAGTGCTGGGACTCCTCTCCCCCGACTGAGTCCTTAGACCTCTTCTCTTCTCCTTAAGCTTGGTAATATCACTCATCATTATTCCTTTAACTATCAAAGATACACTGACAACTCCTAAGTGTATTTCTCTAGCTTGGTCCCCTCTCTCTTCTGGTCTTTGGAACTCCATGCACCATCTCCTCCTGGATATCTGACAGGCGTCTTAAATCAAACACGTCTGAAACCAAACTCCTGACATCACACCCCACCTTCGAACCAGTCTTCGTCTCCGTAAGTGGCAGTTTCATTTTCCCAAAACCTTCTGCCCTCCTGCTTCCTACATCTGACACCCTATATTTAGCCATAAGCAAATCCTGTTGGCTCTACCTTAAAACACACGTAGCACACCCAGAATCTCATCACTTCTCACTCATAACTGCATCTCCTGGGCAAAGCCGCCATCACCTCCCACCCAGATTATTTTAACAGCCTCCTATTGGCCTCCCTACTTCCCCCCTGCCCCCCTGGTACTCTCAGCATGTAGCCTCTCTAAGTCAACCCAGGTCAACCTCTGCTCAAATTGCTCAGTCACTTCCAATGGTGTCACCTCAGCATCTGACAAGGACCTCAACAGCAGCATATTCAACACGGAACTCCTCCTCCTCCCTCCTCCCATCTGTTCCCCCTTCTCTGTTTCCTCTCCACATCAACCCCACTCACATCAGAAGCTTTCAAACTTTATAGTTTCCTCTTTCTTCACAGCTCTCAAATCTACCCACTCTTCCTCATTTCCGAGAGTTCAAGCTTACTTTGTTTCTCACCTGGATAACTACATTTGCTTTTTTATTTGTCTCTGAACTTCTGTTCTCTGTTCACTGCTAGTCTTCGTTGTGAAAGCCAACTTAAATTCCTTCTCCTAGCTTTCAGGGGAACTCCCACAACCCTAAGGTTAGTACATGAGACACCTAGTGCCTTTCTCCAGACTTACCAGTGCCACTCACTAACATCTGTGAGCCCTACCTTCTGGCTCTATCAAAAGAAGGTACGAATTCTCCCATGCCTGAGATAACACAGCCCACCTTCACCTTGTGTCCAGGAGACTCCTATCTGATTATTCAGAGCTCTGTGCAGGGCACTGCCTCCTCAGAGAAGCCTTCTCTACAGTCGCAGTGTCCGTCCCCATACTGTGCGTGCCTTGCTCAAACACTTGAATGACATGTAATCACTGATTCACTCATCTCTCTTGTCCTAATAGACTATTAGCTCCTGCAGGGAGGGGCAATGAATGATCAATCTATCAACTGGACTCATCAGTTGTCTTGTGAATTCAAATACCAAGTAGTTTCGAAAGTCACATTACCTCTACAGCCATGATGATAATAGCAGCTTTCTTTTTGATTGTTGAGTTGGCAGGAAGATTTATTAAAGAATGTACACCCATTCCAAGGCTACTAATAGGTGGAAGATCAAGCCAATCAGGATCCCTTATTCCTCCCATGCAATCTTTGGCCATTGGGTAGATAGTACCATTTCCATCTCGAAGAATAATAGGAGACTCCTATAAACAGAGTGGAAATAATAAAATTTGCTTACCAATCAAAACTGTATCTCTGATTTTTACAATAGTTACATATTTATTTTTAATTGGTTTTACATATATATTACATATATATTAGTTAGTAATAATGACCAAGTAAGAAACCTAGTATTCAAATGTGCTGAAAATTCTAAATTCTTCAACTGTTAGTTAATAATAAGCAAACTAGAACCATTTACTTCACAAAAATGACAACGTTCTCATATCACTTTTCAAAAGCAAAAAATGCCTCTGTACCTGCCCAGCAGTGAAAATGGCTACACTCCTCTCATTCTGACCAAGGAAAGCAATGCTGCTTGTAGGGAAATTATTCTCCTGCTCTGCTTTTCCTGTAGCAAGATCAAAGATACAGTACCGTACCCAATTTCCAGTCTTCAAAACAGCATGCACACCTTCAGAAACATAGAAAAATAAATTATTGTATGTCTTTATAGTACTCTCTGATGAATACTACCGAACTTTGACTTCTCTGGCCACATTTGTAAATCAGTTCCAACACATACATGTTATTCTATTACATTGCACGCAGGGAACAGAAACTGTCAAATGCCTCAAACCACTTTAATCTGGCATTTGCTGCGTGAGTGCTGAGGAGACAGAGTATGGCTGTTGAAAAACTTAAAGAATCTCTACCTTTAGAATCTACATTCACTGCTAATATTTCTGTTTTTTCAGGTATGCAAAGCTTTTTAGGAGTCCTTTGGAAACAGTCAGGAACTTTCGGCGTTCCACCAGTTTTGACAACCTAAATGACACAAAAGGAATTTTGCTCTCAAATCCCGTAACATCCTCAAGGAGTCAGTCCCAAGACCCTCCCGCCGAGTGAGTCCTCCACACGTACCTGCAGCTCATCGATTCTGAGTAGCCTACAGTCCTGCAGGAGAGAAGAAGGGTCCGCATCCGAACCAGAGCTGCTCTGACAGGTGGTGCTGCTGGACGTTCCCGGGAACTTGACAGCAACATAGGCACCATCCACTTTTAGCACCTAGAAACACAGGTAAGTTCGCCAAACATTGATAATGTATGTGAAATCAACATGCAAATGGTTTTCATTGAATTAATTTAACATTGAGGAATTTAATTCTTTTTGAGTGTTCCTTCAATCATCACCAATTTGTTACATCAACATGAAGAGACCCACCAAAACTTTGTTGTTGTTATCTATTACTCAAGGCTTATCTTCTAGAGAAAAACTATCCCCCAGAGCCAGTGATTACGGTCTGTGGATGTTTAACAATCAACTGAAAAAATTAAGTATAATCCATAAAATCCTCACATCATCCTTCTTTAATAGTTTAGAGCCTGGCTATGCGAAAGAAATTCTGCAATGATGGTAATGTTCCATACTCACCCTGTCCAATATGATGGACATCAGCGGCCTGAAAGGAGCTGACCTGACTGAGGAGCTGGCTTTAATGTTACCTAATTTTACTAAAATTAATTATCCACATAGACAGCCAGGGGCTACCATATTGGACAACACAGGTATATATACAGTCAATAATGCACAGAAAAACAAGCACAGGACTTAACCAGAATACCTGAGTCCCACCTCTGCTACTTACTGCTTTTGATTTTGAGCCAGAAGAAAATACCCGCCCAAAAACTACAGTTCCACTTTGACAATCAAATGTAACAATATGAAAAAGATCTTTGTTAAATGCGTGTGGTGTCTACTCTTTCCTTTAAGTACAAACGAAAGACCATCACATTTCAGAAATTAATGAGCAACCAGGAAAACCTTTACTTTGCGGATATTCTACAACTACAGATCCATTTTCGTTTTAAGTGTTATGTGGAGAGAAAGGTGAAATTAATGACATTCGAGCTGACACAGGCTACTAACTTGGTTTCCTAGAAGGTAAGATGTTCTCCACAGAGCAGGGAAGAGAAGGTCAAAGGTGACTTAGAGTAATGAGATGTTTAAATGCTATGGAAGATGACCTCCATTAGAACTGACTCATAGTTCCAAAGAATGGACTATATCAAGAAGTAATGTATCTCCTTGCAGCTTTTCTACAAATCTAAAATTATTCCAAAATAGCATTTTTTTAAAATAACATAGCAAAAATGCTCAGAGGCATAATAATCGCCTGTTCCCCTGTCATGCACAGGGGGATACTTGCATCAGGTTACGGGATGGGACTTACAGAGATCATGGAGGGTGAGAAACAAAGCAGCTTTGAAGGAGGTGCTGATGGACACTCACCACCATACATCTGGGACAACCAATACCATTACAGTTCTGTTAGAGATGAACGCTTAGATGTTCTGAACACACCTTGCCAACAGGAACATTCTTAACATCTTCCACAAAAACGACTTCCCGAAGAGACCACTGCTCCTCGTTCACCTTCTCCTCCTCTTTGGGGGCCGGGGTGGACCGCCGTCGTTCTTAGACAACAACAAAAGGGTGAGTGCCGAAAAGAGAGTGCGAAAGAGACTTTACAGATTTCATCTAGACACATGAACACTCACTGTCAAGCGATACATAATCGAGATAGCTAAATAAAAATCAGGTGGACTACTGCTTTATAAATTGAGGTCTTACGACCAACTTCCACTTACTAATGAATTCAGAGTGAAAACCAGCCTTATCTGTTCAATGTCTAAAAAGACTGACACTACTACAACCAGCTGCAAGGAATAAGTACCAAACGTACTTTGGACCCTCAAAATTAGGGCTGAGCAAGGTTAAAAAAAAAGTGTGTTGAGCTGTTTTTAAAACTCACGTAGCTATTAAAGTCTAACTTTCAATGTCAACTGCAGAGCAACTACACTGTAAATTAGACGTATTGTGAGGAACTTTAAAAACACTCTCGGAATCTAAGAAGCAGTAGTAAGTCTAGGTTTATAAATTCTACAAATTCTGAGGAGAAGTTGTGACTGAGCCATTAGCAGTTTACAGTAACATTCTCAGCAAAGCTGGGCAGACAGCTAGCTAGTGGCAGTTACACATTTTACTTACGGGAATAAATTATAATGCTCAAACACAATAGGAACAGCCAACTCTGTAAATAATACTTTTTCATTTAAATAAAGCTGCACACACACACAAAATCAAACCAGTCGATATACAATTTATATAAAAGGTATTAAAAACGGCAGGCGCTGCCCCATCAGAAAGAAACCGAACGCAGCGGCGTGCCCAGACGCTCCGACCAGCATGCACCGCGCAGAAAACTCACTGTAGGGCATGGACGCGCTGCTGGCGATGGAGGACGCGTCGCTGCAGGTGGACGCCGGGGACGGCGGGGGGCCCATTTCCGTCTTCACTGGCTCCTGCTTACTTTCGGGCCTGAGATGAGAAATAAGATTTTCCTCATAATTAGGAAAAGGAAGTATTAGGAGCTTGTCAAATGGTTTATTTTTAAGACTCAATTTTATTCTTATATAAGGGAATGCAACATTAAACTCTTGAACAAAGCGGTTTATTTTTAGGGCTCTAGGCACTGAAAAAGGTACACAGTGCATACTTCACATTTTTAGTCCTGTTTTAAAATGGGAAAGAAATATACCACACGGAGCTATCAACGACTTGGAATAATGCTTCAGATAAGCCTTATCGAGAAACAACAATGAAAGCTGCGCTCGATTTATCCACATTGCTTCATCATAAGCCTCTAGAGTAAACAAGTCTCACATTTCTGTGAACCCAACTTGGACACAGCAATGTAGCTGAAAAAAACAAAAAGGTAAAGGCAAAGAAATGAAAAAGCCCACTAGATCATTAACTGCTTGGCGTTCAGAGGAGGAACTCTACTCACAGTGGTTTACCAAAATTTATTCTTGAACCATCTGGTGATGAAGCATCACCTGCTATAACTAAAATGAGAAATTACAGGATTAACATTAATCCTGTAACTAATCCTAGTTATTCATGAATTATACCTAAGAAAATAACTGCAGTCAACTATACAATATTCTGCAGATGGTAAAAACAAGTATTTTTACTCACTAAAGGGCAGAAGTCAATTTTTAGTCGGAAATGTATTATACAGAGATCAGCCTGGTGTGTACTATCATCAGGGTATTCTCTTAACCTAACCCTCATCTCCTTACCCCCACCTGGAACTCCCCCTGAGTTCAGAAACAGTCCACAGAAGACCAGCATTATTTTCACCAGCATCTTAGCCAAGTGCTCTGGGCAAGCACACGTGAACAGTTGCTCAGGGAAACCTCCTGAGGTTCGGAAGCCAAGTGGTCCCGACCAACCATTAGCATGCCTTTACAGTAAGTGGTTTCAATGACTTGCAAAGAACAGTGACTGACATGAAGATTATCTTCTTAGCATTTCATTTCACTTAGTTCTTTCCCTAAATTAATTAATATAGATGGCAAATTTCAAGGAAGATCTTGAACAACTTCATAAGCACAGGATTTAAAAAGCATATTCTATTGTAATCTCATTTAAACTATTTATGCACATCAAAAATATTTCACTCTTTACAAAGTTTCATAAAAAATGAAAATGTGTTCTGTTACTTCTATTTTTAGGTTAAAAAAAATCAATGAAGTTAGGGAGAAAGTTCCAAACACCAAAAACAAAACAAAACAAAACAAACCACTTTAATTAGACATAAATTACAATAGCTTTGGCTTTTTTGTTTTTTTAAAAATTATTTTATTGTTGTTCAATTACAGTTGTCTGCATTTCCCCCCGCCCCCCCACCCCAAGTAAACCCACCTCCCTCCCTTGCTTCCACCCTCCCCCTTGGTACTGTCTATGTGCCCTTTATAGTGGTTCCTGAAAACCCTTTTCCCCAGTGTCCCCTCCCCCCACTCTGGTTATTGTTAGATTGTTCTTAATTTTAATGTCTTTGGCTATATTTTGTTTGCTTTTTTCTTTTGTTTATTATGTTCCAATTAAAGGTGAGATCATATGACATTTGCTTTAGCTTTTTAAATATTCTTTTTTAAGTTATTTAATGGTGATCTGTTTCAGAATTTCAATTTGCATTTTTAACATTAAGAGGAGTAACAGCAATAGTAGTAAATTTGTAATTCTATTTGTTTCAGTACACTAAAAAATTTTGTAACTTTAAAAACCTCTATGTATAGTAAAATCCCAATCATTTATTTTAAATGTCTATAAACATTTAGAAAAAATATATAGCAAAATATTTAAAATTTTATTTCTAGGATGTGATATTATTCTTCCATATTTCTATAATGGTCACTTTTTTATAAGAGTAAGAAAAAAGTTATTTAAAAACTTCTATTGAAGTTTTTAGGTTCGTGTACCAAACAATCAAATTGTAATACACACATTTTTAAAGGTGAGTAGACGTTTCTAACAGTACAGGTGTTAAGAGCTGTATATCTGGCTCCCAAACCATAAACCAGCCCCAGAATGTGGGCAATACACAATGCAGTGGTATTTCTGTTCACATAGGCCTCCAATCTAAGAGTCTGCAAGTCCTTCACAGAACTTCCCTCCCCAGCACAATGACCTGTAAAACCCTTCCAATGACCAGGATGCAGGCAAGACTAGAAACTAAGAGGATTAGAGAGGGGGGAGGGGGGAGAAAGTTGACCTAAGGCAGGGAGGCTGGACACGTTGTTACTGCTACTCGACACCTGCACCACCTGCACCGGACAGAAAGACAAAACAAGGACAACAGAAGAGACCCACACAACACCATCATTCCGGCCATTAAACATCAAGAATAACTGTAACATACAAACATTAACCAAGCAGTGAACGGGAATTGTTGCCAATTCCTTTCCAAACTCCTGTGGATCCTAACAAGAACCCATCATTTGAGCACTTTTCTGAGTCTCTACACACCTCTAAGTCTCCCTTGATTACCCTACCCCCCCCTTCCTATACAGCACATGCTAGAAAGCACTGTAAAATCAGGATTAGTGAGGGGATGGTACTTACTTAGCTTCAGTAGTTTTGCTAGCTTTGTCCATGCTTTTCAAGCTCTCAGGAGATCTAAGTTGAAATCTACAGCTATCATTCATATTCCAAACTGACTCCATTAAGACACCAACTTTAGGAATCCCAGCACTAATCGAAAACGCAACTGCTCCAGCATGATAAAGAGGATTATTTCTCAAGCACACCTGACAAACAAAAGAAAAATCACCATCAAGATGACAAACTAGAAGTTATTTCAAAAATGTATAAAAATAGAATATATGAAAGTATATTGCTTCCTCAGTTTTCCAAATATAATCATACGTGATGGAGAGGCTGCTAAAGCATTGACTTAAAGGTCTCCATTAAGAAAATGCGCTCCCCAAAGCAGCAGGAACAATTTTATTAGCACATTTGCTGAAAATTAACTTTAACATTTCAGGCAGCAAATATTCTGACATTCTGCTATAAGGAAACAATAAAAATAGCAGAGAACAAACTAAGATCATTTAAAAAGGGAAACACAAACAAAACAATTCCGTATTTCGTCCATTTCTTATAATTTGAGTTATTTTCTTCCTTAATTTATGACACTATATAGGCTCTGACACTTCAGATCTATTGATCTTTGTTTCCCTCAGGAGACTGCTGTTTCTACAGGCCAGAAGCTTCCCTGGATAATATAAAGTTTCTCTTAAATTAAAAGAGTACATAGATGCTAGTGTTAGCAGTTAACTGAGTTCAGGAGTAAACAATCTATAAATTCTCACTGCCGGGGAACACCATGAAACCGACAACCTGCAAGGTGGCACTAACAGCAGCTCCAAAAGAGGTATGAGCATTATTTCGGGAAATCTCTCTTGATTTCTCTGGTAGCCCAATGTTACAAACATTCTGTTCAGTCGTCCAATAACTAATGATTATGTGGTACTTGACAGTAGCATATATGAAGATCATGTTTTTTGGTGCATTATAATTAAAATGACACAGAAGATGATGTACATTTGACAAGTGTGAGAACTGGAAACGCCAGCATAAAGTAGCATTTCTAGCAAAGCATAGCTGCATGTTACGAAATGCAGTTCTATAACCTCTAATGAATGGTTTTTAGAAGCTAACTTCTTGAGAATATATGTCCTGCTTTACTGAGACTTAAAGAGAATTTCATCCACAAATTTTCAGAAAAGACTGGCAGAAAGCAGAAAGCCTGAAAGTGGACCAGTAAGAAAAAGGGCTGTGACTGAAAGAAAGGGAAAGGTGGCAAGACACAGAACAGGTTTCATCAACGCCTTCTCGCAAAAAGAAATGCACAGTAAGACAGTGAGGTGTGTACCCAGGGTCTACCACATAACAAGACATGCAGTGAAAATAAAAGTTCAGCTCAGAGGTATTGTGGGTTCTGTTCCATATCACCATAATAAAGTGACTGACACAATAAAGCAAGTCACGCAATTTTTTTTGTTTCCCACAGCATATAAAAGTTTTTAATACTATATAATAGTCTATTAAGTGTGCAGTAGCATTGTCTAAAAAATATATATACCTTAGTTTAAAAATACTTTATTGCCAAAACGCTAACCGTGATGTGAGCCTGTAGGAGAAATGGTGCTGATAGACTTACTTGATGCAGAGTTGCCACAAACCTTCAATTTGTCAAAAAAAAAAAACAACCCTGCAACACAGTATCTGCAAAGCACAATAAAACAACATATGCCTATACATTTCACTCAACAATTACAACCTGTGAGTGCAGATGTGGCTGAAAACCTGAAATGATCAACAGTTCTTTCTGATGTTAACACATGAATGCTCTCCTTATTCTGTGGTTGTGACTACCTTAACTTCCATTTTCTACAGCTTCAAAACAAAACCTCAGTTCTACACCAACTATTTTAATATCCTGTTATCTTTCAGCAATTCAGTGCCAAGCTCAATTAGTTTTTCTTTGACACATCTTTAAAGCGTTTGTTCTGCCCTCCCTGTCCGCAGTAATGTCATCCTACGTAGGAATAAGGCAATTACTAAGATGTCCTCTGTTATGTGAGTCCAGTGAACACGGAACTTGGAGAACATCAGAAGGCAGTGTTTGAACTAAGCAGGAAAAGGGGCGCTCCCAGAAAGGAGAGATCTGGCCACAGCAACGGACATAAATAATGGAGACTGAACAATAATATTCAAAATACTGGGTAATTGCTGAAAACTTCCTAGTTGGAAGGCCAACAAAGAAATCAGAACAAGACAACCAACCACGAGTAGGACAAAAATAGCCACAAACAAAAAGATCAGCTCCATTCGAACTGGGTTTTAAAGAAAAGTAACAGCTAACATGGTGACAACTTTTTAAGACACAGAGAATACTGTACAAGTAATACCACTTTGTAGTGAAGAGAAAAAAGTGGGTTGAAAGAATGCGCTAGATGAGGAAATTAGCACCGCATTATGGGATCAAAGCCACATCTGCTGAGTGTTAGGGATCACAAAGTCCTTCAGCGCGCACTGCAGCACTTGCTGAAATGAGTATAAACGTCAAGTTGGACCCTGAAGACAAACTTCTGTGAGTCTAATGAATCAGACATGTGACCAGAGCCCTCAGATCTGGGTTTCAGAACCCGTTCTCCCTATTAAACAGGACTGAGAACCTAAAGATCTTTTGTTTACGTGAGTCATATGTAGTTGGTTTTTAATATATTAGTAATTAAAACCCAGAATTTTTTACATACTCATTTAACAGTAACAAACTCCCTGTTAATATAAACAATTTCATGAGAAATAATTATATTTTCAAATGCTCAGCAAGAAAAGTGGCCCTGGCTGCATTTTTGCAAATCTCTTTAATGTCTGATTTAATAGAAGACAGCTGGATTCCCACGCCTGCTTCTGCATTCAGTGTGTTGTGATGTTACTCTGAGTAAAGAATATAAAGACAATTCGGCCTCACACATAGGTAACTGGAGAAAGATCGACTCTGTATATTCCTGGAAAGGGGGGAGAAGCCAGCTGGGTACTAGCAGAATCACCTTCCGTAAGATCCCTACAGGAGCCTAAACCATCTGCGTCAACACGCAGAAACCGGTGGAAACACGGGTAATCTGACCAAGCCTCCAGCGTCGTGCTGATCACGTGCCCAGAGAGCAGCACGGAGGCCCTGAGAACCACCGGCAACGTGCAAACACGACGCGGCCCTGGCACTACCACCAGACACACTGAAGGCACGTGTCAGGTACGAGGCTCCAGGCTCCGCGTCAAAGACCAAATGCCTCCCAGAACCAGACACGGCTGGGAACCCTGCCCCAGGGAAACCTCCCGGCACTGGGCCACACTCCAGGAGTTACTCAGCTAGTGAGCAGGACCATGTGCCACCTACAGGCCACTGGAACCTGGTCCTCTAAATGACATTCATTTGTAAAACTGCTTACATGGGAGTTACGAACGGGGAAGAAAAGGAGTTTGAAGAGAAGGATGTCCCCTTAGGAGAGGCTGGATTCTAATCGCTTACCTGGGTTCCGACAGTAATGTTCGGCATGGAAGAAATACCAGCACTAGATTTGGGCTTTTTATTTTTTGCTCTAGCTTTTTCTAACATTTTTTTCCTTTGACTAAAAGGGACTACACCCCTGAAAAGAAAAAGCAGAAATTGGTCAAATAAGCAGCAAACAAGCTCATCAAACAAATCTGAAATTACACACGTCATTCAGGCATTTCTGGTGTATTCCTTCCCCAATATTTTTGCTTCAGAATATTAACATGTTCAACTTATACTGAATTATATAACTTGATCACAGGTATAATACATAATTGGATCCAATTTTGTTAAACATTTAGAAAGAAAATTTACCACAAAATTGATCATTTGGTATTTTATTCCAAATAGGTATATTTCATCATATTTCCCTATGTATTATTTGTGTCAATGCAAATTTACTGATGCCTTTAAACACAACAGAGAATATAGTTAAAGTTCCTTCTAATAGTAAGGCAATAGAATATTCATAAAATGAAATACTTTAACAACCCTTAAAATGACATTTTAAGTAGTGCTGTTGAATGAAAAAGTACCCTTTAACCTATGCTTTCAATTATGTAAAGAAGCAAAGTACACATTTATGTACAGGAAAAACAATAAAATACCTCCAAATGTTAACAGTAATTATATCTTTGAGGATGTAGGATTATAGGGGGTTTTATTTCTGCTTTATATTTTTATAAAATTTCATAATTTTAGTCACTAAGTATGTATTAGTTTTATAAGGTTTTCTTTTAAGGTATTTTTTTAATGTTACTTTGCTCCAAAGTGAAATTTCCTTCCCTACACTGCATTATCTTTTGCTGACCTTCTCATGCTGGTGCTCCACTACTCCAAGCACCTAGTTACGCACACACAGCATCCACTAAGCCGCCTTTGATACTCACCACCAATACAAACTGTTTTCCAGCTGGGCACAGGTATAAAGGGCACAGCAATGTAAAGAAACTATCCGTTCACCTTGAAGTTCTGAGTAAGTCTGTGCAGTGTGCTCTAATTTAGAAGCCACAGAACTTAAAGTTTCATCCACCCATGTGGCAACCTAAACAATAAAATATTAAAGATTTAAATAAAATCAAGTCATCTTTGCAAAAGAATCGTGGTCAAAACTTAATACTCTATGGACTGGAATTCTAAAATGTTTTGAGCTAAATGCTAAAACAATAAGAAGAAGAAGAAGAAGAAGAAGAAGAAGAAGAAGAAGAAGGAGAAGAAGGAGAAGAAGGAGAAGAAATCTAAAAAAGGTTCTTAATAAGACTAGAAAGGAAGTTACTTTCTTCACACAAATAAATCAAAATAGCAGTTACTGAACTATCTAAAGCCATATAAAGCATTAATCAAAAGTAAACATTTGCCCCAAAATTTTAAAAAGAATTTGACTCTTTTAAAGTCAAACTGAAAATCTGATGTACAATATTCATACTTTCTCAATCTATAATGCAATCTCAAGTTACAATGCTTTTCATCTCTCTTTTGTCAGCATTTACCTTGAATATTTTTTCCTTCCCTTTGAGCAGAAAGCTACCTCTACAGAATTGAGAGGTAACAGAGAGATAAACAAGCAACAAAAAGATTACACACTATATTACAAGTACTTTTTCCTCTTATGTTTATTGTTGACATGACTGCAGATGTCCCCATACTCTCCCTTTTTTAATTGTTATTCATTAATTTTATTTTTTTTGAGAGACAGATTGAGATTTGTTGTTCCACTTAGTCATGCACTGATTGGTTCATTCTTTTGTGTGCCCCAACTGGGATCGAACCCACAACCTTGGCATATCAAGGCAACACTCTAAACCAACCGAGCCACCTAGCCAGGGCCTACCTACACTGGATCACTCTACTAAAACAGAGACACTTTGTGCTTATGGATCTAGTTAGAAAGACAGAAAATGAAAAGACGGAAAAGGGAAAAGAAAATCAAGAATTTAAGCATGAAGCGTTCATCAATCAATGAAAGCGTGTCATACATACCTTGTTATTTTCTGTAGCTACAGTTGCTCTTATGCTATTTGCAGACAGGAGGACTATCTTTTCATTGGTTAGCCCCAAAAATGTTGCTCGTGGATGATGTAAAGAAGGATTCTTTGAAAGCATAAGAAAAATGATCACTGTTTTGCATGTTGATATGCAGACCTTACTCAATGCAAGATTTAACATAATAAAATACCTGTGCGTTTCTGAAAGGCTCAGATTCACTCCACTTCCACTGATAAAGTTCTCCTTTACTGCTAACAGCCAAAAGCTCAGAATATAGAGCTCCAATACAGATGAATTTTGTCCCATCCTACAAAGTAAAAATAATACAATGGTATAAATGTAACAGTTGCCAAACCCATTTCCAAGTCATGATGGGAAAGAGACCAAACACGAAATTCTCTAAGTAAGAGCCTCCTCTCTTCCCATCCCCATGGGTCTCTGAAAATCCCTGCCTACTTTCTCCACGGCTGCTTCATCAAATCTTAACATCTCCCTCGACACTTCCTTCTCAAGTCCTGGTTGAAAGAAAGATGGAATCAGACCAAGTGAGTCCAAAACCTGGACCCAACACTTACTAAGAATGTGACTTCAGGTACCTCATGTAATTTCTCCGAACCCATTTTTTACCTCTAAAATGGGTACAATAATAACACTACAGAGATGGGGAGGGTAAAAACCAAACAATGGGACATACAAAGTACACAACACAGAGCCCAAAACAAGCAGGGGTCCATCCAAGTCCACCATCATTACTCTGCTCCGCGGACTTCATCTCCTACTCACCCGGAAAGCACAAGCTGCCTGAACATTCCCACTTCTACACTTATTTAATAAAAGAACACCCCATCTCAGAGACTGAAGTGTCCTTCTCTCCTGTTTAAAGATAACCCACATGCACACACTAAACACAACCCTCTCTTGCAATCCCAACAACCATCCAAGCTAATCTCTCCTTCAACCCTGCTCACAGTACAGAGAATTACCACTCGGCCTGTTTCACCTTACCAGCTCTCCTCAGCAACTACGACTGTTCTTACAACAGCCCTCTCAATGCCCCATGTACTTCATCAATCCACCTTCTCTTTCAACTATTAGATCCTGTCCACCATCAGTTCTGAGACCTCTTCTCTCCCTTGTTTACAAGTCAGATCT
Organism: Trachops cirrhosus; assembly: GCA_028533065.1. NCBI lineage: Eukaryota > Metazoa > Chordata > Mammalia > Chiroptera > Phyllostomidae > Trachops > Trachops cirrhosus. The sequence goes on from CM052544.1 coordinate 101,026,068, forward strand.
TCATGACTGTTTTCTGCATCGCCTCTGCCTCACCATGCACTCCCTGTCCCAGATTCTGTCCTTGTCAATTATCTTCCACCCTTGGCCTAAGTGACTATCCACTAGGGCACCATGCTTTTAAACATGTAAATCTCCTCTCTCCAGGCTAATCTTCAAGAGCTCTGGATGTCTGAAAAGTGCCGGAACATTGCCAAAACAAATGCATCATCTCCTCGCAGCTGCTTGACTTCTGGAGCCCCACCTAAATGAATGCCACCCACCACCTACTCTGTGTAAGACAGACACGGGGGAACTGGGCACTCTCCTCAACTCCTCTTCTCTCAACAACCCAGCGACCAGTGAACCGGTGGTGCACTTGTCTCCCCTTCCTCGGTCCCCACTTTGGTGGAGAGCCTCACAATTCCTTTCTACTACAATTCTACCAAGTCTCTTAACTGACTCTTGATTTGTCCTATTCCTGTCTTTCTCCCCCAATGCCAATAATGTCTGTCTCTTTGAAAACAAAACAAAACCCCACCAATCTCATCCCATTACTTCTCTGAGAACTCCCCTAACTTCCTGGTGAGTGCGAAACCACATCTGAAATCCTTGGCAAGTTGTCTAGGGCCCCTTGCAGTCTTGCTCCATCCTGCTCTTCTCCTACTGCCCCCCACACAGCCGCAGTTCTGAATCCTCATTGTTCCCCAAAGACATGGCAACCTTTCATGACCTTAGGCCATACTTGATATGTTCGGAATGCCTTTGTATCTTGGTCAACGCCTACTTAACCTTAAAAATGCTGCTTAAATGTCATCTGATCTGTGAGTCACTGCCAAATCTCTCAGGTGGTGTCAGTCCCCGCTTTGATCCCCTGAGCACTGGATTCTCACCTTCAGTCCTTACCCCTGATCACACTGTAAACACACCATGTGGTATGTGAATGTCTGTGCCCCCCTCCCCCCGTCACTGAGTCTCCTGCGGGAGGGTCCACACCGTATTCACCTCTACATTCCCAAAGGCCAAGCTCTCCACATGGCACAGAGAAGGAGCACACTAGTAACTGAAGGAACGAATGAATCTAAATTCCAACTTCTTCAGGTGCATGCCTCGCCAGAGCAGTGCGATCCTGAACAAACCATCCCTACGGCAAAAACCGGTGCACAGGGCCCTCTCAAAACCGACTTCCCCCAACCCTTCAAGGGCAGGCTAACGTTCCCCAGAATAAGAAGTCCTGAATGAGCCCAGTGAAAACCTACTACTGTACAGACAAATGTGGGCAGATGGCACTACCACCAACCAAAGGAAGACAACAGAAAAGTCACCTACTGTTTCTCGCCTGCTGTAGGTTTGTATGTGGCGAAATACAAAACCATCAAATACACACAAAGAAACAGTATTTTTAGCTCACCCATTTCACAATGTCATAGAAAACAATGCTTTTATTGTTTCAATGAAAGACTAACAGCTGCTTCTGAAGAAGCTGGGGGCCTGCCTTGACCCAACCGGAAAAGTGAACACGCACTGTTTCCTTAAAGATCAGTAGCTTTGCTCTATTTAACAAAAATCAAGTCATTAGAGGGTGAATCTAATTAGTAATTTTGCAGCTGTCGGAATAACAACAAATGGATCATCAATCAAATTAGAAATTCTTCCGCAAAGGGAGAAGGAAACTTAAAAACACGTTAGAAAGTAGCTCACAGCCAAACCTTGAAAGACAGGCGGCAGTGGGCCCGGCAACGCGAGCGAGCTCCCGCCACCCGCGCCATCTGCGTGCAGTGATTTGTATTTCGAAAAGGTCGGTATTTCTATTCCTGAATTTCTCCCCCAGAACTCGGTTTTCATCTATTTTCCCACTGTCGGCAGACACGAGTTTTCCTCCCATTAAGCAGCAGCCCCACCGGCGACGTGCTGTGCACTGTGGCTGGAACGGGTGGACACAATATAGGTCACACAGCAGCGGATCAGCTGTGCTTATCCATTCACACTCGACCACCCTCGCCCATCTACTTTTCCACACTATGCGTATGTCCGCCTTCTTTTCCTTTTTATGACCATTTCTGGTCTTGCTCTCATTGCATTGTTAAATTACATCTGTGCCACACCTGGCTAACTCTTAGATCTTCCTGGAAAAGTCCCAGTGACAGTTAATATGAAGGACAACAAAGACCTTTCCCACCCAATTTCCACCGCCGCAACCCTGCAGGGCAAGCAATATGGCCAACGAGTCTGATCGACTGGTTCCATCAAGGAGGCTGCTCCAACAGCTTATGTAAGAGGTCAGACATTACAGGGCTACTTCCTCCCTCATCATTCAAAGACACTGAGAATAACACACAACTCTGTAATTCAGAAGGCTGTAGGATTAAGTTTCCTTATTGTCTCCAGGCTATATATGACAATAGACCCAGAACAACAATGGATAGGACTCTAAGATAACAGTCCTAACTTGCTGAAGCAATTGTGTTTCTTCCTCACCCACCATACAACTCTCACCGGGCTCTGCTGAGAGCTTACTGAAAAGCATGCATGCATCCCTTGGATGGAAAGGATTTGGGGCTCGGAACAAAGTGAAATTTTCATGGTCAGCTTCAGCAGATTTACTTAGCATGAATTTTTGTGTAATTTTTCTTCTTCCTCTCCCTTCCACAGTAATTAAGTACTCATATCTCATATTTTCACTCTGCTTAACAGTCTTTGTTACTATAACTGCATTCTTCTCCTTTTAAATAAGTCACTTCAGATTCTTGTTGAAAGTAGGTTGGTATAAATACATATATAGTTACAATTTACACATTCACATAGTTATACATATATAGTTACAATGTACACAGCAACACAGAACTAGATTTCTAATCTGAGAAAAGTTAATTACAATAAAAAATGACTGAAAAGTGAAAATGGAGTCAATGTTAGATAATCACCTAACTGAAAGACCATCTTCTCATCAAAGTGACTGAATTACCCAAGCTATCTGCAGAAATATAAAGGATAAAAAGCAAAGAGCGGGCAGCACAGGAGTGGGAGAAGGAGAGGTGTTGGGAGAGGACACAGCATCATAAGAAAGTTGATGTTTTTGGTAATACTATGCAGAAACAGTGTAAACGTGGCTAGTTTATACATCAGGGACTGGACTTAAAGGCACAGATGTAGACACTCCCTCCACTTCTTACTTTGGTACATACAGGCTGCCTTTTAATGTCTCTTTATGCTATTATAATTTATGCAATTATAATTTATAATTGTATTAAATATTTCCATTACTTGCATTCGAGTCCAGTCAGAGAAGGGGCATGTTTATATCCTTTCAGCTTGTGCCCAATTCTCTGCTAACAGAGACCCTGGCACACAAAATGCTCCTTCCACAGGAACTACATGGAATGCCCACACTCACTCCCTGCCATGACCTCCAGGAACTTCCTGTTCTCTTTGTGGAACAGGACTCTGCAAGAATCTTGCTCTTTACACTTCATTTGTACTAATTCATTTAATTCTCCTGACAACCCCATAAGGTCAAAACCATTATTAGCCTCATCTTATAGATGAAAAAACAAAGGCCCAGGGAGGTTACAGAATGTGACCAAGGCCACACAGCTATTAAGTGGCAGAACCAGGGTATAAAATCCAGCAGTCTGGCTCCAGCGTCCACTCTTAGTAATTCTTTTGTGTGGCCTCCTGCAACTCCCTAAAGCCTCTCGTACCTAATTGTATTACTGTATCTACTTGAAAAGTATTAACACCATTTTTCTGCCTTCCTACAAAATTCTCACCCTAACTCTAACACCTGAGCAATGGTCTAAAACACAGCCTGCATTTAACCGAGGCTACTAAAATAACACTGATCTAATTACTCTCACAGCTCTGTCTGCATGGAGCTTTCTTCCAGCATCCCTGCGATAAACTTCAATTATGCCTTTACACTGGTTTTGACATTTAACTCAAAGAATAATTCATGGAAATACTTAAAGTTTAAGGTTATCTCAAATATTTTCAGTTCAAGATTATAGCACAAAGCCTTAAAGAGAACACTCCACCATTTAAAAGGTTTACCAGCCCACAAAACGGGGAGACTGTGAGGAAGTGGCTGTTCCTCTGCTTGGGAGGTAGGAGTCAGTACTAATCCAGATGATACACCAATGGAACTGCACCCTAACTACAAGGAAAAATGAAGAAAGCTATGGGTACTAACCAAGCTTACAGCCTAAAAATACTGAATTAGGTCATTTCTGATATTAAGCTGGGATGCATATTTTTAGAGACAGACTAGTCCCAAGAGGACGTGCTGACATCTCCCTGACTCCACCTACCTCTCCGTCCCTGATGGAGCCTGCCCCCAAACCTTCTACTTCTCAGGAATCACTGTCCCTATTCTGGAGGACCAGTATGGTCCCGCATATTGCCTGCTCCTCCATGTGGTATTTATCCTATTCTCCTGTACAACAGTGCTGCGCGTTGTCCAAAAGTTACCTGAAGGCAAGGTCTTTCCACCCTTGAATAAACTACATTCTCCTTCTGAATGTAGCACTCGACCCTGGAAACAAGCATTCACTGGTATTTGTTAATAACTGATAATGTTTAATAGTTTAATTAAGCTGTTTTCCTGAATTGAAAGTTTTTGATGTCTAAATTTCAATCATAAACTAATCAAAAGTCCTTTTCCAGTGATAATATTTTAAATTAGGTGTTTAACAGGAAAAGAATGTCCAATCAGGATACCTTGTTTCACAACTGCTATTCCTGAGTCAATGTCTAAACAAACCAAGGAAGTACACCAAGTGAGGTCTGTGTAGTATCCAGATTTCGTGATGTACTTAGTAACCATCTCTGAACACAAGAGACCTAAACACATGCCTCTCAGTAAAGGCAAATATACTGGCTCAATCTAAAGGTGGGTACGGTGGCCAGGGAAAAGTTTGCTAAACTTGCACTATTTAAAACCCTTTCATTAATCAAAAATAATAAATGATAAAGAGGCCCAGACTAACATATATGCAATGGCACTATTAAAGTAAGATTCATGATCTTCTGTGGCTGCCTGACAATATGCAGACACAGCCCTACTACGGTCGAGGCAAGGAAAGAGGAAACCAGAACAGTGAACTAAGCAAACAAAAGTCCAATGGGCTAAACCCCCTCCTACCACTTGGAATGAAGGTAGAACTCTGGAAATTTCTAGTTTTATGGAAATAAGTAAAAGAATTCAAGTCAGGGAAAGTCTGTCAGCTGCCAAAGAAACCAGAATAACCTTTTGCTTACAAAGAGACTGATTAAAATTCATGTTCCTTCTTGCATGCAAGTTTTCTACATGAGCTGAATGTAGAGGGAAATAAATGAACTGTGTCCAGATTCACAATAACTATGAAAAATAAACAAATTCAGAAAGTTAGATAGTTTCCTCTTGTATCCCAAATCCAAATTCAACTTCAAAGAAAAAAAAATCCTTATCAGAATCTCCTTATCTGCTAGAGATTAACCTCAAAGTTCTTTTACTTCACTTCTACTTATGAAAATTTCCTACCCAACTGATTCTGGAAATAAGAAAGCAGCACCACAAAAGGGAGGTGGAAATCGTGGCTTTCCCGTAGGGCCCTCTGAAGATGAATTCCTCATCACTTCACACAATGAAACCTGCACACCATCAATAGGATGCACCAGCTCCGTTCCTACTTGTGGCAGTGACAGATTCTTAAAGATTCAAATCATCTTTAACACCTTGGATGCTTTCTAGAGGCCAGGCATTGTACGTCTTCTCGGGATGCAGAGCAGAACTCCTCCAGTCCATTCCCGTTCAGCCTGTTTTGTCTCCCACAGCATGCAGAACAAAGAGCCTGTCGGAATTCACTACCATCAAAAGGGACAGCTAACTAATCAAAGAAACACAGACCCCTAATCTTGCCCTGACACACACGCTTGTATCTAAATGACCACAAATGTGCCCTGCAGAAACTGGGGTCCCAATGACATTACAAAACGAATCACACCAGGGACACACCATCAATTACTGGTGTAATTAGCACCACCAGAAAAGAAGTCTTAAAACACAATGCTAATGTATTTATCTGAACTACCATTCCGATTTCTCTAATTTATTTCATCAAGTGGAAAAAAAAATGGCACCAATGAAACATCTCACTAATAGGACGCATGTAGTGCCAAATAAAAATGCTCTGTCTATATTTTAACAAAAAGTTATAGCTGTGTGTGTGTGTGTTTTTCATTAACAGTAGTATAAAAATCTGAAATAAAACAGAAACCTTGGGGGGTGTGGAGGTGTGGAGGGTTGCCAGGATCTACTTAAATGGAAAGGATGGGGATTTTTTTCCAAATACCTTATCAGGCCACCACTGCAAATCCTCTCCTAGAGATACTGGACTTTGAACAGGAGTATTCTTCTTATCCAAGTTTGGCTCTCCTTCCTTGCTGGTAGAGCCCCTTTCATTATCAAATGAGGCTCCATCAAGCCACCTTCTTTCACGTAAACGTAAAACGGACTCACGTTCACGCAACAGCTCAGAGTCTCTCTCTAAGGGAAGAAGGAGAACTGGTATGCAATTGGGTCACACCAGTGGGATAAAAGTAAGCCACTCTCTAGTAAAGACCCTTCAGGAGGCAACGAACAGCAGTTTATCTACTCACAAAATTCCGCGTATATGTATTTCTAATAAGCCTGACATGCAACATTCAAAACATTAACTCTTCCAAGTGAATGTAAAACATTATAACTAGTATTTTTAAGGACTATGTAGAGGCAAACTTTTCTGAATTTCAACTTCATGTTTTTAGAGAATTACTTTATTTTATACTGGGCTTTGAATTTTTTAAATGGAGTTTAAAAGTTCTGGCTTTCATTAAAAATGCTTACCCCCAGTTTTTATTTATCTTTTAGAAAATGTACACAAATTAGAATTTCAACATTGGATATATAAGTAAACCAATAGTGTCATCTATGTTACAGTGTCGTCTATTATTTAAAAAACAAAAAACAAAAAACCCCTGCACATATAGGGAAAAAGTTGAAATGGTTAAATCCATTAACTATAAAACTTTTGATAATCTGAGCTCTTGTTTACAACAATTTTATAGGCTGAATTTTTATGCATTAAGTTTTATTTAAAAATTTTTGAGAAACCAGACAGGACTTTATTTTTTTCTTTTAAGAATCTTTATAGAAAGATGTCCTTACAAAATTGCTTACCCTGCAACTGGCTCTCAATTCTATACAGCCAGCGTTTTGCAGTTCACTCACACATTATTTTTTAAATTGTTAATCAAAATAAACTTTCCAAGATTTTGATAAGAAGGATTAAAAACAATATTAAGTTGCCATGTGAAACTGCCATTAATGCAGGTCAAAACCCAGCAAGTACCAGCAATTTTATATGGCTCAAACTAAAAGCAATGCCTACTACATAGAATGACCTAAGAAAAAGCAAAAGGGAGAAATTTAGGAGTTATTTGTGTTGGATACTGAATATTTGAAAACGCAACATTTGGTGCATTTAAGGCACTTGTTTTAAAAAGTTTAAAGTTATTACATAATAGCGTCAGTATGTTAAAAGATCATAGGTTTGTTGTTTTAAAACTGTTTTTAAGTACCAGATATTTGCAACAAGCTCTTAATATAATATGGCATCTTTTTCAATTTACTAATGATCAGTAAATAATATAGCTGACTGTTATTGAATCAGGCAGTTTTACATTCTGGAAAGTATTGCCTTAACAAAATTAAAATGCAAACTAAATCTATACCAACATAGATATAGAAAGTCTTATATTTATATAATTTCAAAATATTCTTTCTAACCTCTCCTATGTCCTCTAAAATAGCATTTTAATAAGCTAAACATTTCTATATATTTATTATTGGCCAATCCCATCCTAAAAAGTTTTTTTTTCCATTTAACCAGGATTTAAAATTAATAATCACTTTATTTTAATCAAATAAACTAAAGAGACTTGTTTTCCGAATGCTGCATGTCACTATAAAGTAGAATTCTGCTTTAGTTCAGAATCCATAATACTTTTTAAAAATATAGTTAGGTAAGTCATAACCCTTGATGAATATTCCACAATACAGATAAGATCATCTCTAAAGTACTGTGGCTCTTCAAAAATCAAAAATAACTAGTTTTAATGCCAAAGCATCCAAAAAGACTAGTAATTAATGACTTCATCTACAGTAATGTTAAAAGTTCAAATACAGTAAATTTTATCACTCTCTCCATACAGCCAGCCATGATCACAAAGAAATAATTGCAAAATTACCTCGAGATGAGCCTAGCCTGGAAAGTGATGAGCGACGAAATGAAGGGTAACCAAAATAGCTAATGTCTTCAGAAAACATGGCATCTGCATCAATGATGACACTCGGGTGGGCAGAGTGAATATCGGCATCAAGAAGAGACATAAGATCCTCTACAAAACAGAAACAAATAAAAATGAAGCAGACACAGAGAAAACATCAGCAGACCACTGAAAGATCTCTGCAAGTTAAAACAGATTAAAATCCAGAACTGACTGACATAGCCTGAGGAAAAAAAGCAGTAACTACATAGGAAATAGAGTGACCATTCTTAACAAATATTTTAAGGAACATCGAATGCATGTCTGTTGTTTGTGCTACCTATTAAAAAATTACAAGAAAATAAGATCTCTATTTAAGATAACTGTGACATCAGAGATAGTACAGTCTAAATTTAAATGTGATTAAGACATATTCAGTAATAAAGGCACCAAAACACAAAATCCCAGAGTCATTTGTCAGCCAGAGACAAAGCCACACATAGACATCCATTTCTTTACTGGGATAAAACACAGGTCCACTGAGCAAAGACATGTCTCCATTTTCCCTTAATAAGAATTTTGTAATCAAAAACCACTACGTGAGAAGCATCTGCCACCTCGGAAACTAAAGTCAGACTATTCATTGCACTTTAAAATTCCACCCCTAGTTTAAAAGACTCTCGCCCTGCAGAGATGAGAAAACCACACTGGCAATCCACAAACCTCCAGGCAAGTAAGATTCACTGGCGGTGTCATCCCCATCATCTCCATCTTCATCGTCCCGGCTGAGCAAGTTATTTACAGCAAGGTTCACATCGAGATTTGTTCGCTGAAGTTCCCGGATAATGACGCTTCTGGATTTGCCTTGTAAAACAACTTGGGCCTGAAATAAAAAAAATACAAAGAGTCCTATGCTAATTCTCTTTTGATTAAATTCTTTCTCCAAATCATCTTCCTAGGATTAATATAGGAAAACAGTGATATAAGCCCTGACTACAGCCCATTACAATATTCAATTCGGTTACACCTCACCCTGTCCTGTGCATTAGGTTCAGGACAAGGTTAGGTACGAGGTCTGTACCTGAGAAATCAGCTCCTCTGGGATGACGGACGCTGGGATGACCGGCTGGGGCTGACTGCCCAACAGCCCGGACCCTCGGTCCCGTCCTGTCCGAATCACTCGAGTCTGTCGACGGGAATCTCGAGCTCCAGCTGATGACCTACCGGAGGACCCTCCTCCACTCCCACCTACTCCAGAACTCCAGCGACTTCTAAATATTGGAGAATTTATAGAATTACCATTTTATACAATCATTCTGAAAAGATCACTTCAGATCTCATTTTCATTCTCTTAAGCTAAGATAAAGCTATTTGTCTAATTGATAGTGGAACTGAGCTTTAAAATAACACTTCTAATTTTTTAAATGTTTATGTACAAAATCACGTTCAGAAGGATAAATATCATACTTTTGTACCTTTTAAAATATTTTTTAAAAACATACACAAACTGCCCTGGCTGGGTGGCTCAATTGATTGGGAGCATCGTCCCATACACCAAAAGGTTGTGAGTTCGATCCCTGCTCAAGGCACATACATAAGTTGCAGGTTCAATCTTCATTTAGAGTACACAGGGGAGGCAAGCAATTGATGTTTCTCCCCAACTGCCCTACCCCCCACCACCTTTCCCTCTTTCTCTCTCTCTAAAATCAATGAGCATAACCTCAGGTGAGGACTTACAAAATAACTAAAATTTTTAAAAGATCCACATACTAAGTGTTTCTACTGACAAGTCTAAAATGAGTTATACTGCACATCTCACCTCTGCTTAAAAGACCCACCAGACGTAACTACCAACACTGTTACACAAAAAGTAAAATTCAGAGTTCAGAATTCGAAGTGCTTTGCATGGAATAAAATATTCATTTGCAAGGATAACCTATACCCTAAAACATTTGTTAATTTTAAAAAATTTTTATTTACTGATTTTATAGAGAGAGAGAAAGGGGGCGTGGGGAGATAGACAAGGAGAGGATGGTGAGAAAAGGGGAAACATAGATTTGTTGTTCCATTTATTTATGCATTCATTGGTTGATTCTTGTATGTGCCCTGAATGGGGATCCAACCTGCAACCTTGGAGTATCAGAACACTCCAAGCAACTGAACTACCCAGCCAGGGCCTGGGCTCTAACTTTTTCTTTTTTTTTAAATTATTGACCTTTTCTTCTTTAAAGTACTTTTTTTTAAAAAAAAAAAGATCTTATTTATTTATTTTTAGAGAGACAGTAAGGAAGGGAGAAATAGAGGGGGAGAAACATCAATGTGTGGTTGCCTCTTACGCACCCCCTGCTGGGGACCTGGTCTGCAACCCAGGCATGTGCCGTGGCTGGGAATCAAACCAGAGACCTTTTGGTTTGCAGGCAGGCACTCAATCTACTGAGCCACACCAGCCAGGGCTAATTTTTTCTTAAGAATGAGAAAACAACTTAGAAAGGGTATGACATCTTCACTTATTGCCCCAAACAGGAGAATTAAGTATCTTCATTCAAATTAAGTAAGCTAGATGACCATAAACAATGGCTTTTCTGCATTCATTCAGATCTTATGAAAATGGCCACAAAAAAAAAATCACATTAACCTTTAAATTATGACAGTGCCAGTTCTGTTTAAAATGAATCTAATACTTAGAGATTATTCAATCTAGGAAGTGGTACTTTACTCTCTTCTGCATTGCATTCACCCAAAACTGAAACCTTCCACCTCCCCCTGCAAATAGATTCCGTTTACATTTGATTTTCCAAGCCTTTCATTTTCCCTCTTAAAAATGTGTGACTACATTAATCAGTAACAATACTCAAATCAATATACAACAAAGTTCTTGGTCTCTCTTCTCACTTAAGTGGAAAACCCAATCTCTGTCTTAACAAATAAAAACATTTTAAACAGTTTCCTCAGTAAAATGGGGGAGAGAAACACTCCAGAAAACCTGGTACCACCCTTTTTGAAAGCCTTCTACACTTGTTGATGCATCCTGTCAATTCATGCTTATGCACCATCGGTATCTAGAATCTAAGAACTGCCCAAGATAATTTTAGAGAAGAATAAGTGTATTCTCAGGGCTGCATAACACGTTTTATTGGCTTGGCCAAAAAGTTCATTTGGTTTTTTCCCTAAGATGGCTCTAGTAGCATTTAGTTGTCCTTAACTTCATTCAAAACCATTTTATTAGACGTGACAGCTGTCATATCAGTGTGCCTTTAAAAAAACTAATCAAAATTGGGCAAGTTTTTGTGTAGTCATTTTAAATATTGAAGATGGAAGAAGTTACATAATATTTTCAGCATATTATGCTTTATTATATCAAGAAAGGTAAAAATGCAACTGAAACACAAAAAGATTTGTGCAGTGTGTGGAGAAGGTGTTGTGACTGTTGGAACGTGTCAAAAGTGGTTTGTGGAGTTTCGTGCTGGAGAGTTCTCGATGGACGATGCTCCACAGTCAGGTAGATCAGATGAAGTTGACAGTGATCAAATCAAGACATTGATTGAAAACAATCAATGTTATATAACGTGGGAGATAGCCAACATACTCAGAATGTCCAAATCAATACAGTTATTGGTAAAAATGAAAAATGTGTCTTTTATTTTACAGAAAAAGACTAAATGGACTTCTTTGGCCAACCCAATAGAGATGAAATGGTAAAGAGCCATTCACAGACCAAAAGAAAAACAAATGGGCATTAAAGTATATAACATTAACAAAAATAAAAAAATAAAAAAAACAATTCCACTTTAGAGTAGCATCAATAAGAATACTTCGGAATAAACTTCACCAAGAAGGTGAAAGACTTGTACACTGGAAACTACCAAACACAGCTGAAAGAAATTAGAAGACGTAAATGAATGGAAATACATCCTGTGTTCATGGACTACAAAGACTTAATATTGTTAGGATATCCATAACACTCAAAGCAATCCCCAGATTCCTCATAATCCCTATCAAAATCTCAACGGCATTTTTTACAAAAATAGAAAAATTCACCCTAAAATTTATAAAGAATCTCAAGAGACCCAGAACAGCCAACACAATTTTGCAAATAAAGATTAAAAAACAATACTGGAGGGCTCATACTTCACTAGTTGACAACATTACAAAGCTACCATAATTAAAACAGCATGGTGCTGGCATGAAAGCAAATAGAATGCAATGGCATAGAGGCCCCAGAAATAAGTTCTCGTGTATGTGGTCAAATGATCTTCAACCAGGGTGCCAAAACCACTCAATGGGGAAAGGACAGCATCTTCAATAAACGATACGGGAAAAACTGGATACCCACACGCAAAAGGATGAAACAGAACCCTTGTCTTACACCATATACAAAAATAAATTCAAAATGAATTAAAGACAGAAGCATAAGACCTAAAAACTATAAAGTTCCTACAAGAAAACTAAGAAAATGCTTCATGGCAGCAAACTTGGCAATGATCTCTTGGATATGACACCAAAAGTACAGGCAACAACAGAAGCAAAATTAGACTTAAAGGGTAGTATCAACCCTAAAAACTTTTATGCCTCAAAAGAGAGTGAAAAGGTGACCCATGGAATGGGAGAAAACGTTTGCAAATCATAGAGCTGCTAAGGGGTTAATATCCAGAATGTTTAAAGAGCTCCTACACCCAACAACAACAACAATCAAACAGCCCAATTTAAAAATGGGCAAAGGAAGTGAACAGACATTTCTCCAAAGATGATACACAAACGGTCAAGCATACAGAAAAATGTTCACCATCACTAATCATCAGAGAAATGCAAATCAAAACCACAGTCAGATAACTGCCTCACACCCATTAGAATGACTACTAACAACAGTAACGACAAAAATTACAAGTGCTGCCGAGGGTGTGGAAAACTGGAACCCTCATGTACTGTTAGTGGGACTGCAAAATGGTGCAGTGCCATAGACAAGTGTGGAGGCTCCACAAAAACTGAAAATAGAACTATCATATGACCCAGCAATACCACTTCTGGATATACATTGAAGAACTGAAAGCAGAGTCTCAAAGAGGCATTTGCAACACCCATATTCGTAAGTGCACTATTAACCACAGCAGAGCAGTGGAAGCAACCCAAATGCCCATCGAAGATGTACAGGTACACAAATATGGTATCAACCAAAATGTCCGATGTTAATAATAGTAAAAACTAGGTGTGGGTTTATGAGACTGTCAGTATTACCTGTAATTTTTCTGTCAACGTACGCCTGTTCTAAAATAAAAGTGTATTTAAAGGAAGGTACACATACGCAAATGGACGCACATGTACACACACCCTATATACGTATGATCGGTGTGTGGGCCTGTGCATGTGCGTGTATCTATTTACATGAAAATATAAGTTATTTCCAATATTTAAATCAGGAGATTTCACATAAAAATCCAGATCTGCAGCTTTTCTGAGGACAAAAAAGGAGGGAGAGGCACAGAGGTTTGCATTTGGCAACAATTCCCCTATGGTAATAATCACATGATGGTTAGCATTTTTTAGCAAGTATTTTTAGTTAAGGTACATACATTGCTGTTTTACACATGATGCTTCTGCAATTAACAGACAGACTAAAAACAGTGTAAACATAACTGTTACATGACTCCCTTTACTGCAGTGTTTGTTTCATTGCAATGGTCTGGACCCAAAGCCACAATTAGCTCTGAGGTATTGTGCCTGGATAAATACAGAATCATTATGTTGTACACCTGAAATTTTATGTCAATTACACCTCAATTTTTTAAAAGGTAAAATTAACTTTATTATAGTCTTTAAGTTTTAGCTAAATGAATTTCAAACCTCACTGAATTATTTCAAGAAAGACCGATCAGATTTGGATACCAGGATGAAAAAAATCTTAAGGTTTTTTTTTTTTTTTTTAACTAAGAATGAGTCACAAAACCAAAGACGGTATCACTGAAATTTCTAAATGTCATTATAAACCCATGTGAACACTTTACATTTTTAAAAGGCCAAGAACCTGGGTTAACTGTAATTAGCCTGTGTGGGTTACGTGTATCCTGGTGGCTGGTCATGAGCAACAGGAGCTCCTGTCCAGGGCCAGGAGAGTTTCCTTATCGCATCACTAGATAACACTGCAGACAGAAACTCACAGTGAGCGTGCCCAGAGCACTGGCCCAGACCAATGGCCCCCGCCATCGGCCACAGCTTACCCCAGGGTGTTGCCTGCCAGCCTGCCCAGAGTCTCGGAGCCTGAGAGGAACCACGGGGAGTCACTCGTCCTACCAGGCCTCGAGGTCCTCCCCGCCCCCGAGTTGCTGTTCAACTTCGACCTGGGAAAAAACAGGAGGTAGGACAATCACAGAATAGTCCCCAACTGCCTACGAACGAGCCTGGACTTCCAGGCCTCACTACTCCAGGACTTCCTATAGTAAAATACCAGCCTCAGTGTTCTCTGATCAATCCCACTAAAACAGACTCACATGCAAGAGCAAATCTAACAACCTGTTGCCTCATAACCATCTGGAGAGTTCTTTACTGGTTGATGCTATTTTCAAGGTTTAACTACAGATTATTCTTTAGATTTCTTAAAGTAATCATGTTTTCCTTAGAAGCAGTCCATTGATATTCATCATGCATTGCCTAGCAACCTTTTTTTATATGCCCATCATTTATAAAGACCAACATTTTAAAGACCTTGTCATTTTCAAATTGAGTCACTTGATTTGAAAATATTAAAAAGAAAAAAAAAATCACATGATCTAACAAGTTCTTTCACAGTCAAAGAGCCAATCCTGACTCGGGACCTACCACATACACATTGCTCTTCTGGTAACCTATTCCTGTTAAGTGATCATCAAAGCTGCTGCTATTTTTAATGCTGGTATTTTTAGCTATACATCACTACTTGCATAAAAATTAAAATCAAACTACAAAGTAACCATTTCACTGTTTTAAGTGTCTCATTTTCTGCAGTGCTTTTTTTTTTAACTTGAGGGTTACCAAAAATTAAAACACAGATTTAAAATAATACCTCTGAAGAGCTAAATACTGAATAGAAAGGACATGCCTTACCCATCATTATTATCAGGTTTACCCAATTCCAACCTGTCTGGCTGTACTGAAAAACCGATCCTGCAAACTCTACCATCCTAAAAGCAAAGAAAATAGAAGAAATTTCCAAAGTGAAATGTGTGTTAAAATTTGAGTATATTCAGATTCACATTTTCCCAACATGGATTGCGTGCCCATCACTGTCAATTCAGAAGACAACAAACGAGCTCCCTTTCAGAAGGTGCTCACGCCTGAGCTGGGGGAACATGTTTTACATGCATTATCAAGAAACCAGGAAAAGTAATTTAAAATACCGCAATCGAACAGAATCAGAGTGAGGAAACGACTGAGTATCAGGAACTTCTCCACTCTGTTACTACTTAGTTTAAAGCTCTAGTAAATCACTGAAGCCTTCTCTGGCCCAGAGAATTTACACAATAAGGGAATGGAACTGGGTAAGCTCTGAAATAAATTTTGTAAGAAACTGCTATTTTCCATGTTTAAAAAGAAAGAAACCTAATGACACATAGTTGTATTTTAACTGTTTTTCATTTCTCTTCTCCACCTTAAGCAATTTACCTCAAGAAGAAAGGCAGCATGGTTTGGTCCCACCACACACTGTTTAATAGTGGCCTGTTCCAATACATTCAAAGGGGGGTGGCTGGTGAATTAAAAAAAAAGTATGTAAGTAAAATTATTTTGTAAATGGTAAATACATTGCAGAGTTGTTTTTTTTATATGTTATCCAATTAACAAAAGAATAAAAGCCGGCAAATCCTGTTTAAAAAATTAGTATTTTTAAAGCAATAATTGAAGAAGAATTATATCCTCGTAGTCATTATAGCTCCTTGGTATGCCAGATTTTTTAAAAACCAGCATAAAGAAAAACTGTAATTCAAATGAACCCAACACATAAAAAGTTGATAGCTTAAAATATCCCTAATAGATGCTGCCTAAACATAAGCTGTTATTCCTGATAAACATCATTCTTTTCAGGAAACTGTAAATATCTTACAATTCTTACCTGTTTAAATTATATTTGTTCAGTTTCTCTGAAACTTCCCGTAACCTTTAAAAACAAAGAAAAACATGAATAAGCCACGTATAGAGATGCTCTGTAAACAAAGCTCTATTCTGATTGGTGTTTATAACCACTATTTCAGTGGTTTCTAACGGCAGTGCGCACAGTATTCGCTATGGCAACGGTGTTTTTACATTACGTTTCATTTTGGTTCCCAAAAAATCACCAGTCAACTCTGCAATTCCCTTCCCTCACCATCCCATTAGCAACTTCAATAATATTATTATTATTTTACAGATGAGGAGAATGAGGCTTCCAGAGTTTACATAACAGAAAGTGGCAGTAGAGCTGGTACTTAAATCAACACCCAATGGAACGCCAATTTTTAAACACTGCGCTATACACACGCATGACAGAAGATTCTTGAATATAAATGCACATCATGAAATGAAAATATATGTGAGGCACAAAGCTATTTCATCATAATAAAAAACTGAATTGTGATCCCCAGCAAGAGTAACTTTCAAATGATGCCAAAACTTCTTTCCCAAAAAAGTAGATACTCGCTGATGACTTTATTCTCACTCCCAAAAAACAGCCTCTGATCCTGTGTGACATGGCCCCAATGAAACACATTTATTTCTTTTCACTAACAAAAATGTGTTTTCACCGGTCCTGGAGTGTCCAACTTTCCCATCAAACCCATTCCCTCATTTACAAGGCACACTTCTGGTCCCAAGGCAGGAGAAAACACCCCTCGCACTGACCACAAATGCAGAAGGAAGACTGGGAGGCTCCAAGCTGCGAGGCTGCATTCTGGGCACCCACAGCCTCCCGAGGACCCAGAGCCCAGCAGACTGCCCACCTTTACCACGAGTAGTTCACAAAACTTTTCTCTCTACCTGAGCCAGAATATGAGAAAGGGCTGAGAAGGGCTTTACTTCCCCAAACCATAGTAGTGACATTTTCAGAAGGTACTTAGTCACTGGCTTACAACTAAACCCATTCAATTCCATTTCCTCTTTCTTCGCTCAACACTGTCTCTCAAGTTTTCACAAAGTGCACAGTACGGGGGGCGGGGGGGGGGGGGGATAAAATCTGTTGAAGCCTTTCCAGAGCTGGACAATCACTGAAGTTAAGAGTTAACGTTCCTTTCATGGCTCCAAATCTCACTCCAGATAACTATTATTTATAAAATTAAAATAGGTTTTGAGAATATCAAAAGGCTAGAAAATATTTAATAACACAAGAACTTAGCAAATTTCAAGATACCCAGGGGATAGAGGAAACAGTTACTGTCACCAATTAAAGTTTCTAATCTTAAAAACCACAGTGGCTTCCTGACCACATATGCAGTGTGCACTCACCCGTGCTGGAAACAGTGCCCGCTGGACAGCCCGTGATCTGGGGACCACCCCCAGCCCACCTACTGCTAACAGGGCTCGTTCAATCCCGTCAGGTCTCACGTCCTCAACTGTGTGAGGACGGATGAATAGTCATCTCTGGTTCTTTTCAGTCCTGAAATTCTTATGAATGTACAATAGGAAAGCAAATGTCTTAGCAAAAGATACATATGCAAAGTCTTTATGGAGATAGCACTTGTTAATTGTCAAATTCAATGTCATCTTAGCCATCTGAAATGTTCATATACAAACTGATTTTACATGGGCACTTATTTAGACAGTTTGCCCAAATACTAAATATTTTACCTTTCTTACATTCAATCCCAAAAGTGCATACAAAATGTATCATTCTTCCAAATCTCAAGACAGTTATCATGACTAAATTGGCCACCTACACCCTGCATGAATCCCAGATAATACTGACCAAGAAACCTTCAAGCAAAACAAGTAAACTATAAACGCGTGTTTGGTTTCCATTTGCATTTCCTCAGCAGACATGCACCATCACTGCAGGCCAAACCACACTCACTTAAAGTCACTAAATCCTGAATGTCTCTGTAATTATCAGACCCTTGTCTACTGTGAAAGGTCTTCCTTTTAAAGCTTACAACGCTTAAAGTTATTAACTATATTTCCTCTCATGGCAACATTAACGAAAGTTTTCCCCATTTTTAAAATAAGAGGAAAACCACCTACAGTGCAGCAAATTCCATTTCGGAATCCATCTTCACATGTGGCTGTAACAGAAACAACTTTAAGAGCACAGTGTCACATGACAAAATAGCCGTGTGACGCAGTATTTAACCTCACTCAGAGAGACGCAGGAGAGCCTTTGTGGGTGGTTGGGACACAGGACCGACAGGTCAGCGCTGAGCTTCCAACAGCCTTTTAGTATCACTACGCCGATGCTGTATTCAGTGTAACACGTGCTGGATCACAAATGCAGTGGGGGGTGAGGGGGGAGGTACTCAGTGAGGCAACACAGGGGAAGAAAATTCCAAATACTGTATGTAGGAGAGTCTGAACCAAGGGGTATACATCTGTGTCAAGTTTCATGAGGGGACAGCTCAGCAGCAGCTTCTTAGACACAGCCCACTGGGATCTGGAGACTGCAAAAAGCTGGGGCATCTACTTTCATGACAGGAGGAAGAACACTAGATCCAGACTACATGGCTTAAAATTCTGATTCTGCCATTTTTAAGCCATGACTGAGGCACTTTCTCAACCTGCTCCAGCTTGTTTCCTCATCTGTAAACTGGGGACAGTTATCTACTAAATAGTTATTGAGAGGTTATGATCAAGTTCTGAGTATTACATTCACTGTTGGGTAGTAGTAGCAGCAGTATCAGCTACTTTTTGTTTGTGTTTGAGTATTTCAGTGTTGTCCGAGAGGCAATCACATGGAGAAGAAGGCTCACACCCTGCTCTCCAGGATCATGGCTTGATTAGGCCACAAATACACAAACAAGACCCCAAACAGGGTGTGATAAATGTCCCTAGGGACACAAAAATGCTGCACAACTACAGGAGAGAAAGGTTCACCCCTGGCTGAGTGGACCAGGGTGAAGTCACACACAAGGTGCATACAGACTTGAAGAACGGGTAGGATTAGAGGGGGCCGAGATCTAGGGTGAAGTGTGGAAGCAGAGGTGAACTTTCCAGAATAGCAAAATCCCATGAGCCGAGACAGGTATGTGTGTGCAAACACCAAGGAGCCCAGTGTCCCTGGAGGCCAGGCTACGTCAAGGGCAAAACTGAGGGAGGTAGTTACTAAGGGTAACAATGGCTTTTCACATGGCAGGTGATGCAGCTCTCAGACTCTGAAGGAGGAGACAAGTGGCCAGTGAGGACATCATGGCAGATGTTCAGATCTCAGCTGCCTAAGGAAGAGTCCAGCAAGAGATGGGAACTAAGAAATAAAGTGCATCTGACAAATCTCAAGAGCAGAAAGCAAGTCCGTATATTCTCATATCTCAGTTTAAACACAATCGCTACCTTCTTTTTGTCTATAGTTACAAAATCAGGGCGGTTATGTGACCAAATGGGGTTTATAAGGAGTGTAGCACCATGTCTAATGCAGAGTAACTGCTGACACCTGGTGGTGGTGGTGGTGATGTTCTTCATTGTGGGTGATAGTGGTGATTATGGTGGTGATGGTGGTAACTACGGTGGACGGTTGTAATGATGGTGATGGCTATGATGATAATGTTGGTAATAATGGCTGTGATGATGGTGATGGTAGCTGAATGCTTAATGGGGAAAAGAAGAAGCTCTTTGGAGCAGAAAATAAGCACCATGGCTGAGCAAGTGCCAACAAGGGGAGGCCTGTGGTTGCAGATTCATTAGCTCAGAGCTGCAGATTCTTCTTCTCAGTCACCTCACCTGGATGAAAAACCGTGTCCATCACAAATAGGTCACAAGCCCTTGGTAACCACCGGGACAACATCAGTGTTCCCTGACACTCATGCCTGTGTCTCTCAGAGATGAGTATGAGCGAGAATGAGATAGCTGCCTTGAGAAAGGGAAACAGGAGCAAGAGGAGAGGGAGAGGAGATCAAGGTGAGAGCGTGAAAACCATATTTGTCTGCAGAGGTTCCCACACACTCACGGTCGCCTGCTTGCAGAAGGCACCTGTCTCCCAGGATGGTCAGTTCTAGGCCTGTCTCTCCTTGGGGAGCCTCAGTTCTGGGCATCTGTGTGGAAAAGCTGAGTAAGGAGACTCTGCTGCCATCTACTAGCATTTGCTTTGTTCAATAATACCTAGGGTCACCAGGAAGCCCAGAGCAGGTAACACAGAGCCAGGAAATGGATTCTCCAGAACCAAGACAGCACGCAGGAAGTAGATGGTTTGCACTGCTCCTTCCCTAAAGAAAGGTCCTAAGTCAGCCCAGGGGAGGGATGGAGAATGGACAGCACACAAGTGAGGCTGGAACAGAAGCTAGAGGAGAAGGCTGATTAAGCCTAACAGCCGTTCTCTGCAAACTCCTAAATTCGGTGGGACATACAGGGCAAGGAAACTGCAGGCCCTGGAATGGCCCTTCTCACTGTGGCTGACCTGCCAGCTTCAAGGACTTTCTCAGTGTCAGCATCTTCACATTTGGTGCCGCAGCAACTCAACCGCTTCTTCACTGTGCACAGAGGCTGCCTTTCTTGTGAGCATCTTCCCTCCTTCGTCCCCCCCAGGGCTCCTCCATCTCTCAGAGCCCTAAGGGCTCACCTTCCTGCCCACTCCAGCACAATCTCACGGTCCCCCAACCCCATCAACCAGGCCATGAGTTGCAGAATGCACATTACTGTAACCGGTGTCTTTTATTATTTTTTAACAACAGTGCTAATGTTTGTATCTTCAGGTAAGACTGTCAAAGAAAAAACCCTACCACTCTTCATAAGAAGACATTTTGATATTGCCCAAAATGAGGGCCATCGTCAAAATGCAGAGGGGTGCCCTGCCCTTCGATTTACTTAAACTACCCCTTAGACTAAAAAGATTTATTCAATATCCTGATTCAATACCTTATCTTATTCCTTTAAATTTACAGACATTTTACAGATCCAGAAGCTGGAATTTTTTTAAGCACCAAGGTAAGGTAACACAGCAAACTGACGTTAACAGAGACACTGGAAATCAAAGTACAGCAGTACTTGCTAGAAGCTAACACATTTCACTACTGCCCTTGAAATCCCCTATAATTTCAGTCTCATTTTCCCCAAATTTAACATTCTAATTTCAAACATAATTCATCTTCTCACTGGTCTACTCAACAGGCAAGAGCACTCAGTGCGGGTTGTTCGGCTTTGTCATTCCCTGCCTAACCCCTCCTCCCTGCCACTTAGCACACCTGCATGTTCAGACACACATTCCTAAGGTGAATTAAAAAACCTGATGTATTTCTAGCTGAATTTCCAAAACTAAAAAAACTTGGTATATCCAGATTCCTAAGAGGTTTCAACCCTCCAGGAGAGAAAGACAGCCCTGACATCCCACCTTCTACAAGATGATGGCTTTCTGTACCTGTAACTGTAAGACAAGGTACGCCACCCATGTCTCATGTTTACCCAAACCCCCTTAACGGCGGGAAGTGGCACACTCTGCCACCAGTATGTCTCCTCCGGTCTCACTCCTGGTCATTCCAGGCCCAACTCAAATACGACCTCCTCCCTGGGTTTTTCCTGGCAGCCCCCGCCTTCTCCCTACAGAAATCTACAGCTTCTCCCTCCTACAGGACCTTCCTTGTCTACTTTACATGCCAATCATTTATGTTAATGATCAGCTGAACCAGCTTCACAGACTCCAAGCAAAGACAGGATAAAACTTACCAAGTCTTTCCCCATCTTCCACTTCATCCGAGACAGTTCCAACCATGAAAAATGTACAATAATATTTGTATACAATCCGTTTCAGAGGCATAATAGGTTTTTGCTCACGATCTCAACAAAACTAACTCAAGTCTTCCACATCAAATTAAAGTTTAAAGCAAGCAAGAAAAGTGTGAATACTCAAATTTCTTTTACGATAGTTGCCCACATAACTCTCGTAAGCCGGCCAGTTGACATAGAGA
Source organism: Trachops cirrhosus (assembly GCA_028533065.1). Classification (NCBI taxonomy): domain Eukaryota; kingdom Metazoa; phylum Chordata; class Mammalia; order Chiroptera; family Phyllostomidae; genus Trachops; species Trachops cirrhosus. The sequence goes on from CM052544.1 coordinate 101,048,363, forward strand.
AAATGTTTAATAATTCACTGTTTACCCACTAATATCAGCAAGCTGTCTTTAAAGTGACCTCACTCTGACCTCCAGATATCCACCCATAGATAAAATTACATACCCATATAATTTTATTTTGGAGTAAACGACTTAGAAATCCAGACAACAAAACAACAGCCAACAGTCAGTAAAGGGTACCTACACTAAATCACACTCCTGCGGAAAATGTCTTGAAGCTCGCCTCTTGCCATCCATTTCAGAGAAGGCAGGCAATGCCAAAACACAAATGCAGTACATTCAAAATCTGTGCCCAGACATTTTCTTGTAAAAAAAGAAATACTGTAAGAATGTTTACTGCATTTCTCCAAAAGCAAACCCTCAAAATCTTCACACTTAAAATTCAAGATGCAATAAAATAGTATGTACTTTTTTTTTGGAAGAGGGGAACTACATTACTAGACAGACGGCAGAGACAGGAGTCAAACCCACGTGTAACCACAGGACATGGCCTTTTCCACTGTCTCACTGTGTACTTTCCTCAGTATAGGCAGACAGAAAGCCCTTAACTTTCATACACTGTGTTTTTATACAACTACTGTACCATACTATACACTGCCACCTCTGAACTGCTTCTTTGCATGCCAACTGTTCACATTATCAGTGATATCAATCAATGCAAACTATAATGTTGGTCCCACCTGCCAGCCACTGTAACTAATGGAAAAGTCTGTGCTTTTAGCCAAGTGGCAGAGGGCATTCCGAGATGGTCATTTACTTGTGCCATCAGCAAGTAAAGCTGATGGCTTGCATCAGCAAGCTTATTGTATCCAGTCCTGAGGGCAACCAAACCCCAAATTCCTTTTCACAGTCCTGAGCAAGCTAATGGCAAACCACCTTGGGCATGCTCATAGGGGAGCTCCTTCAGGAGAAAAATGGGGGGACAGGGCGGCAACTCAGTGTCCTCCTCTTGCCAAACTGTGATTTTTTTTTCTGCAAAGGGGACAAAGCCTTTCCCCCTATCCACCCACTCTGTGTTGTGACTTAAATATTAAGAGCTACCTTGCACCATGGTGCCATGGATGGCAGATGAGTCTCTAAGAATAAGGGGCGCCAGTCCCAGCAAGAACCACCAGAACATTAGGATGATTCTATTCATCTCTGTGATTCTGAAAAACTCTCTCAACTCTCTCACTGTATGCCTGAAATTAGACTTCAAGACATCATATTTCAGATACATTTTCTGAAAGTCATTCTGTAGTGCCTCTATCTGAATTTAACCCTGATGATGGGTTCCCCAACTTTGGGATTTCATGCAACAGTAAATGGGAGTGGGAGTGGGTGATGAGAGAAGTAATATAGCTATTTTGACGACACACACAGAGGAAAAAAATTACTGTGCCTCATTTTCATGCCAAAAATGTAAAAAGGTTACAATCTTAGAATAAATTAAATTAACTAAGTTTAGCTATACTAAAAACTCCCTATTGTGTCCTTAATTTTTCTCATGTCATATTTAACCACAGAAAACTTCCAATTTAACAATAATGAAGCAAGAAATAAGAGTATTATAAGGACAAATATAAAAACTAAACAGAACAGAACCTAAGTGTTACCAGGAAAAAAAAGATTTTAGGCTTCAAGAAAGCAAGACCATTTATTTCTTTGTATTGTCTATAGGAGTGTGTTCTTCAAAAGTCAGTCAGAATCTCTGGATGCGTTTTTTCACCTCCCCAAATAGTCTTTATGTCTTCTCAACTGTCTCCATTCCCAACCCCTCACTTTAATGGTTCTCAAACCTTCTTCCTCTCAGGACCACCTTAGACTCTTAAAAATTACTGAGGACCCCAAAAAGCTTGTGTTTGTTTGGGTTATAGCCATTGATATCTATAACATTAAAGTAAAAAGCATGACAATTTTAAATATTTTTTTAAAAAATAAATTTATTATATATTGACATAAGTTACCTTTTGAAAAATAACTACTTTCCAAAAAATATTTGTGGTGCGAAACTGCTTTACTCGTTTGTGGGCCTCTTTTTTATCAGGCTTAGTGTAACACAGACCCCCCAGATCTGCTTCAGCATTTAATACCCCGCACAGTGCGCTGTTCTGGGCCAAGTACAAACAGAAAGCTGGCCCCTGTACAGATAAGTCGCTAGAAAACGAAGGAATGCTTTGTACCCTTTTCATATCATTTCATTCTTCTCTGATATTACACCAAAACTCAACCAGTGATAGTTTCTTAAAGACTGGGAGCAATGTGGAATCTAAAACCTGTCAGTAAACTTGGAAAAAATCTTTTGCCCACGCAGGAGTCTGTAAGCGCGTGCGTCGGTCCCGTGGAAAGTACCGGTTTGCTGACTTATGCAGAGCCTCAAAATCAAAACCATGTATGTTCCCATCACTATCAATTTATAGTGTCCAACTCATGGTGATGGATACAAATTTCCCCAAATTCTAATTTTAGCTTGAAAGCTCAACTTTGTCACTGGCAACAAATAGCTTCAGTCGTTTTTCTTGAAGTAACAGGCTCACTTTTTCATTTTCAAGAAAATGTCTGTCAAATACCCAAGTCTGAATAACCATAGTTTGTCAGTCACTCTTTCAAACAAAAATGATACTCCATGGAGAGACATAGCGAGTTCAACTTGCAACTAAAACATCTGCAAAACTGTTTCCTTAACAAAACCAATGTTCTTCTCATTTTGTCACACTCTTAAAATGACATACACTCAAAGGCTAAGAGTTAATAAAAT